>CM062271.1:33863893-34223893 GCA_031216635.1 Dissostichus eleginoides
ATGGGGGACATTGGTGCTGCTGGAGAGGAAGGGTTGGAGTTGACTGCTCCTTATTGGGTTGATTATCTCACATACTTAAAGCACAATGTTCTGCCAACTTATTCTGCTTCAGAACACAAGAAAGCTATAAAGAGCAACTGTCTCCATGGCCTTCAGTCCTCTTAATCTGACTTTTATCATAGAACATAATGGACATCTGCAACATAATAAAATGTGATGGTTTGGATTGCACGCAGGTCCTGGACCAGGAATATACATGTACGTATGTTTTCTAAAAGTGTATTCTAGGGCTGCAAAACTATTCAAAATGTTAACAAAATCGCCCAATGGGCTTGCGTAATTTGTAAATAACAATAAGCGCAATATTTGGTAAAGTTATAATATGTCCAAATATTATTCTACAGACTTAATAACCAGGCCTGGACCTCGACTAGGACCTGGTCCAGGCTCTGGACTGCTGAACTCTCTCCTGGTCTACCTGTAAACGCCATCCAACCGCTACAGCTAACTCAGAATGCTGCAGCCAGACTGGTCTTCAACCCCCCCCCCCCCCAGTTCTCCCACAATGCACCACTCCTTCGCTGCCTCCACTGGCTGCCAGTGGCTGCAAGAGTCTGCTTCAAGACACTGGTGCTGGCCTACCGAGCTGTGAAGGGAACAGCTCCTTCCTACATCCAGGCCTTGGTTAAAACATTCACTGCAGCACTTGCACTTTGGACCCAGGTCCCCCTCAAAAACACGCCTGTTTGTTATCCTGGCTCCTAAATGGTGGAATGAGCTCCCTATTGACATCAGGACAGCAGAAACTCTGCATATGTTCCGTTGCAAACTAGAAAACACATCTATTTCGACTGTACCTCTTTAAAAAGCACTTATAGAGTTAGCTTAGGACTTGTTATACTTCAACAGCACTTACTATGGTATGACTTGCTTGAACTGAATATATATACACATTTCTTGTTGTCCTTTGTTTGATTCGTTTTGGTTTTTGCACTTATTGTGAGTCGCTTTGGATAAAAGCGTCAGCCAAATGAAATGTAATGTAATATTTCATAATGTATTGCAAATTAAAGATGTAATGACACTGTAAGGAAATAGACAGAACCAAGGTCAAAGTAACCCTCATTAAAGCAGCTGGTGATCAGGCAAATACAGTAATATCTTATAACAGTGGTTAAGAACAAAGGAGTCAGAGAGGAGGCTGTAACTGAGATACAGACACTGTGTGGACCAAAAATCTGTTTAATGTCACAGGAAGTCCAGTGGAACAGCTTCACTCTGTTTACATCTACTGACAGTGGAAAGGGGTGTGTGTGTGTGTGTGTGTGTGTGTGTGTGGTGTGTGGTGTGTGTGTGTGGTGTGTGTGTGTGTGTGTGTGTGTGTGGTGTGTGTGTCGCTGTACTCCGATACAACTTGTCAAAGCAGGAAGAGCAGGGATTAGAAGGTGTTCTGTGTTTCTGCTATCTGTCACTCCTCTGCTCTGGAGCTTCTTCAGGAAAAGCCGTCTCAAAGAGTTCAAACTAATAATTAGTCTGTTGGATGAAAGATTATATCTCAAGCTCAAATCAGAAATGATCCTTATTTCGGTTTTCAATAAACACTTACACAAATTATTTGTATTGTTTCAAAAAATATAGTTGCCACAAAACATTTGGGTAGCAAATCACAAAATGAGACTGAATAAAGAATATTCAATTTAATTAAAAGTAAAAAAAAAGGTTATTTAAACAGTTTGATATTCAAAGACCTCACATAGCAATCACAAAGGAACGTATGCAGATGTGATTTGGCTTGCCGTTGAGCCAGTCACAGGTCCCAGGGGACAGCAGAGTTCAGGGGACTAAAAAAAGAAAATAAAGTAAAACAAATGATACATGGATGTTAAGAAAAACAGAGTGGTGTCATCATGAGTTAAAAGCTTTAATAAAAAGGTGAGTTTTAACAAATGATTTAAAAGATGTCACTGATTCTGCCAGCCTCAGATCGGCAGGGAGCTCCAGAGCTGAGGAGCTCTGACGGAGAACGCTCAGTCACCATTTGCTTTCAGCCAGCAGAGCCCCTCCCGAGGATCTGAGACTGAGCACAGGCTCGTAAGAGCCCAACAAGTCAGGGAGGTAATCAGGAGCCAAACAGTTAAGAGCTTTTCAAAAAAACAGTAACATTTTAAATAAATTCTAAAACAGACAGGTTCACAGTGAAGAGAGACTACAACAGGGGTGATGGGGTCTAGCCTTCTGGTATTTGGTAAAAGACTTGCTGCTGCATTTTGCACAAGTTGAAGGCCAGATATTGATTTCCGGCCTAATCCAGAGTTTAGGGAGTTATAGTAATCGAGACAAGAAGAGATAAAAGCTTGGCTGACTGTCTCCAAATCAGACCGGGAGATGAAGATCTGATTTTTTAAATGATACGTAACTGATAAAAACACGATTAAATAACTTTTGTGATTTGCAGAGAGGTCACTATCAAACATCACACCAAGGTTTCTGTCTTCAGGTTTTATGTCTGAGGACAGGGAGCCCAGATGTATTTACAGAGACGGGGCTGGTTTAGAATGGCCAACAATGAGTACCTCAGATTTTTTGTCATTTAACTGGAGAAAGTTTTGGGCCATCCAGCACTTTATTTGATCTAAACCAGATAGGAGCTTGTTCACATTGCTTTTATCACTGCAGTTTAAAAGGGACATATATTTGTGTATCATCCGCATAGCAGTGATATAGAATATTGTGTATTTGTATGATATGCCCTAGTGGCAGCATGTAGATGGAAAATAATAATGAACCAAGAATAGAACCTTGGGGAACGCCGCAGTTTAGCGGCGCTGCAGTGGAGGAATTATCCCCAATTGAGACAGAAAATGTCCGATCTGATAGGTAGGATTTGAGCCATTTGAGAGCAGTGTCCCCGATGCCAACCCATTTTCCAAGACCATCTAACAGGCCCGGACTGGCCATCGGGAGGACCGGGAGGTTTTCCGATGGCCTGGCCTGTTAAGTGGCCTGCTGCCCTGAGATTTTTTTTTTATGTCTTGTGAACGCAACGCTGGCATAATATCATGTGGCCTGCTGCTGACATGGCCTGTAATAAACACACAAGACTAAAATAATACGTATTTAATTCAGCCCAGATGCAGTGACTGCAGGCCAAATCCATGAATGCGGCAGGCAGGTGTCCAAAATAAAGTTGCACTGGTATGAGGCGCAGTGAGAACCACGCACCTGTCAGACTAGCGATTGGGCACATTTACACTTCAGGAGAATAATGAAGATGTGACGTTTCTCACGAGACCAGCGCGCTGCCGTTTGAATTAGTGTGGACTGGACCGACTAAACTGACGCCGGCGGCAAGCTTAATTATTGTGGAAGGATGGATCCCCATCGTGCGAAAAAAAGGAGGAAAGGTGGCGCAGAGAGGGAAAGGGAGAAAAAGAAAAAAGCCCTCGAGGAGGAGGCAGCGAAATGTGCTAAAATCACAGATTTATTCAGAACCCCCCGTATGGTACAGACTGACGAAGCCGAAAGTAAGTTAGCCAACATTATGAGCAATTTTTCTTTCTATATTGTAGCCTGATGTGCACATCGACTGACAGTCAACAAAACAGTTTCTCAGTCCAATGTTAAGTTAGTGGCAGACCCTGTGTGACTGAGACTGTGAGGCTACAAAAAACCCAAACATGTCCTTAATGTTACTCAAGGCAAATATATGTAGGCTAATATAACCGTTAGACTGCAGCTAACTGGGGCTACAAACCCCATACTGTGAGTGAATAACTTGAGATGGTTATGTTGTCTGTGCAACAAAGGGGAGACAATAAGTATGTTATTAGGCCATGCAAATACAGGGTCAACTAAGTGATAAAAATAAGTGTTGTATAATTAACTATAGTACTGGATCTCCCTCAAAAGCACCAACATTGGCATTGGCCTACGTGAAGTAAACTTGAATAGGCCATTATACAGTTATAATGTACTCTGACACGTGAGTCAATTGAAAATAAGTTGTGCTCCTCATTCTTTTTCCTTTGCAAAGGTGGAGATAATAGCAGTGCCGGTCCTTCACAGGGAGAACCAAGCACCAGCACAGAGGAACTGGCAGGTACAGGGCAAACAGTCCACAGTGGGACATGTTATAGATATTAGTGAGATTTAAACTACAGTATGAACAGTTGAAAACAACATAAATTATGCCAAAAATATTCCTTAAACATGTTCTTGAACAATGTTATTTCATAAATAGTTGTTAATGTGATTACATGTTCTCCTTATTTAGTACCACTATCAGATTATGCTAATGGTGATGACCCTGAGGGAGAGATGCAGGCAGAGCTCAGTGGACAGAACTGGCAGGTACAGAGGAAACAGGTTCAATAGGCTATGACTATGAAAACACTGAACAAAACCAAAGGAAATGTAATGACAACCGTATAAGCAAGCTATGTTCATGTTCTCTCAATAAGTTACTATATAGTTATTGATAAGAGTTTAATCCTTATGCTGGTTCTTATTCAGTACCAGCAGATGCTGAGGAGGTTGAAAAGACAAGTCGAGATTCAGGGTCCAGCACAAGGGAAATTGCAACAGGAGAAAGACAGCGAAAGAGACGCACAGGAAGTTGACACAGAGAGGCCTTTTGATTATTTTGCTCGCCCTCAGCCAACCACCCACAACAAACTTCCAAGAAAGCCCAAAGTATTCCACAGCAAGGATGGGACAAATAGAAAATGGTTAACTTACTGTGAATCATCGCACTCTCTATATTGCTCGCTGTGTCTCATGTTTGCCAAGCCTGCCAGTGACAATGCTTTTGTTAAAGGAGGCATGGAAGCATGTTCACCAAAGAATTGAAGAGCATGAAAGAAGCGGGTTGCATCGAGAGAGTGCAGATGCATATTTCCTGAGAGCAAGCAGAGCTGATATCAGTAGCCTACTCAAAGTGCGCCAGATTGATGCATTTAACTCCAAAATAAAAAAATAGGATTTGAGGTCCACCCCCAAATAAAACATGTTCACATGGATAGGTTCCCAAATACATATGCACACTTTTTTTAACAATATCCTATGTCCATATGTTTCTATTTGGGTAGTATTTAAACTGTAGGGCTATCACTACGGGCAGCAACGTTGTAAATATTGACGATACATCCAGCAAAACGCCCCCAAAAGAACTGGTAGTGGCCTGGCTGGGTGTATAATTCCCGGCCTGACCTATGGTCCCAGTCCGGCCCTGCCCTGATCTAATAGGATAACATGATCTACTCGAATGCGGAGCTAAGATCTAAAAGGATTCAAATGGAGCAGTCCCCTGAATCTGCTTAAATTAAAAGGTCATTTGAGACTTTCTGTGCTACGTCGTGTCCGAAGACTTGATTGAAATGTATCAAATATGTTGTTGTGATTCATAAATGAAGATAAACTCTGTGTAAACCACCTTCTCTAAAATCTTAGCTAAAAAAGGTAGTTTAGAAATTGGAATCCAGAAGGTCTAGGTTTGGATGTTTGATGAATGGATGGACTACTGGACTCTGGTTGTCTCCCACCATGCTTAAGGACCAGAGGATAATGAGCTATTCACAATGGATACAATTATGGGACCAGTTAAAAACCTCTTTTGGGAATTCAGCATGGAGCCCATCTGCAGGACTGGAGGCAGGTTTTAGTTGTGAATGGTTTCCTCTAATGTGCAGTGCTAAGAGAGAATGTTTAAAATGAGTAAACAATGCAGAAGGGTTGTAGTGATCAGCCAGATCATACTGTTCCTCTGCAAGTTTGGAGCCTTATTGTAAGAATTTTGTTAGTCATTTGTTTTAAAGATTGTTCACAATTTCTGGAGGTTTGAGGAAGGTTTCAAAATGGAATGAAGAGTTTGAAAGAGAATTTGGTGTGTTATTGTAGTTTGTTTGAACAATGTCAGAAGAAGGAGGACAGGCTTGTTTTACAGCTTTGTGATAAATTGCCATTTGTTTGTTTAAGATTTCAAAGGATTCTGTGAGGCGGTCTTTCTTCCATATTCGTTCTGCTTTTCTGCATTGTTGCTTTATTTCTTTGGTGGTGCTGCTTAACCAGGGAGGTCTAAGAGTTTGCTTCATTTTCCTTTTTTGGGGGGTGCTATGGAGTACAGAAAGGAGGAGCAGGTGCTGTTGAAGGTGCTCAGTAGATCGTTTGTGTCCATATTTGGTTTAAGGAGATTTCTTCTCGAAGGCAGTGGCAAAGGCATTTTTCAACGTTTTTGACTGTGTTAATGTTAAAGACACAGATGTTGGCACTGTGGGAGACAGATGTGTGAGGAGGAAGTTCAACGTAATGGCTTTATGGTCCGATACATATAGACCTACCTCATTCAGATCCACATTTTCAACATTAAAACCAGAAGAAAGTACCAGGTCCAGAGTTTGTCCTTTTACATGTGTGGGTCCACTGATTGGGTCATATTAAAGGATTTCATTCAATCTATCAAATCCAAATGAAAAGGACCGTAGGCAGCACACGTGTATGCTAAAATCACCCAAAATCAGTACTGTCAGAGCGAGGCTAAATCAAACCTAAGAGATCAGAAACGTCATTTATAACATTCGAGTCAAATTGTGGTGGTCTGTAGATTAAAACACACAGTAACAGGGTCTTGGGATTTGTACTAAAACCCAGAGATTCAAAAAACATTTCCAATGCAGTGAGGTGAACATTTAAAATTCTTCTTATAAAACACTGCCAGTCCTCCTCCACGACCTGAGAACCTTGGCTGGTTCAAATAGTTAGAATCAGGGGGACATACTTCATTTAGAGTCTACACCATGTCTCAGTTATCATGAAGAAGTCGAGGTGATTTGGAGATATAAAATCATTGCAGAGAAATGACTCGTTTGTTATTGACCTGGCCCACAGCAGCATGCTGAGGTGATGTATTGGGGATAATGGAATCACAGGGGTGTTTTCATAATGACAGATATCAGATTGAGATGACTTTTCCTGCTCGAATAAGACACTTTGTGGCTCGACCAACGTCTATAATCAAAAACTCTGATTGGATGAGCATGTGAGTGATTACTTGAGGATAGAGAAGTATGTACAAAATTGGGCTGTGACGTTTTGTTACGGGTCTTTAATCGATCAGGTGTGTGAGGGGAGGAGGTCAGTCATACCGGAGAGCATTTCCTGCAGATCGAGTGGTAGTGACAGATTTGATTGTTAAAATCACGGTGTGGTTCGCCCTGTCTGTTTAGGTGCAGAGCGGAGTCTGTTCCAGAGCTTCTGGTAAATGCACTTGGTTTTGTTTGTGGCTACAGCCTGCAGGCGGATTTCAATTAGCCTTGCTTTCGGATTGTTGCAACAATAATAAACATACATTTTGTATCATGCAATCATCATTTCCAGTCCCATGTTGATAAGAGTATTACAAATGTATAAATATAAAAAATAACCCTTCCATTTAAACCATCAACAGAGCTATTTTCATGTCCAATAAATAGTATAAAATAATATTAAGATCTAATAATGAACACCAGTCAATGGCTTTATTTTCCGTTATTTTATTTTTCAATGTGAAATAGTCTTGTTCTTTCGTTATAAACATATAAACTCCATGGAAGCATGTGGTCATCCATGACATCTGTACACACAGATCGACTCGCCAACCTGCACACAGATCAGTTCCTCTGATAGGAAACATCCACTGTTGATTTATAACCACGTTTCTTTTTAAACCTTCGCCCTTTTCCACATCAGTCTCTCCTACAGGGCACCACTGGACATAGGAAACGAAAATAAATTCTGAGAAAAGATTTCAAAAATAGCTTGATGGTTCAGTAGTAGAGAAAGGTAAAGGGCAACAAATTAAAGCTACGTAATCTGGTTGACCAGCCAACCAGGAAGATGTTGAGTGTTCTCGTTTTGTCGTTGGGAAAGGTCAAACTGTAAGAAAGCCCAGCTCTTAGCTTCCTTTACGCTGCTTAGTCAGTGGTAACTATAACATCTTAACATAAGAGACATTACATCTGCATGGAAGTGTTGTGATTTGTGTCCAGGTCAGGCTGGTTAGGTGAGATTGGGAGCAGCACGATGTAGCCCCCTTCCAGTGGGGCTCGAAGACTTTGTCCAAGATTGATGTACCGGAACAACAAGAATCAGCCGTAGGGTTTGTTCAGCTCCATATCGACTCAAAATCTGACTCTTCTCCATTTAATGCTCGCTGAGGTAAAATACAGTATTACTCATATTGATCACCATCCAGAACTCAAAGATTAACCTACATTTAAAATATATTCAATAATAATTCCGACTAAGGCCTTGTGTGTCAGAGTGGTCATGTGTGACAGAGGTAGGCAGACTGACAGGTGATCAGGCCACCAGTAGAACCCTCCTCTGCATGTCAATAAAACACTTTAACTGGAACAGATCAGAGACAGGTCTTATTCCTATCTGCCCGTCTGCCATATTGAAAGCAAATCATATATTCTAAATGTTTCTTTTAGTTGAAAATGTATGGTTCTAGGACGCTCATGAATGCTTTTAGATGTTTCTCAAATAATGAGAAAATCAGCGTCAGCTATGTGAACCTCATCCAGCAGACGAATGAAACCATAAAAGGAGTTCCAGTCAGGAGCTCAGCTGGACAGTGTCTGGTGAGTCTAGATGTAGTCATCGTCCACAGGCTCTCCTGGTGTGTCACAGTGATGGAGGAACAGGACTACGACCCTCTGAAAGACTCCTCTCTTGCTCTGTCTCCGCTCTGAGATCTCCTCCCCGATGGTCTCCATGCAGATGTCGGCTGACAGCTGGCCTTTACGCCTGGGTGCGTAGATGGTGGCTTACACACAACACAACAAAGAGGAAAAGTGTTTATATGTTTTTTTGTCAGCAACAGGGGCAATGCTCATGAATTGTGTACATTCAGGGATCAATCCCAGGGAGTGTGCTAAAGGAGGGATGGATGACTGCACTCACTGCTTTCATCGTCCTCAAAGTCGTAGCGGGCGTAGCTGTTGGGGTCCGCTGCCCTCAGGGTCCTCAGCCAGGGGAAGTCTGTTATCATGCTGTAGGGGGCCTCGTCCACCACCCCTGAACAACAACAGCAGAACACTTGCTTTGAACAAGAACGTTTGATGACTGAAGCACATTTGTCCTGTCTCACAGCTGATTGGTTGTTCAGGTATAATATGGTCAATTAGGTCATCCCATTCGCCTTATTTAGTTTTGACTGAAACCATACATTCTTTATCCTTCATCCTTCTATGTGGTGCATTCAGAAGAGACCTAGAACTCTACGTCAGTTATTGAATGCACAGTAGACACTTCCTCCCTAATCAGAATGGAATACATCTTCTATACTGAAGTTTTGGTGCAGCACAGAAAAAGGTTTCTTATCTTTAAAACAGATCTGTGTGGGCAAAATAATTTACCTGCTAAATAACTTATTTTGATCCCTATACCATGAGTAGAATGGGAGAATGGTACTTTCTTTATCTTTAACCTGTTAAGCCCTGAGCCTGTTTTTCAGGTCTCAGGCTCGAAAATGACATTCCCAGAACAAATGACTATATCTTCACTTCTAAAAAGGGGAAAATGAATAATCTTTTTTCTCAAAGCAATGAAAAACCTGTGAGTTGGATGTAGAAAAGTCAGAATCAATATAGATGTTTTTATTTTAAAGTAAATTCAGATTGAACATAGAACATTTTTTTATATTATAGTTTATATAAACATAAAACATGACTTATGGTGGAAACCACCCTTGAATGATGGGACAGTAGACTAAAAGCTTTAGGAATCCAAACTATAACATATAATAAGTACCCTGGATCAAGATTGATGCAAAACAAGTGACATTTGACCTTTTTAGAGATTTAGAAGAAAAAAAACCACCTCTGGGGTCATTTGGGTGGATTTGCCATTTCTCTGGAACCCATTGGTCGATTTTGATGATTGACACCTCTTTTGAACCGTTAGAGCCAATAGAATCGAGGGGAAGTTCCTAAATCCATCTAAACATTACCATTAGTGAATGAGAGGATGCGCAGCCTGCATGCCCAAAACCGGAATACACCATATGAAATCTCAGTTTTTTTACATAAAGTTTTTGACATAAATGTTATGATGGATTATCAGTAATCATTTCAAAGTGACAGAGACATTGGATTAACCTTCAGCAGCGTTTATATGTGTTTTAATGCCATTGAACACAACTTTAGATCAGAAAACAGCAAAGGTAAGACGTATTTGCCGTTTTGGCTCCGTAAAGTGAAGTTGTGTGTTGTCTGGTTTTTCCTTCGCTGCCCTGAGTTGTCGCACAGTGATGATACTTATACCTCTAGAATCTGTGGAATCTCAGTTAGCTGAGTTTCTTCCCGTTAAGTGGGTATGACACATTAATAGGTTGTTAAATGTTAACAAGCCCTGAGACACAGTTTCCGGGGCTTAAAGGTAGGTAGGTAATTCACTTCAGAAACACTTGTTATATTCCATGGAATGCTCTTAACATCCTGATAGCAATGAATACATGAAATGCTTTGACAATAAATCCATAAAAAAATGTCATCTGTGGAAGCCGTGGCGCTGTAAAAAGCACGACCAATCATCTGAGCCGGCCCGGCTAAAATAACTGGATGGCCTACCTGCCTGTCAGCCTTCCATCTGTGCACAAACTTATCTCGTGCCCTCATTGGTCATGTGCGCGTTCGTGTGTTGGAGGAGGGGCTCTGTAAGGAAGTCTGAAGGAAGAGGCAGATTTTTTTCGTGTGTGTTCTTTCAAATTCTAGCGCACTCGAGCTGGTTTCTCCATTCTTACCTACCCTACCTTTAACAGGTTAAGGGATACGAAAATGTGCAGAGGAGGATTAGGGCCACGTGAAAACATTTTTGAGATCTTACCAAAAGAGCATTTCTTTTTTTATCTATAGTCAGATAAAAGTCAGAATTCGGACTTATATCTAATATCGAAAAATAAAAATTCACATGTGTACTCTTCCGTAAAATTGTGCAATTTGGAGTGTTCTGTACAATGTCCCTGAGTGTATGTAAGCATCACCTGCTCTGAATGTGTAACTGGCCACAGCGTAGGTTTGGGGGATGTGAATGTGTGTGTCTACATACATACAGTGGGGCACTAGAAAGGAGTGGGGGTTAATGTGGGGGTCACAGTCTTACCCTCCAGTGTGTAGATGTCCCGGCCCCAGGGGTATTTGGGATACTTCTTCACATCCTCTTCTGTTCTTGAGGCCTCGGGGAAGAACTCATACTTGATCAACTCCCTGAGACAAAGACACACAGATCAATCGGGTTGTGTTTAAAATTGATTTGGCCTTATACTTGCTCAGTGACAATGTCTAAAGATTTTACTGCTGATTTCATTAGATATCTTTCCGTTTCTGCTACATCCAATTTCTCCATATAAAGTCCCCATCCCTTACCATGACCCCAACATGTCATCCACTAACACCTCTCGTCGCTTTTTTGAATATCCGCAGTCTGAGATCTTCCAGTTGTCTCTTTAGAATCACTTATACATAATATTGAAGTCAGTTTGTATTGAAGGTGACTTCCTCTCCTGCAGGCACAGAATGCTGGTGCTCAGTCTTTGCGATGTTAGAACATCGTCCCCACTGCTCTCTAATGTCCGTTTGGTGTGTCTGGCCTGCAGAATGAATATCTATTTACATTTTCCGAAAATGAACAGAAAATGATAGGCTTACTTTGAGGTCACCTGTCTCCAGAATGGTCATTCATATTACTAAATGTAACTGTCATAACACTCTCATATAGAATCACACTTAGGAGAGAAGTGTTCAGATAGAAAGCAGAGGGTAATAAGGGACTGATGTCTGACAGAATGACCCTGATATCTGATCAGAACTTACTGGCTGATGTTGGCTATGGTGTCCATCCAGCTGCGGATGCGAACCTTATTGCGTATATTTGGAGGGTTGCTGAACTCATGCACTATGGCGATGTGATAGGGATAGGGCCCCTGGAAGAGCTGACGCTCCAATCCCACAGAGTCAATCTAAAGAGAGGAGAGAGAACAGGGGAAGTATAAGAAGAACCATTTCAACGTTATGGAAAACATGGGAAGTTTGCCTAACAGATGTAGGAGATGTTTCTCCATTTGCTGCATGAAACTGATCTACAAACTGAAAGCAGTAAAAATATGAATATTTGGTTGAAAACTAAATTTAAATCCATACAGTATATTGGTGTTTAGCCTCTTTCAAAATGGAGATCTATGGGGGAAGATTTCATTTTGGTGCATACGGCTGGCCACTGAGCGTCAGCAGACTGTTTGGTATCCAGATCTCAAGATGCTTTCATGGTTAACATAAAGAGGACCTACCTGGTGCATAGGGCGCATGTAGATGATGCGGTTCCTCTCAGGAGGCATTCTCAGTATCTGATCCAGGACCTGTTCCATGTCCAGCTTCTTACACTGGGCGAAATCAAAGCGGTTCACTATGGGTGCGCTCTCCACTCGCAGCTGCTTCAACACTCGACATCTGGTGGCTGCAGGCAGAGGGAGGAAACGCACGGAGCACTTTGTGACTGAATGATTCGGACAAAGACTGAACCTACCCTGCCGACATTAGCTTTTTAAACTGGAGTCATTTAGAGGACTGTACTGCCTTGAAGGAGAGTAACGAAGTTGTGTTGTCATAATGTTTGACTCATTTATATCAACGCAGGACACTGGATATAAGATGTCCGAACAACTGAGCTGTTAATACTGACTCTATAAAACACATATCCAACATGGCAGACAGTGTGGCTGATGTATTGGTATTTCTACAGTGCGATCGCTGTAATATTTGCAACTTTTTCCCCAAAAATGACAGTGTAAAATCAAAGATTGTGTTGCTAAAAGTTAGGTACCAAATAATGTTTAGATACTAATAACTTCTGTCTTACTCCGGAAACAAAATGACTTGTCTCTTATATTATGAGAAAGTAATAAAAGGATTTGTTACCATGTATGAACATCATCTTGGGGCAGTCTTTGAGGACCAGGTCAGTGATTCCACAGTTAGTCAGAGTGATGCCCACCAGGTTCTTACTCTTCAGAGACAACACCTGCACCAGCAAAAACATCTCAGTACACACAGGGTACACACAGGGTACACACAGGGTACACACAGGGTACACACAGGGTACACACAGGGGGTACACACAGGGTACACACAGGGTACACACAGGGTACACACAGGGTACACACAGGGTACACAGGGGGTACACACAGGGTACACACAGGGTACACACAGAACACACACAGTGTAGACAGGGTACACACAGGGTACACACAGGGTACACACAGGGTACACACACAGAGTACACACAGAACACACAAAGGGTACACACAGAGGGTACACACAGAACACACACAGGGTACACACAGGGTACACACAGGGTACACACAGGGGGTACACACAGGGTACACACAGGGTACACACAGAACACACACAGTGTAGACAGGGTACACACAGGGTACACACAGGGTACACACACAGAGTACACACAGAACACACAGAGGGTACACACAGAACACACACAGGGTACACACAGAACACACAAAGGGTACACACAGAACACACACAGGGTACACACACTCTTCAGAGACAAAACCTGCACCAGCAAAAACCTCTCAGTACACACAGGGTACACACAGGGTACACACAGGGTACACAGAGGGTACACACAGGGTACACACAGGGTACACAGAGGGTACACAGAGGGTACACACACAGGGTACACACAGGGTACACACAGGGTACACAGAGGGTACACCAAACAGCAGTGAAAGTCATTGTTAACCCCCCCCCCCCCACAAGTGCATCCTGATCAATGGAGCCACAGAAGGCTACCATAGTGTTCTGATGTTAGACGACGAACATGAGGCTCTCCTCTAAGCCCCAACTGCAACACTTTGGCTCCCCCAGGGGAACAACATCCAAATTAAACTTTCATTTAAAAAAAACTAACTTATAATAATTTTGCTTTTAGAATGTTACAATACACTATTTACAGTCCATATACACACACACAACGTATTGTTGGAATGACAGTGAATTCATGACACGTGTGTGTGTGTGTGTGTGTACCTGTACGTGGTCGTCCTCGGTGACAGGGTCCGAGGTGCTGGTGGATTTGTCAGCCATTCGTTTCCTCCTCACTGCGACTCGAGGCCTGGCTCTTGAAAGATCTTAACATAAACAAAAATATCACCTTAACAAACTGAGTTATAGCGTTCATTCAAATATACACTATAACTTTATAATCCTGTTCAATAATAAACTGTCTGTATACTCTTTATATCTTGCAACGTCAGTGCGGACCAGTAGTGGCCTATGGAGCCTCGAGCCGCTAGCCTCAAGCAGAGGACTAGAGTCACAGCTTATATTTGGTGTTATCTTCAGACCCAGCCAGCTGACTCCAGTGAAACCCCTCCATCTCCCCGGGAGGACACCAAAGGCTTTATTAGCACATTTGCAGAAGAACTCAGCAACACTAGCAAACGGAGTTTTTCTGAAATTGTTGGAGTTCCACTTTGAGCAACTGCAGGTTGAGGGATCGGAATTTAAGCAACAATACTCAAATGACATAATATCTTTTTGTAGAGATGATTAAATAAATGACTTTGGTAGCTGTGCTGACATTTATATGTATGTAGTGGCACTGTTCTTGTATTAGTTCATATTAAGACCCGACTCGTTTGCATAACAGAGCTCTGTCCCTTCATGGACAGAGCTCTGTCCCTTCATGGACAGAAACCCTGGAGAGACTACATTAAACGGATCATGTTAAATACACTGATTCAGTCATTGTTAACCTCCACAGACTTTTACATCCATTTGGTGTATGCCACATGTTTATGTCCATACCAGGACTTATGGGTAAAGCAATGGAAATGAGTAAAGAAACAAAAGCCCCCAAAAATCTTAAAATGAATATAAAAACCCCTCCATTTGGTTTTCGGCCCTCATGATATCTTGTGTAGTTATTTATTTTATCTCTATAGTCTTTCAATGGATTTTGAGTGTAGATTAGAGGTTAATGACCTTTTTAAAGTCATTATTTTAAATTTCTGTGTTATTTGTTTCTCATTTGATTTTGAAGCGGGGCATATTGAAACACTTAGTGCAGAACCACCACTTACTGGGCTCCATGAAACTCCAAACCCAAGCCTTGGCACATAAAGGAAAGCACGATCAGTGCCACTCCCCTGAAGTGATGATCATGGGACATTCAGTGTGTTCTGTGTTCAGTTACCTGTCTCAGATACCAGCGACACAGGGGTCATACGAGTGCAAGATCGGGTCAAAGGTCTTCTAGGAACAAAGTCCTTGTCTCCGGGCTGACCGTGCTGTGACCCTGACCCGTCAGCAGGGGCAGATCCCGGGGGGGGGGCTGGTCTCTCTCCCTGTGCAGGCAGCAGTGATGCTCTCCTGTAGGCCTGGTTGACAGCAGCACACCTGGGAGCCCCGTTGTCCACACAAGCAGAGCTCTTCTCAGTCCCTGCTCCAGAGGGGCCTTCTGGGCCCTCACTTGGCCTGCCAGTTCCTGTTGCTCTCTCAGTGGTTGTGGTTGCTCTGTGGGAGGTCCCCATCACCACCCTCCCACATCCACCTACCTGCCTGGAAGAGGCTGCTCCAGGTCCAGCCCAGGCAGCAGAGCCAGTGAGCGGCCTCCCTCCAGGGCCCCGCCCTGTCCCAGTGTCCCCCCCGAGGCGAGCAGCAGCCTCCGTTCCTTTAGCACTAGTCCTCCTGCTGGTGTCAGCAGCAGCCTTCATGTCGGCTTTGATCTGTTCACTGGTCACCTGGCAGCTCTTCTCACAGCTGCTCTCTGACAGCTGATCCTTCGTCAGGTCAGGCGAGTCTGCCGCTGATCCGGCCACGTTGTTGCTCCGCCTCAGAGGAGTCTTTCCTTTCCCTGGAAACACATACATGTTTATTTGACATACACGGGACAACCCAAGCTCTTTGCTTTAAACCATGTTTAGCCACATTTGTGTGTAGATCCTTTTTTTGAAGAAGAAGCCCTTATACTGTAGCTGTTGTGTTACTGACCCCAGTCTACACCCACAACCCATTGTGACATGTAATGGTTATAATGACTGGTGTTCTGTGAAATACTGTTACCTTCTGCACAGGAAGCTGGCTGCTGCAAACAGGAAGCTGGCATTAGCCTTGATACAAGACATTCCTCTTCCTCACTGTCAGAGTCTGAGAGGACCGGGGGGGGCTTTGGAACAGTTGCCCCTGCTGCTCTGTTCTGCTGCACTAAGCCACTGGGACCTAGAATTGGGAAAGACAGATCAGTAGACATCCATTTTCTTTTTTTACGTGTGAGCATGAAAAAAATCCTTCATTAGACGGCTGATGTATTTAGGAAATGATTTCAACTTTGATGTGGATGTCCAACAAGCTACACTGAGAAAGCGGATTGCTCCTGTTTGCAGAGTGCCATGCCAACAATGACCCGATGCAATGCATGGGTCTTGGAAACATAACTAGTTTGCAGTACAAGCAAAGAGAACAGGGACGTTTTGTTTTGAAACAGCATAGAGCACGTGCACCCCCTGGCTCCCGAGCCTGCAGGTCCTGCCTCCTGGCAGAAAGATCAGACCTGCAGCAGGAGAACTCAGCTTTCCCAGTCAATACAACACTGAGGAAGTTAATGCTTCCATTCACTACATCAAAACTGAGTGTACGCCAATATTAAATGTGCCACATTTAATCCCTGCTACTGTCAACATAAAAAAAACAAGCTGCAAACCTGCTTGCTCCTCGTCGGGACGTTGTGGTGTTTCAGCCAGACGACTGGGCCCTGGAGCTGCGTCCGCCCCCTCAGCTCTCACCTCCCCTTGTGCTCCTTTCAGCTCTATTTGATGCTCTGCCTCCATGTTCTCCTCCTCCAACATCACCTCCTCCTCTTCCTCATCCTCCATCCCATTTACCTCTGCTGCTGCAGTGAAAATAAACATTTGTTACATACCAATCACCACGGTCCCTGGTCCAGCACCAGACACCAATACTGACTATAACCACCCTGTTTTACAATAGTTGCTATTACGGTATACTATTTACTTTTGTTATTACTTGTTGATACTTCAATATTCAGCACTGTTGAGAGATGACAGTTCTATTTATTAATTAATGATGTTGTTACTTTCATATGTTCACTTTTTTATGATGCTGCTACTTATTTCTTACCACAGACGTGTGTTCATTAGATTTGTTTATATTAACAATGTTATTAAATAAACTCCTAAGTTAATATGTTACTCTACTAATGTTGGTTTGTCTGCACTGCTCTATGATTTTACATTTCCTCTCTGTAGGACCAATAAAGGATATCTGATTCTGATTAGATGCTCTCTCCCAGAAACTATTGACAGATCTGAAAGTTATCTACTAAATACACTGCATTCAGATTGTTGGTGGTAGAATGTTGCCTTTAGGTTGCACAACATTCAAATGTCCGAGTCTGAATCACTTCACATCACTGAATCACATTTAGCTCACTTCATCTCCGGCAGAGCACTAGCATAATCCCAGAAAGGTTCAGGTGTACTTTCTAAAGACTAAGGGTTGAAAAAGGGAAGGTTGTTTTAAGACTCCAGAAGCTAAAGTCCACAATAGTATTTTGCTGCTGTGTTGAACTGCTGTTCCACTAGGACTGCAGGTAGGACTTGCCATTGTGCTCCTGCTGCTGTCTCTGGTTGTTGTTGTTGTTGTTGATGATGTTGACAGCTGGAGGGGCAGGGGGCATGTTGGGCTCATTGTTGTGGTGGTGGTGGTTGTTGTTGTTATCATTGTCGTTGTTAGAGTTCTGGTTGCTGACAAGTGCTGAGGACACGCCGATACCAGTCCCTGCACTCAGACCCACCCTGGCACAGCCCTGTCTCACAGGACACGCAGAACATGCATGAGCACATACAAAGGGTTCAAAAACAAGTCTCAGTTCATTGTTGTTGTTGAAAGCATTCAGTTGTTTCCCCTTTTCATATCAACTACTCTGCCATGGAGGGCTGCTGTGCTCTACAACTGGCGATAACAACTCATTATGTGATGAGCCTGACAAAATGTCCAATTGGGCTGGTCGATAGGCATGCCTAGGGTATTTAAGTGTATTTTAGTCGCTTTGAAGAAAAGTGTCAGCTAAATAATATGTGATGTAAAGTGGTATCTTTGTGAAACCAAAAATGTTGACCATGACAGGAAAAAAACAGCTAACTTGTGTTTTTTTAAAATCTCTAATTGGACAGAAAAACGACGAGGCGAAAACACACACCTGTCTACATCAAGGGATCTGAGGGGGAGAAGTATATATATATATATATATATATATATGTATGTATGTATGTAGTGTATACCTTGGGTGGTTCTCTAAACATCTGGTCCAGACAGATGAACTCCAGGCTGGGAAGTGCCTCTATGAACTGGGAAAAGGATTCCAGTTTGATGGCATGACAGCGAACCAGAGTGAGATCGACCAGACGACTCCATCTGGACTGATCTGAGGACAGACAAAGGCAGAGATAACAGCTACACACAGCACTACAACAATGCAACAACTGAAAGACTAAAGACAGCAGCAAAATACAACTTCTATTACATAGAGCCCACATTAATATTAGCGCCTTGTGAGACATACTTCAGGCAACTAGAGATGCCTGTGGAGTGTTAGTGTTACCTGTGATCCAGTGGTGAGGGTTATGCAGGTGAGGACAATTGTAGATCAGCAGGTACTTGATGTTAGTGAACACCTCGTTCACTACCTTCACTCCAATATCAGTGATGATGCCTGGGTTCTCAATGACATCAGCCAGACCATACTTCACCAGCTCCGAATGAGTCATCTTACCTACACATACATAAAGAAAGAAAAGCTAAAGCAGCTAGAGAAGGAGAGCCATGGTTGTCTATTGTTTGATAATATAATAATACATTAACATGGAAATTAAGCACAAGAAATGCTGATTTCTTTCAGGGAAGGAAACATGATCTGAGTTCTGCTGAAGATATTTGGAGTAAACTTACATTGCAGCAGGAACTCATCCACATATCCCAGATGAAGTGTCTCAAACTGAGGAAACTCTAGTTCAGCCATTTTCAGGGCTGAGAAGACGCCATCTTTGGTCAGAGAAGGCTGGATACGCAGCTCATGAAGCCTGTTGAACAGACACAAATCATGTCATTAGGAACCTTTAGTGCTCTGAAGTTAAGGACAGGTTCAATAAGGGTTTTCTCTCAACTCCATGTTAACCTGGTATCAGTGAGCTTCTTACTTCCATGTCCTGTGTTTATGCTTTGCTCTGTACAGTGGCGGGACAGTGTGTCCAACATCTACCCTAATAGTGTAGTAGCCAGCTCTTACAGTCCTATTGTTAACCAGGAATTGTTGAGTTGAGTACCCCCAAAGTTTTAAGTTAGAAATGTATACAATACAATACAGCTTTATTTATAGAGCACTTTAAACCTCCAGAACAAAGTGCTGTACAGGCAAATAAACAAAACAAAACATACCAAAAGTAACACAGCACAGCTCACACACCATAAAACAAGTACAAGTAAAAACAATAGACAATTTAAAAGCAATAAAAGCAACGCTCTAAAATATGTTAATACGCTAAGGAGAAGAGGTGGGTTTTAAGAAGCGATTTAAAAGCAGGCAGTGTGGCGGCCTGTCTGATGTGCAGGGGCAGATCGTTCCACAGTGTGGAGGCCTGTCTGATGTGCAGGGGCAGATCGTTCCACAGTGTGGAGGCCTGTCTGATGTGGAGGGGCAGATCGTTCCACAGTGTGGGAGCCTGTCTGATGTGCAGGGGCAGATCGTTCCACAGTGTGGAGCCTGTCTGATGTGCAGGGCAGATCGTTCCACAGTGTGGGAGCTGTCTGATGTGCAGGGGCAGATCGTTCCACAGTGTGGGGGCCGCTACAGAGAAGCAACGGCCCCTCTGAGCTTTGACTTGGTTCTGGGCACATTCAGGAGCAGTTGATCAGCTGACCTGAGAGGGCGGTTGGGCGTGTAAGGGTGTAGCAGCTCAGAAAGATATGGTGGGGTCATGCCATTTAGGGATTTAAAAGTAAACAAAAGGATTTTGAAATGAATCCTAAAATGTATTGGCAGCCAGTGGAGCTGTATAGTACAGGTCCCTAGCACATTGAAACTGTCAGATGCTGGGCAATTTGCCACCAAACTTTGGTGTACTCAACCTTTCAGGGTTCTGTTGAGATCTCCATATTAGGTTGAATAATTAAAACGAAAGTTAGTTATAATCAAATATAATCAATTATATTCTTGTATAACCCACAATAAAAATGCTTCATATTTTATGATTTTCTATATTTACAGTATAAACTAAGTGGTTTGTTAAGTTGAGTGTAAGGCCTATTATGGTTTAAGGGTGTCACTGATAAGAGAGAGGAGACAGTTTCTTCCCTCTTCCCTCACAGCAGTACACAGGGAGGGGGGCTCCTGACTTAAGGAGAAATACTAAGGCCCCAAAAATGTGTTAATGCCTTAGCCGAGAATAATATTTTGAAAGTCCTGCACACTAGAGGCCATGCCCAGTTTCCACAAATATGGGTATTTTTCTGTCCTGTTTCGAGCATAATAACACTAGCAGAGAGGGAGCCAACCCGAGAGAGGGGGGTTTTCCCCTGGTATGCTCTCTCCCGGTAAGCTCTCTCCCTGGAGAGCTGGGTTTTCCCTCGGTAAGGTGCTCTCAAACTTGGTAAATATTGCTCGAATTTCTTTGATGAAGCTGAGTGAATTGTCGGATGAAAGTTTGAAACTGTTAGATCCTACTGACCATTTACGAGGAACCGCCTCTGGATGTTGTCGGGCTCTAGGTGTGAATGTGTAGGCCCGGCGATCCATGAGGAGATTCCTTTGGATTATGTCGGAAGACTTTAATGTCAAAACTATGAATTAAGGTTTCAGATTAGAAAATGACCACAGCATGATATGTTTTATATTACTGTCATATTGTAACGAGAGAAGTTAGAAACCTGTTCAAGTGTGGACCAATTTTTCTTCAAATAAACTGATCCCACCTTTTGGATTGGGACAACTTAAAAGACATCTGCGCTCTCCTCTCCTGCTTAAAAGGTAAGAATTGCACACTGCCACACTCACACTTAGTATAGGGCCACACCTCATTTACTGATATCAAAATCCTTCGGGATCGCTTAAACAGATTCAGCGGGTCGTCTGAATTGAAACAGCAGTTAATTGAACCTGGTTCTTAAGGAGTTAATAGAGGTGAGATCTTGCTGACGTTGGTGGATCTGAGCCAAGCAGTAAACTTACATAGACTCAATAACTTCTGTTAGGTCAATTAGTAGGTCTGAGTAATTTGCCGGAATCAATTATCAGGCCACCCGACTCCAACAGTTCATACTGCCGGCAACTAGACCATAAAGTGGAACGCTGTGGTTTTTCTATGAAAACTCTAGCTGTACATGCAGTTAGTTGAATGAACTGGCTAATGGTTGAGCACCTGCGAGCAGCAGTGATGATGAGGTAACCCAGGTCCACTTCCAGAGAGTTCTTACACGCTCCAAACACAATGGTGTGGAGGTTCCGAAATCCTCCTGGAGAGACACATACGCAATATCACAGACACCGTCTTTGTTGTGTATTCAATTGAATATAGGTCAAAAATGATTTGAAAATAATTGTATTCTGTTTCTAACATAAATATTTATAACACTTTCCAACCATAATTACATTTTATAATTACTTTTTGTAAATAATATACTTTTTTTTTTGTTTCACACATGCGCCCTCCTCACCTGACCTCCAGCTGTCTTCCACCACATGTTGGATCAGCCCCCCCAGGAAGGGAACCCTCACCAGCTCCAACTGCTCAAGGTTCCGAGCTGATGCTAAACCCGTTACCAGGGGAACGTATTTGAGGGAGTTAGTTGGCCCTGCACAGTTGCGCATGACAAAGGTTCTCAGGCTCACACACAGGAAGTCCTTAAACGGCTGAGGTTTGGTGAGGCGGACCCACTTCAGGTAAAGATGGCGCAGCATGGACACGCAGGGGATCTCTGGGACATTCACACCTACAACAAACAGACACTTTGTGAAGTTCATCAATTACAGTGCTGCTGTTTTTCAAACTAAGGTGACACGACATGGCCCTTGCAGGTCCATTTACAAGCCCCACAAGCTCCTGCACTAACGAGAATAAATGGATTTACATATTTCAATTAATTGTATTTCAGCTGCAATTTGTAGGCAGTAGCAGGAGTTTTCGGTTTATTGTGGCGTTTCTTACCCACGAGATGTAGGGTCTGGATCTTTGCAGTTATGGGGATGGTCAGTTTGTTCTCAGCAGGAATGGGAAAGGCCCCGTTACGGTTGCGGAACTTCCCCAGTATATGAACCTGAGGCATGTAGTTCCATATGGCTTCCACCAGCTCCAGATGGGACGTCTCCACGCCCTGGAATTCAGGAAAATCCAGTTATTTGACAAAACCCATCAAAATGCAAGGTCCACTTGCTTGCTGCTTGTTTTTTCTTCCAGTAGATAGTGTGCTTAGCTTTAATGGCGATAGCTTGATTCACATCTCTATTCACTTAGGAAGACACAGATATACAGTTGAAAGCTTGCTCGTTAACACTTTTCCTGGAATAGTAATTTGACAAATCCAAATGTTGAATCCTACAAATACATTCAGATTTCTAACAGCGCAGCGACACCATCAAGGTGTCAAAGGAGAAAAAGGAGTATGTGACATAAGCTTCATAATGTAACAATTAAATGGTGACATTAGTTCCCATAGCTCTTGTGTTATCACAAGGACGCATCACATACTGGCACTCTTCATAATAATTATAACTTTATTTGTATAGGGCCTTTCAAGAACAAACTTAGGAAGGAGCCTGAGGTCCATCAGGAACAAAACCTCACCTCACAAAATGTGTTTGTATCCGACTGCAGCTTGCCTCATCAACAAGGTCGTGCCTTGCTGTATACTCAATACTATTCACATTTGCACATTCGTTGATAAATACTATACAGCTCTTTACTTTAAAAATATATATTTCATAAATAATATATATATCTATGCAATGGTCAGGGCCCCCTGAACAGTATAGTAGAATAGCCCTGCTGACTTTTCTACAGACTATAAAAACATCACAAGCCTCTGTTATGACTTACTCCGTTATGTGCCACAGAATGCTAAAAGTATGCAGTCTTTGTAATACCAAAACATGGTACAGCTGGATAGATTGAAACCTGATGCAAGGAAGCCTTGCTGCAGAAGAGAATCATTGTCAAAAATATACTGACCAGCAGATTGGGACAGGCTTGTAGTGCCTCAAGGACTCCAGGTATACTGAAAGCCTCGTAGGCTCGGACTCGCCTCCTCTCCAGGTATCGAGGGTGGAGGCCATATAGCTGCTCCAGATCTGGCATCTTCTTCAAAAGGAGCAGAAAACTGCCATCTGTAAAGCCTGACCCAGAAAAAGCAGTACATTCAGACCATTTCCTCAAAATATATGAAAACAAACCAAAGGTTGCTAATGCATAAACACACTCACCAGTACAACATGGTCCCCCCCCATGCTATACTGTGGCAACTCCCTGTTCACCATCGCTCAGCAGAACACTGCAGCTGCTCTGTAGCTGCTGCTATTGTCACTCTCCTGATGCTTTCCAAAACCACTTTACTTTTCTCTCACTACAGTTCCCCCTGTTGCAGCTCACATTACATCTGAGACTTTTATCTACCACAAAGTAATGGTCTGAACCCTATACTCCGGCTGGACCATTACACTCTTCTGCCTCTGGATGAAGAGGACCCTGTGACATCGCCTCATCTTCTCTGTTTTTTGTTCTGGTTCCACAATGGTGGAATAATTCCCCCCGCTGAAGTCAGGACAGCAGAGTCACTGACCATGTTTCCCCTTTTCAGCCCGCACTTCTACACCACATGACAGAAAATACTAATGACAAATTACTTTAAAAAAAAGTGAACATGCTCTTAGTTTGGTTTTGTTGGTAAGGGAAGCAGTGGTTGTGCTCTCACCTGAAGGCATGTACTCCCACCAGCGGCCGGCACACAGGTCCACCACCTTGACCACGCGCAGGTACAGAGTCACAGCTTCTCGAAGCTTTCTGGACAGACACTCCATACACATGATGTCCTTCATGGGAAGGTACCTACGAAACCAAACAACGTTTAAACCTTTCAAACCTTTCGCACTTTTGGCTTAGGTCAATGTGTAACTCATTTCAGTCTACTACTTTAAATGTACACACATTCAATTTAGGAAATGTTAAACGAAATGTGGGCTTAAAACACAATGAAACAACATTTTCAAAGGTGTTGAAGGTGAGTTATATAACACTAAGTCAATAAATATCATGGCGTACAGACCAATGACTTGCAAATGCTGAAAGGGCAAAACATGTTAGTAGGTCAGATTCTACAACATTAATAATAACTATAGTTTGATCGGTGGGCTCTATAAAGGTTGATCAGAAAGAGGATCAAGGGGCGTAGACTGTGAATTCAAACGGGTTTTAATAACCATTTGTCTGCTTTCTCTGCCATTATGAGAATATCTAGGCCAAAAGCTGAGGGAAATGATTTGTGTTAAGCGTTACTGCCTAGTCATTTCAACATTATTTTTTTCTTTTTAAAATCATGCAGAAGTCTTTTGAAGGGACTTGTTTTATTTGAAATATCCTACTTTACAATAAAATATGAATATTAATTCCTTGAAGATGATGTTCTTTAAATAGCCTTCCTAACAATATTTTTTAAGACCAATAATAAACACAGATGATATTTGACTGGATTCTTCTCTCATTTGTCCGAGACATTGAAATCTTCACAGATATGTTGACCGCTGAAACTTTGTTTTCTCCTGATAATTATTTATACCAACTCCCCCACATGGCATTTTACCTGAATATATGACAGAGGACTTCATGGGACAGCTCATTGATGTAGTCTTTGGGCCCACTGGGTCTCAGGAGCACTTCCCCTCCACTGCTCCCCACCACAGGCTGCGGTTTAGAGGCCTTCTTCCTCGGCCCCATCACTGTGCGACACTGCCCAGGCTTGAAGACAGACACACACTTCCTCCCTCCTGCAGGGGCGCTACAACCTAGGCAGGAACCTTAGTTTGGGACAAACATCACAAACCAAGATAAGTAAATGGGATCAAGGGGAAAGGATACAGAGGTAGATGTGCTTGTCATTTGCAGTACTTCAGGTCTCTAGCTCGAAATTTAGACATTTGATCGGGTGGATAGAACTATACAGTACAATTTGAGATATTTAGACTATTATTTCAACATTCTCTTAAACATTTAGGTTACTAAACCAGGTATACACATATAAGGCACTCATCATAACCTGGATTATAAAATTGTGAATTTGATAACCGAATAATAATAAATGTTGAGGCAAATATTGAATCCATTAAAACAGACTTTGCAGTAATATGCGTTCGTTAACTGGTTTGACTGATCAGAGTGCAGATCATGCAAGCATAATTGTCAGACAGTTGGAGGAAGAAACTATCAGAAGCTTCACGTGGGAGGACATCCAACCAGAGCTATAGTGCTGAGTGAGAACATCACAGCATGTGGAACAGCTTCACACCAACATGAGGACTTGTAGTGCTTTTTGTTAACGTAACTCAGTAATGTCCAGGTACACCTTGTTTCAGGGCGTGTAAGGGAAGTCTCAAATAAACCACTCACTAATGATAAGGCACTGTATATAACCTGAAACAAGCTTTGAGCAAACCACCAACACATTAGCAGCTTTACGTATGATTGTAACCAACGATAGAACATTATGCTGAGTCTGACCGTTGGACGGTTACTGACAGGGCGAACACTTTAAACTGAAGACCTGCCTCAGCGTAATGATGCAATAAAGTTCAGCATAGTCTTTGTCAAAGCTAGCTTACTAGTTAGCACATCCGCAGCTAACATTGAACACAGACACAAATCATAAAAGTAAACAATACAGGAAGTGACTGGCTGCCCTGCACCGCTTCCACACGGAGAGTGTTCCGACTTACCGCATGGCTCAGTCAAAGCCACTGGTGTGGCGCTTCCTTTAAGTACAGCAGCTAAAAAGCTGTGCTTTTCCTCTTCTTCTTTTTCTCCTTCTTCTTCTGATTATACTTCTTCTTCTTCTTCTTCTGCTGATGCTGCTGCTGCTTCTTCTTCTTTAGCTTTAGATCGGCTGGCTACCAGCGTCAAGGCAGACACCGCCACCTACTGGGTTGGAGCGTGGAACAGAATTATCTATCTGATTATCCAGAAAATAAATGTAATAAGATAATTAAACTTCACTTACTGAACAACCCGTATCTATGGGCAGTCTGTTTTCAACCACAGAGCAAGCCATAAGATAATCCAAAATCTGCATTAGAAAATATCCAGAAGGCACGAACACACCAAACTTCTTCTTCTTCTTCTTCTTCTTCTTTTGGTTTTAAGAGGCGCTTGGCATCCAGACCTTGCATTACCGCCTACTACTTTTCCGAAAAAAAAACACCTATAATAACTAACGGGAAATACTAATATAGGTAAAAGGGAAAGAAAATACACATAATTAAGCTAAACATTTTAACCTCTTATTTCGAATAACAAGCCTAGTAATATCATTGCTCTAGTCCAGTGGTTCTCAAACTTTTTCTGTCAGGGCCCCTTTGGAGAAAAAAAAAGTCGGGCCCCCCCCAACATTTATTAAAATACATCAATATGAACGTGAGCATTCCTTTCAAAAAATCACTTTGCTAGAACAGTGATAATAAAACAATGCTCCATAAGTCTGTGTGCTCAAAATAATAAATACATAATACAATTGTGCAATCCCTTTGCTAGAACAATAAGTCATAATACTTTGCCACTTTGCAAAGAAAATGCTGATATTTGGCCAAAAGGTGTGTCTTATCACAGGTGGCTGCAATGAGCCTGTTTTGCACTGCACATTTCTTCAAAACGGGGTTGCAGGCTCAGTGGCGGCGCCAGAGATTTCTTTTGGGTGCTGTGGGGTAGCTTGATGTTTGATAGAGGGTGCTCGAACATTTAGGGTTTCCCATTAATGTACCGGGCGCTACAGTTGAATTTTCGACTGCAACACTCCCCACGCACATACACATTGTACCCGCGACTGTTACAATGAAGGCTCGATAATCAGCTCACGGCATATAGGTGTAAGCAGGGGTAAAGTGCTATTTTTATAGGTGGTGTGTGGACCTGTGGAATTTTCTTTTTTTTTTTTTTTTTTAAATAACAATTTTTCCTCCTGGTCTCTCGCGCCCCCCCTGTCATGCCTCTGCCCCAGGGGGGCGCGCCCCACACTTTGAGAACCACTGCTCTAGTCTATTGTATCTATTGTTGATATTTTAAATCTCACGTTTTCTCTTTGGACAATCAGATCTCCATGCTTCGTAATTCCCCCCAAACTAACAACACTTTGGTTCATTCTCACAGTTTCTACCGCTGCACAACTCATCACATTTTCCACAAATCCCCAAGGCATTTCTACAGACCAAAGAACTGTGACCAAACTTCCAACATCGTCTGTATTGGCTTGGGTACAAACATCCTCACTGGGTAATTGATGTGATCCAGGAGTACATTGTCCAGCAGGAACTCAGTATTAACGTGTAGAATGACCGACCTTGTTTGTGACCTTTGTCCATCACTCATCCGGTACATTCTGTGGCTGTCTACAACTCTGTCACACGTTTTGAATCTACTGGCATCAAGTGAGTATATTACTCTGTCGACAACACCTCGGAGGTCTTTTAGATAGTTTGATGCTCAACACTCGGTATTCCTACAATGATGTTAATCTCAACGCTTTCTTGATCTGTGATTGTGACAAACTCTCCACACCGATCAATCCACTTCTCTTTACATCAACTAAATGAACATCGCCCAGTTTGTCCATGATCCAACATGCTAAGTACCTCGTGCTTGTCAGACAGAAGTCCAGCTACATTGCTCCCAGTCAGTTTTATTCCAGCCAAGTATATTTCATCTTTGTTGTCATATTTTTCACTTTTACTTGACACATCTTCTCTTTTCTTCTTTTTCCTTCCTGGTTTTGTACTGCTGCTCCTTTCAGAATCGTCTACTTCCATATTCCTTTCGGTCCCAATATAAACAACTCTTAAACATGTAGCAGCCCATGGCGGACCGACCCATGGGGCTTGGAGGCACGAGGAGTGATCTCTGAATCTTCAGCGATTATCGAGGAACCACCAGACCATCCTTCAGTGAATAACTTTACACTATGCCTGACACAGCTTTGCTGCTTTACTCCCCATGCACTGCATGAACTCCACTGTTCCATATATGTTTTAGATGTGCATTCATCATTCATCATATAGAAGCTTGCTCTCATGTGCTTTTAGTCTCATCAGCATGCGTTGTAGTCTTTTTGAAACACTGAGCAGTGGGTTTGTCATGGTCTGTTTATACTTCCACAGACCGGCATATGTGAACTGATGAAAGCTCTCCATGCCATAGAGAACAGCCAAATGTTCCTTCTCTTTTTGTGGGTAGCCCCTCTCTGTATCTGTCAGTGCTCTACTGGCATATGCAACAAGCTGTCCATTTTGCATTCGGGCCGCTCCAACCTGCTCTCGGATGCATCACACTGTAATGTTAGCCTGTCAGCTGGGTGCAGCACAGCGGTCAGAGAGATCACCTTTTTGATCCTTTCGGGAAAAAATTATGTCGCTCTGCCCACTCCCATATCACATCCTTGTGGGTCAACTCTCCCAGAGGTACACAGAGTTCAGAGAGGTTTTCACAGAATTTGGCCAAGTAGTTGACCATGCCTAAAGAACGCATTACCCCTTTTGCATCTGTGGATCCCCTTTGCTTTTCAGCCTCTCTGAGGTTAGGAGATGTCCAATGTATGGCACCTCTGTAAGCTTAATTTGTAGCTCCTTTGAATTTAGCTTCACATTTAATAAAAATCCTGAAAACACACATTATGACTCAACTAATATGGTGCCGCAGATGGCTGCCTCTGTGTTGTGGTGCGCTCTGTTTTCAGAATCAGAATGCAGAACTTTGTCTTGTTTTGAGCGTTATTCAGTTTTTACACTCAGTACTGTCGGGGAAATATTTTCCTGGGCCCATAACTTTGACCCAGTTTATCAGTTTGTACTGCCCTCACTGAGCACAGGCCTGCAACCTTTGGTGCTGTGCTCTCAGTGTGTTGTCTCCCTGTTCTTGCCTGTTGGCTTCAGCTGATAGAGGTGTTATAGTGCTTCTCCTGTTTTATCTTGTTATGTGTGACCAGAGGTCTTCCCCCTCTGTGCCGCTGCTTGGCACCGTGCCAGCGCACCAATTGAGCACACTGCTATTTAAGTGGAGGTGACAAATCTGCAGAAAAGACACGACGGTGCGGGACACACCAATCTGAGTAGGGCGACAGGACGCTCATCGACAGCCAGACATCTATCGACGGCCGAAATCGGCCCGGTGTGTCCGGGCCTTTACTTGTGGGCTCTGTGGCTGTGCCTGGCTGTACAAGCTGGGGCGCCGTAAACCAGGGTTCCTGCAAATGTAAGACTTTTTAAGACCTTTTTAAGACCACTTTGAATAGAATTTAAGACCTATTTCATGGCAAGAAAGTATGAAGGAAAATTGCTATGAAAGAAGAAATACGTCCCATAATTACTTACAAAGTAAATGTATTCATGTTCAACATAAGAACGATGACTGAACATAACAGCATAACAGTACACAGAACTGTGTTAGCGTGTTAGACAAAAAGTGTGTGTGTGTGTGTGCTTGTGTGTGTGTGTCTCTGTGTGTGTTGTGTGTGTGTGTGTGTGTGTGTGTGTGTGTGTGTGTGTGTGTGTGTGTGTGTGTGAGTAACGAGAGCTATATTCAGAGCTCTGCTGCCTTGGCTACAATCTGTCATCGTTGCTGTTGTATGATTGGTGTTTAGCTACGGTATTTAGCATCTAAAGCACCTCCGCTTTTAGGGTTGACGTAGACCCAAACGTCGCCCGGAGGTCCCCTGGCGTTGTTGCGGGAGCTGCTGCACTAGCTAACGCTGCAGTAGCTAACGCTACATTAGCAAAACAAACACTAATTTATTTTGCAAAAGGAGCAGCGGGCTTCAAACACGTTCCCCTCCACTGGTTTCAACCAAGCACTAAATTTGATGTTTTCCAACCAAATACGGTTGAACTTACACTTCCCCATATTTATTTGTATCGAAGATACATGAGTTTCTGACTGCCGCTAGCTCAGTGGTTCTCAAGTGTCATGCCCACAGAGGCATGACAGGGGGGCGCGAGAGACCAGGAGGAAAAATTGTTATTTACAACAAAAAAAAGAAAAAAAAAAAGAAAAATCATAATTTGAAAAATGATTGATTCGAAAATAATATGATACAGTACAGTACAATTACGTCTGGGTCTCTGTGTTTCATTCAAGCTCGGCTCTGTGTGTGTGGAACGAGCCGTTTTGTGTGCGTGCGTGAGCGAGCGACCCTATGTGAGGTCCACACACCACCTATAAAAATAGCACTTTACCCCTGCTTACACCTATATGCCGTGAGCTGATTATCGAGCCTTCATTGTAACAGTCGCGGGTACAATGTGTATTTGCGTGGGGATTGTTGCAGTAGAAAATTCAACTGTAGCGCCCGGTACATTAATGGGAAACCCTAATGTTCGAGCACCCTCTATGAAACATCAAGCTACCCCACAGCACCCAAAAGAAATCTCTGGCGCCGCCACTGAGCCTGCAACCCCGTTTTGAAGAAATGTGCAGTGCAAAACAGGCTCATTGCAGCCACCTGTGATAAGACACACCTTTTGGCCAAATATCAGCATTTTCTTTGCAAAGTGGCAAAGTATTATAACTTATTGTTCTAGCAAAGGGATTGCACAATTGTATTATGTATTTATTTTTTGGAGCACACAGACTTATGGAGCATTGTTTTATTATCACTGTTCTAGCAAAGTGATTTTTTGAAAGGAATGCTCACGTTCATATTGATGTATTTTAATAAATGTTGGGGGGGGCCCGACTTTTTTTTTTTCAAAGGGGGGCCCTGACAGAAAAAGTTTGAGAACCACTGCGCTAGCTGAAGCTTGGTTGCTAGGTTACTAGCTGGGTGTTCTCCGATAAGGGGCCGGGGGAAACAAAGTTAGTGATTACTGGTTCCATGTTGATTTATTTCAATACAAATTGTTGGGGGGAACTGAAAGGCTCTTACCGTACTGGTTACTTTCCCCCAAAACACATTTAGACGCGATCGCAACACAGAAGTACATCCGATCAGTTTTTAAGACCTTCTAAATCATATTTAAGACCTTTCTTATTTTTTTGGTCATATTTAAGACCTTTTTAAGGCCTTAAATTCAGATTATCAAATTTAAGACTTTTTAAGACCCCGCGGGAACCCTGGTAAACACTCTCCCCACCTCTGGCCATCATTCCCCCCCCTCCTGCTGTTTTGGCTCGGCGAGCTTTCGCACTGAGCTGTGGCGTTCTAAAATTGACAGGCCCTGACTACTTCATGTTGGACTGTCGCCAGGGCCGTTTTGGGCTCGCGGAGATCACGGAATAAACAAGGACACTTATTGTTTAGTTGATGTATTTTGATTATCTGATTTGTTTTGTGCATTTAATGTTTTGAGTGTACTTATAATATTTCGTCAATTGTGTGATTTTGTTTCTTTTCTTTTGTTAAACGTTTGGATTTGGTTTAATTAGTTTACTCATTCTTGTTGTTTACATTTATCTAGATTTGGTTTATTTTAGTTGTTTTCCTTTTGTTTATCTTTCTCCAACTGATTTGAATACTCTTGCTGACTTTTAACTGTGTTTCTCTTGTGCCGGACATGTGCTGTGGGCCCGAGGCGGCAAACCCAATCCCTGGTGGTGGTGTTTTGTGGTCACGTGTCCGTTTTGTTTGGTGTGCAGTGTCACGGGTGATTTTGGTTTGGACCCTTCCTCCCCTTTTTGTTAATTGCCGCCTTGGTAAGCCCCAGCCCTGTCCTTCTCCCTCCTCCCTGGAGACTTTTTAAATGATATTGTTTATTATTAGAAATGTGATATGTATAAATAAATAGCCATTGTGGTAATATCCTTTACACTGTCTCTGCCTGTGGTGTTCAAACGAACCTGATTGCCTTTTATTAAACTGGATAACTTTAGTTTTAGTAATTTCCTGGGGGCGAAACTCCCCCAGGTGGCGTTGTCATTAACCAAGCATTTTACACGAGCCGCACCACACCGCCACATTCTGGCGTTGTCGGCAGGATCACCACATTAAAGGGGCAGAGGTGGTGGAGCACAAGGATATTTGTTTTTCTGAATCAAATGACGAAACAACAGCACAATATAATTGAAATGACCTTTAGAACAGAGATGTTCACCCACAATTCCCTCATAGGGTTAACTTGATGACACACATGTCACAAACAGTGATCTCCACCATTTCTAAGCTCAGTTATTTGGTCCTATTTTTTCCCTGCAATATTTGAAAGTCATTTGCTGACCAAATGGCGCAGACAATGTTCATTAGGGATGCTCCGATCGCCAATTTTGGGGCCGATCGCCGATAGCCAGAATCAGTATCGGCCGATACCGATCGCCGATCCAATCGAGTGGGCGGGGCCTATGGGGATCTTCCATTTAAAGTTTAACGTTTATTCTTGTCTAAAACGTGTCCCTGCAGATGCCTCGCTTCCAAGGCCAAACTTCTAGTAGTGGTCCTTTAATATGCCGAAGGTGCCAGCAGCCTGGACATTTTGCTCGGGAGTGTGATGGTGCGCGGGCTCCCCCCGACATCGTAGTAATTCTGTTGCTGGCGTTAACTCCAGTGCTTCTCTGCCAGCCCATCCCTCCTACCGGTCGGAAAACTGAAACCCACTGAGCTGCCGAGCCACAGCTCAGTTGGGGAGTCTAAAGGTTCACTAGAAAGTGCTGCAGCTGACCTAATTGGCTCTTGTCCAAACATCAATGTTCTGATCGGAGGTGTAACTGTTCCGTGCTTGGTGGACACTGGTTCCATGGTGTCCACAGTCACTGAGGGTTTATTTTTGGGAAAGTTTGCACTTTGGGGCCATGATCGCCTTCGCTCCTGTCACTGGCTACAGCTGCAAGCAGCTAACGGCCTAGCCATTCCATACATTGGCTACTTGGAACTTGATGTAGAGCTGTGTGGCAAAGTGATGTCCCGCTGTGGGATCCTGATTGTTAAGGACCCCCCTGGTGCTGTGTCTCCTGTCCCTGGAATCCTGGGGATGAATGTGATTCATCGCTCCTATCGAGAGCTCTTTGGGGCCTTTGGCTCTTCTCTTTTTGACACACCCACCGTGTCACAGGCACCTGTTGCAGTCATCGCAGCTCTACAGGAGATCCACCAGTCTCCCGCTCAGGTTCCAGGGAACCTCACTGGCATTGCGAGGGTCCGGGGAAAGCATGCAGTGCGCATACCTGGAGGCGGGGTGATGAAGCTGGTTGCTAGCACCTGTCCTGAACAGCTTTCTGGTCAAAGTGCTCTGTTCGAGCCCCCAGAGTCAGGCTTACCAGCTGGGCTGCTCGCCTCACTATGCCTCGTACAGGCTGTCCGGGGTACAGCATACGTCCCTGTGGTCAATGTGGGGACGACTGAAGTTCTGCTTTACCCATGTACTAGTCTTGGTGTCTTGAGTGCTGCCCAGGTTGTCAGCCTTCCCGCAGGTATGACTGAGGTGGGGTCATCCTTTGCAACTGTTTCCTCTCAGACAGCTGCCCCCTCAGTGCACAATAGGTTAGATTAATTGGATCTGTCTTCACTGACTGAGCAGGAAAAGACAGGTGTAAAGTCTTTGCTGTTCAGGTACCAATCTGTCTTCTCACCCCATGATGGAGACTTGGGCTGTACAACCCTCATTTCGCACGACATCCCCGTTCTTGATGATGTGCCTGTCCGTCAGAGGCACCGGCGCATCCCTCCATCGGAGTATGAAGCGGTGAAGGCCCACATTAACCATCTTTTGGAGTCCCAGGTCATGAGGGAGAGCTGCAGCCCCTATGCATCACCAATTGTTCTGGTGAGGAAAAAGGATGGGAGCCTGCGCTTGTGTGTTGATTACCGCCTCCTCAACAGCAAGACCAGGAAAGATGCCTTCCCCTTGCCTCGCATTGAAACCTTGGATGCACTTGATGGGGCCTGCTGGTTCTCCACCCTTGACCTGGCCAGTGGTTACAATCAGGTTCCTATGGCCGAGCAGGACCGGGCCAAGACCGGTTTCTGTACACCTTTTGGCCTCTTTGAGTTCAACCGCATGCCTTTCGGGTTATGCAACGCCCCTAGCACCTCCCAGCGGCTGATGCAGAGGATGTTTGGCGACCAACAGGGCCAGTCACTACTGCTCTATCTTGACGACATCATCGTGTTCTCATCCTCTGTTGAACAACATCTGCAAAGATTGGAAACGGTGCTTGGTCGGCTTGAGAAAGAGGGCCTAAAGGCAAACCTTCAGAAATGTGTCTTTTTCCAACAGGAGGTTGGATACTTGGGCCATGTCATCTCAAGCCAGGGTGTCTCCACAGACCCTAAGAAGATTGAGGCAGTGGCAAATTGGAAATGCCCTCATCATGTTTCGGAGCTGCGCTCCTTCTTAGGTTTTGCCAGCTATTACCGTCGCTTTGTAGAGGGCTTTGCAAAGTTGGCAGGACCTCTGCATCAGTTAGTGGCAGAGCTGGCAGGCACCAAGTCGAAGAGGAGATCAAATCAACTCTTGGATGCTGCATGGACACCTCAGTGTGAGGAAAGTTTTGAGTTCCTGAAGTCCAAGTCGGTCTCAGCCCCATTGCTGGCTTATGCAGACTTTTCACGCCCCTTCATCTTGGAGATTGATGCCAGTCATAGTGGCCTTGGGGCTGTCTTTTCCCAGGAGAAGGACAGGGTTGTGAGACCGGTGGCTTATGCCAGCAGGGGTCTTCGGCCCACTGAGCGCAACATGTCGAACTATAATTCCATGAAGCTGGAATTCCTCGCGCTCAAATAGGCCATGACCGAGAAGTTTCGAGAGTACCTACTGGGGCATAAGTGTACTGTCTATACTGACAACTACCCGTTGAGTTACATCCAGTCTGCCAAACTGGGCGCCACGGAGCAACGGTGGCCTGCCCAGCTTGCGTCTTTTGACTTTGTCATCAAATACCGCTCTGGTCGCAGCAATGGGAATGCTGACGCACTTTCACGGCAGTATGTGCCTGGTACTTTGCTCCCCGCCAGCCTTCACCAAAACCCACCCTCAGGTCTTGTGGTGCCTGCAACTCAGTATTTGGTCTCGGTTCTTCCAACCCACTTGGCACCCGATCTTCGTGCCTGGCAGGAAGATGATCTACTCCTCGAAGAGGTATTGGTGTTTTGGCGACATAAGGCCAGCCTACCTCGGCTGAGAGGCAGCAGCTTCGCCGTCCAGTCATGGCGCTTTTGCATCAATGGGACCGCCTTGTGGAGAAAGACGGGGTCCTTTTCCGACGAGTGTTCTGACCTGATGCAGGTGAAGAATATCTTCAGCTAATTTTGCCTGGACGATGTCCTCGGATATCAAGAGCTGGGTCCAGGAGTGTGAACGTTGCCAAGTGGCAAAAGACTCAGGACATGTTCCCCATAGCTTTATGGGCCACTTGCTTGCCTCACGACCAAATGAAATCTTGGCAATAGATTTCACCTTGTTAGAGCCTCCCGGAACGGGCTTGAGAACGTCCTTGTCATGACTGACGTGTTCAGCAAATTCACAGTAGCTGTTCCCACTCGGGATCAACGGGCCTCCACTGTGGCGCAAGTTCTGATCTACGAATGGTTTTTATAAGTTTGGCGTCCCAAGCCATCTTCATTCGGACCAAGGAAGGAGCTTCGAGAGTTCTTTGATCCAGCAACTTTGTTCTCTGTACGGTGTTGCAAAATCCCGTACTACCCCATACCATCCTGCGGGTAACGGGCAATGCGAACGGTTCAATAGAACCCTCCATAATCTCCTTCGCACCTTACCTGCATCTCGCAAACATGATTGGGCTTCCTGTTTGCCTCAGGTGCTGTTCTGTTACAACACTACGCCTCATCAGGGCACTGGTGAATCACCGTTCTATCTGATGTTTGGACAGGAACCTCAGCTTCCTGTAGACTTTCTCCTGGGTCGAGTCCAGGAGCCGGTACCTGGTGGGGTACAGGACTGGGTGGTCGAACACCAAGCCAGACTCAGAATTGCTTTCGAGGGTGCTCGTGAATGGTTGTTGGCTGATGCTGGCCGCCGGAAAGAGCGGCATGACCAGCGAGTCCGGGAGGCACATCTCCCAGTTGGCCAAGTGGTTTACCTGAGGGACTATGGGGTTAGAGGGTGACAAAAATCCAGGATCTCTGGAGCTCTGTGGTCCACCAGGTTGTGAAGGCTCCATCTGGTGAAGAAACAGTCTATACTGTTGCCCCAGGAACGACCCACAACGAGTCCGAAATGTCCACCGGGACATGTTGAAGGCTGTGGTTCATCCTGAGGCCGCCGCTTCTCCACCCAGGCCTCCACCTCCACCTGTCTTGACTGCCTTGGCAGATGACTCCTCTACCGACAGCGCCCTTTGGCTTTTGGTTCCTGAGAATCACTCTTCACTACCCGCAGTAGCTCCAGGTGCAGGCCAGGCCTGTTCAGGAAACACCTCACCCTGCAGGTTGCTTCCTCCCAGGTCTTTCAGTGTCCCCAACCGACCAGCCCAGTACTAGCCATCAGGCTGTGCGTCGAACCGTTCGCCCTATGGCTGGCCACCACTCAAATGTCCACCATCTTCCTCGGTCTACTGGTCCTCAGGACAATGCAGCGAGTCCACTTCCAGCCCCTGTGTCTAATTCCCAGTCTGCTGTTTTCAGGCGTTGGTGCTAGTATTAGCCTTCTTATATTCATCGTCGGGTCGACGATGCAAAAGTGGGGGGTAGATGTGACCGGAGGTCTTCTCCCTCTGTGCCGCTGCTTGGCACCATGCCAGCGCACCAACTGTGCGCACCTGCTATTTAAGTGGAGGTGACAAATCTGGTCCCTCCCCTCTCCGCTTCTCCCTTGTGGCTGCAGCCTGGCGTGGAAGCGTAAATTGTTTGGCGTGACAGCTCGCACATCACACTTTCTAGCAGACAGGTAAAGCACATTGCATTCTGTCATTTATTCATGGGCACAAGCAACACCCGGTTTGACACTACTCTGTCTTAGCGCAGCTGACGTCCGGTGCTTTTTGAGGAGGATTTGTTCCGCCGGAGGCTCCCTGGTCGCAGTGTTGCAACTATTGGTGAGTTGCCGTTGTCTGCCGTTTTCTCACCTTCGGCTTGGTTCCTCTGGTGTATTGATTGTCATTCATGTCACAGCGGGATTTGGCCGTGGGATTGGTGAATCTCTCTCCCTTCCTTGTGGGCTCTGTGGCTGCGACTGCCGCACAGGCTGGTATGTATGAGCTCCCCCATACTATAGATCAGTGGTTCCCAAACTTTTTGTGCCCAAGGCACACCAAAGGACAAGTAAAAATCTCAAGGCACACTATTGTGCAAAATAGCCCTTATAACACGTGTTATCACTCATATCATGTAAAATATCTGTAAATGTGCATAATTATTTACTAATGTCAAATAAAATGTGACAAAGACAACTATATTACTCCTAAAATATTTATTAACGAAATATTTCAGAAATTAATTTGAAACTTTATCAAATTAGGCTTCATCAAAGCAGCAACACACCCATTTAAACCAGACAGGTCACAAAATTAAAAATGAGGCAAAGGAAACTCAGCAGAAATTCAGCACAGAGAACTGTCAATGCAAGGAAGCTGCACTGGTCCTGAACTACAAATTATAAATGTAACATTTCAGCAATCAGCATTGAAACATGTGCTATTGTAAATATTTTTACATGTGCCTGTCGGGGCGCGCAGATTTTTTTAATCCTTGGTGGCACTGAGGAGAGGGCCACTCGCAAGTCCTGTTCAACAGAGAGCCGTGACCTCCTGTTGTTCTTCATGTAAACCAGAGTAGAGAACGCCAACTCACACAGGTAGGTAGTGGGAAAAAGAAGAAGTTGCTCAATCGCGTGGTGGGAGATGCTTGGGTACTCCAATGCAGAAGCCAACCAAAACTGATCCAGTGGGAGCTCACTAAATTTGAGTTTCAGTGTGCGGTCCACACGGAGCTCTGCGCACTCCTCTCTCTCTTTCATAGTGAGCTTTTCTGTTGAGGATTCCTGGTGGAATGGGTCTCGGATCCAGTCAAAGTCCTCGATGTCAGCCATACGTGGAAAATAGCGCTCAAACCTCTCTTTTAAGGTCTGAAGGTGTGCGGCATATACAACGCGCTCCCTAGCTGCCTGCGGCGCAGCTGATGCTAGCGGGAACATGTCCATGGAGCCCTGTTCCGAAGCCTCGCGCCACAGGATAAGTTTGCCCATAAACCCCCGAATCTTGTCTGTGGATGATAAAATGTTTTAATTCCTGCCCTGAAGCTTGGCGTTTAACTCGTTGAGATGCCCCAATATGTCTGCGAGGTAAGCCAGCCTGGCGCACCACCTCTCATCCGCGAGCTTGTCTCTGTGTGGAGGATCAGGCTTTGGTGGTCGGCTCCCATCTCGGCGCACAGCTGGGAGAAGAGGCGAGATTTCAGGGGCCTTGATTTGATGTAATTCACCATCTGCACAGCCTGATTCAGCACCTCAGTCAACTCCGGGGGCATGGTTTTGGCAACTAATGCCTCTCGATGCAAAATGCAGTGGTTTGTCACGATATGTGGGTTTTGTGCTCTCACCTTAGCAATAAATCCTTTCACTCTCCCCGTCATGCTTGCCGCACCATCTGTGCAAAGACTGACGCACATATTCCAGGTCAGACTGTTCTCTTTTAAATAGTTATTAGTTACCCTGAATATTTCTTCTCCTGTAGTATGGCTTTCCATTTCTTTGCAGAAGAAAAACGTCTCTTTGATAGAGTGTTAGGGTTACGGAAAAGGTAGGACCCAAATGCAGAATACAAAAAAGGTCTATGAACAAAAGGCGAGCTTTATTACAAAAGCTCGCAAACAAAACATGGCATGAAACTCACAGGTAACACAAGGTAGCATGGAGGGAGACAGGAAAGGCAAACAATGTACTGACAGGGGAACACAGGGAAAGACAAGACTAAATACAGGAAGGGGTAATCACGAGATGAAAAACAGCCGGGCAGGGGAGGAGAAACACAAGGGCAACAGGTGAACACAATCAGACAATCAGACACCAGGGAAACTAACAACAGGGAGGAAAACACAGGGAGAAGGACCAGACAAGAGACAGGGAGAACAGAACAATCAAAACAAACCCCAAAACCTAACACACAAAACCCAAATCGTGACATAACCCCCCCCTCAAGGGACGGATTCCAGACGTCCCTACACAAAGTCCATATTTCCAAAAGGGTGGGTGGAGGGGGTCCGAAGGACGGGTTTGGGCTGACAGCCCGGAGGCACGGCAGAGGACCAGAAGGGGGTCTCGGGCGGACGGCCCGGGGGCAAGGCAGAGTTCAAGGAGGGTACCTCGGGCGGACGGCCCGGGGGCAAGGCAGAGTTCGAGGACGGGGACTCGGGCAGACGGCCCGCGGGCAAGGCAGAGTTCGAGGAATGGGACTCGGGCGGACGGCCCAGGGGCAAGGCAGGGTTCGAGGACGGGGACTCAGGCGGACGGCCCGGGGGCAAGGCAGAGTTCGAGGAATGGGACTCGGGCGGACGGCCCGGGGGCAAGGCAGAGGAACAGGAGGTGGTCTCGGGCGGACGGCCCGGGGGCAAGGCAGAGGAACAGGAGGTGGTCTCGGGCGGACGGCCCGGGGGCAAGGCAGAGTTCGAGGAATGGGACTCGGGCGGACGGCCCGGGGGCAAGGCAGAGTTCAAGGAGGGTACTCGGGCGGACGGCCCGGGGGCAAGGCAGAGTTCGAGGACGGGGACTCGGGCGGACGGCCCGGGGGCAAGGCAGAGTTCGAGGAATGAGACTCGGGCGGACGGCCCGGGGGCAAGGCAGGGTTCGAGGACGGGGACTCGGGCGGACGGCCCGGGGCCAAGGCAGAGTTCGAGGAATGGGACTCGGGCGGACGGCCCGGGGGCAAGGCAGAGTTCGAGGAATGGGACTCGGGCGGACGGCCCGGGGGCAAGGCAGGTTCGAGGAGGGGACTCGGGCGGACGGCCCGGGGGCAAGGCAGAGTTCGAGGAATGGGACTCGGGCGGACGGCCCGGGGGCAAGGCAGAGGAACAGGAGGTGGTCTCGGGCGGACGGCCCGGGGGCAAGGCAGAGTTCGAGGAAGGGGACTCGGGCGGACGGCCCGGGGGCAAGGCAGAGTTCGAGGAATGGGACTCGGGCGGACGGCCCGGGGGCAAGGCAGAGTTCGAGGACGGGGACTCGGGCGGACGGCCCGGGGGCAAGGCAGAGTTCGAGGAATGGGACTCGGGCGGACGGCCCGGGGGCAAGGCAGAGGAACAGGAGGTGGTCTCGGGCGGACGGCACGGGGGCAAGGCAGAGGAACCGGAGGTGGTCTCGGGCGGACGGCCCGGCAAGGCAGAGGAACAGGAGGTGGTCTCGGGCGGACGGCACGGGAGCAAGGCAGAGGACCAGGAAAGAGTCTCGGGCGGACGGCCCGATGGCAAAGCAGAGGCAGAGAAGCGTCTAAGGCCGCGGTTGGCATAGTCAGGGAGCCGGGCACAAGGAAGGACCGGGTTCGTGGCCGACTGGACCACTGGCGGAATAGGAACCAGCGTTGTCCGGGCAGGACCCCTGGACGGGACATGGGCTGGTGTCAGTAGGACCCCGGATGGAGCAAGAGCTGGAACCTCCAACATGACAGGACATCGTGTTGGCAGGAATGCCGGCGGAGCAGGTGTCGGCGGGACCCCCAATAGGACAGGATCAGGTGTTGGCAGGAAATCCGGTGGAACCCCCAACGAAACAGGACATGGAGTTGGCAGGACCCTCAGCGGAACCCCCAACGACACAGGACAAGGAGTTGGCAGGACCCCCAACGATACTGGACGTGGAGTCGGCAGGACCCTCAGCGGAACCCCCGACGCCACAGGACATGGAGTTGGCAGGACCCCCGGCAGAAGAGTAGTCGGCGGGACCCCAACGGGACAGGACATGGAGTTGGCAGGACCCCCGGCAGAACAGTAGTCAGCGGGACCCCCAACAGAACAGGACATGGAGTTGGCAGGACCCCCAACGATACTGGACGTGGAGTCGGCAGGACCCTCAGCGGAACCCCCGACGCCACAGGACATGGAGTTGGCAGGACCCCCGGCAGAACAGTAGTCGGCGGGACCTCCAACGGCACAGGACATAGGGTTGGCAGGACCCCCGGCAGAAGAGCAGTCGGCGGGACCCCCAACGGGACAGGACATGGAGTTGGCAGGACCCCGGCAGAACAGTAGTCAGAGGACCCCCAACAGAACAGGACATGGAGTTGGCAGGACCTCCGACGAAACAGGTGTCGGCTGGACCCCCAACGGCACAGGACATAGGGTTGGCAGGACCCCCGGCAGAAGAGTAGTCGGCGGGACCTCCCACAGCACAGGACATAGGGTTGGCAGGACCCCCGGCAGAAGAGTAGTCGGCGGGACCTCCAACGGCACAGGACATAGGGTTGGCAGGACCCCCGGCAGAAGAGTAGTCGGCGGGACCTCCAACGGCACAGGACATAGGGTTGGCAGGACCCCCGGCAGAAGAGTAGTCGGCGGGGCCCCCAACGGGACAGGACACGGAGTTGGCAGGACCCCCAGCGGAACCTCCAATGGACCAGGACATTGGGTAGGGACTTGAGAGGGGACTCGAGAGGAGACTTGAGAGGGAACTCGAGAAGGGACTTGAGAAGGGACTTGAGAGGGGACTCGAGAGGGAACTTGAGAGGGAACTCGAGAGGGAACTCGAGAAGGAACTCGAGAAGGGACTGGAGAAGGGACTTGGAAAGGGACTCGAGAGGGGACTTGAGAGGAGACTTGAGAAGGGACTTGGAAAGGGACTTGAGAGGGGACTTGAGAGAGGGCTTGAGAGGGGACTCGAGAGGGGACTTGAGAGGGAACTGGAGAAGGGACTTGAGTCGGCCGGTATGCCGACAGGACACGAGGGGTTGGCGTCGGCCGGAGAGCCAACAGGAGACGAGGAGCTGGAGTCGGCCGGTACGCCGGCAGGAGACGAGGTGCTGGAGTCGGCCGGTACGCCGACAGGACACGGGGAGCTGGCGTCGGCCGGAGAGCCAACAGGAGACGAGGAGCTGGCGTCGGCCGTTTCGCCAGTACTGGAGCCGATACTGGAGCCGGGACCATGGCTGCTGGGGCCGGAACCATGGCTGCTGGGGCCAGAACTGGGGCCGGAACCATGGCTGCTGGGGCCAGAACTGGGGCCGGAACCATGGCTGCTGGGGCCGGTACTGGGGCCGGAACCATGGCTGCTGGGGCCGGAACTGGGGCCGGAACCATGGCTGCTGGGGCCAGAACTGGGGCCGGACCCATGGCTGCTGGGGCCGGAACCATGGCTGCTGGGGCCGGAACTGGGGCCGGAACCATGGCTGCTGGGGCCAGAACTGGGGCCGGACCCATGGCTGCCGGGGCCAGAACTAGGGCTGGAACCATGGCTGCTGGTGCCGGAACTGGTGCCGGAACCATGGCTGCTGGGGCCGGAACTGGAGCCGGAAACATGGCTGCTGGGGCCGCAACTGGGGCCGGAACCATGGCTGCTGGGGTACGGGCTGGAATCCTGGCCTTGCTCTCCTAGAGACCTTTTGGAGACTCCGTGGACCTCCTAAGGCCAGGCCGGATCCCAGGAAGGGGTTCAAGGCTTGAGACAGGCACTCAGGGCTGCTTGTAAAAACCTTAAGCCACTCGGGCAACAAGCTCCAGAGCCAGGGCTTGTTGGCCACCTCCATGCGTGCCTCCTTCAGGGCAGCCTCCTTGGCCGCTCTGGATGAGACTCTCATCCACTTGTAAAAAATATACTCAAGAGTGTACATCAGCGGATCCAACTCTTGAGGGGAAAAAACTGCTGGGTCCAAAATTGGTCGGTACATTCTGTTAGGGTTACGGAAAAGGTAGGACCCAAATGCAGAATACAAAAAAGGGAAAAAAGGTCTATGAACAAAAGGCGAGCTTTATTACAAAAGCTGGAGAACAAAACATGGCATGAAACTCACAGGTAACACAAGGTAGCATGGAGGGAGACAGGAAAGACAAACAATGTACCGACAGGGGAACACAGGGAAAGACAAGACTAAATACAGGAAGGGGTAATCTCGAGACGAGAAACAGCCGGGCAGGGGAGGAGAAACACAAGGGCAACAGGTGAACACAATCAGACAATCAGACACACCAGGGAAACTAACGACAGGGAGGAAAACACAGGGAGAAGGACCAGACAAGAGACAGGGAGGAAAACACAGGGAGAAGGACCAGACAAGAGACAGGGAGGAAAACACAGGGAGAAGGACCAGACAAGAGACAGGGAGGAAAACACAGGGAGAAGGACCAGACAAGAGACAGGGAGGACAGAACAATCAAAACAAACCCCAAAACCTAACACACAAAACCCAAATCGTGACATAGAGTCAGCATCAACATATCTGACGTTTGCCAGAAGTTGGGCAGCCCCAATTATGTCAGTAGATTCGTCTATTTGTAGGGAAATCTGCCGCTCGCCTGCAGTTTCTCTGTCAAATGTTGCTCAATGTCTTCTGACATGTCGTCGATTCTTCTTTTGATTGTATTATCAGACGATGGCACTTTGGATAGCTCATTTGCAGCATCTGGACCCAGCATGACACCTGCAATTATTTTGCAAGCGGGGAGGATGAGTGTCTCCGCTATTGTGTGAGGTTTCTTCTGCTTTGCAATGAGCTCCGCTAGCATGTAGTACCTCATTCACACCAACGGTGTTTCAGGGCCGGTTCGGAGCTGGAGCTTGAAAAGCACCGGGTTTTCCTGTTCACACCGCAGCAGAGCAGCCTCTTAGCTCCGGAATCCGGTTCGTTTCAAGCACCAAAAAATTCTCCGGCTAGAGCAAAAGCACCGCATACGTCACGCTTACGTCGAGGCGGGGGCAGGGGCAGGGGCTGGATCAACTCCTGAACAACAACAAAAAGCCCGCGTTTTATCCAGTTTGTACACAACGATGGAGAAACTTAACAAGCAGCAGTGGTCCACTGAAGAGACCAGCTACCTACTGGGAATCTGGTCTTCCGAAGAGGTACAGAGGAAGCTGGAGGGGAGCATGCGGTCCAAAGCAATTCTCCAACAATTGCAGAAAGAGATGGCAACCGCTAGTTTTTACCAAAACCAAAACGAGTAGCGCTTCAACACAATCGGCCATTGTTGTTGTTGTCGGTGTGAGCTGTGAGGGGTTTCCGCGCGGTTTGGCTTTATGAAGCAGGCACGCAAACGGTTACGTCGTGACGCAAACGGTTACATCGTGACGCAAACGAGGACGCAATGACGCAGCACCAGTCGGGCTCTGAGCGGTGTGAAAAGAGCCGGAGCTAAACCGAAGAACCGGTTCTGAACCTGAAAAGCTCTAGCACGGAGCTTGAACCGGAGTTGCGTTGGTGTGAATGAGGTATAACTAGGGCTGGGCGATTTGGCCTAAAAATAAAATCTCGATTTTTTTTCTAACTAATGGACAATTTTCGATTTAAACCTCGATTTTTTTCTGTTTTTCTCTAAACAAACCAGACCAAGGCAAAATTTAAATACATATTTTCTTTATTAACACAATAAAAATAAATGAGATTACCAAGTAATCTAGGCCTATGTGAACAAATCAGTTCTTCAAGAATAAAAAAATTAAATAAAAACAGCACCACTTGGCTGTCATTAATGTGCAAAGATTGTTTTTAAATCAAACTGAAAAAAAAATCTCTTGTAGGCCATCCCTGAAAAAACTTGTAAAATGAAATACAACAAATAATAAATAATGATAATAAAATGAATAATAAATAATCTCTGTCGCAGGTGCTGGAATAAGTTGGTTGTGTTCCCATGTTTTGCAGCGATCGACTTTCTACAAACCTTACACAGAACAGTTGTTTGTTCTATGTCTGACCGCTTGTACCCGAACCACTTCCATACAACTGAAGTAGCACCTTTTTTAGGAACGAGTTCTTCTTCATCTGTGTTCGTGGACATTTTTATGGTACGTCTGTCGGTGGCGCGGTGAAAGTGATTGTAGTAGGCTATGTGGCTGAGTTTTGCGCGCGTTCTGGAAAGTGAGAGAGTGCCTGGAAATCTTCGCTTTGCTTCCCACAATGCAGTTCGGCGAAAAGCGAGGGAACGTGACGTCACCCCATTCAAAGTGAATGGGCAGACGCGTTGGAAGCTGTTTTTGAAGCAGGAGACGCTGTAGTGTGGACGGGCCGTAAGCTACTGCGGAGTCCCTTAAAGCAAAACAAATCTGCGGAGTCTAGAAATGTTTTTAAATCGCGATTTTTCGGTTCAGCCATTTCACAAACCGTAGGAAAGTAAAAATGCAAATTAATCGTTTAAACCAAAAAAATCGCCCAGCCCTAGGTATAACTAGCCTCCATTGCCTTTTCAGACCCTTTCCCACGGCACACCCGGACTTGCCTCACGGCACACCGTTTGGGAACCACTGATCTAGATAACTTTTCATTTTATATACTTAAGTATTCACAGTAATTCTAAACCTCTTTCCAGGGGTGCTGTAAACACTATCCCTTACTTGTGGGCTCTGTGGCTGTGCCTGGCTGTACAAGCTGGGGCGCCGTAAACACTCTCCCCACCTCTGGCCATCATTCCCCCCCCTCTCCTGCTGTTTTGGCTTGGCGAGCTTTCGCACTGAGCTGTGGCGTTCTAAAATTGACAGGCCCTGACTACTTCATGTTGGACTGTCGCCAGGGCCGTTTTGGGCTCGCGGAGATCACGGAATAAACAAGGACACTTATTGTTTAGTTGATTTATTTTGATTATCTGATTTGTTTTGTGCATTTAATGTTTTGAGTGTACTTATAATATTTCGTCAATTGTGTGATTTTGTTTCTTTTTCTTTTGTTAAACGTTTGGATTTGGTTTAATTAGTTTACTCATTCTTGTTGTTTACATTTATGTAGATTTGGTTTATTTTAGTTGTTTTCCTTTTGTTTATCTTTCTCCAACTGATTTGAATACTCTTGCTGACTTTTAACTGTGTTTCTCTTGTGCCGGACATGTGCTGTGGGCCCGAGGCGGCAAACCCAATCCCTGGTGGTGGTGTTTTGTGGTCACGTGTCCGTTTTGTTTGGTGTGCAGTGTCACAGGGTATTTTGGTTTGGACCCTTCCTCCCCTTTTTGTTAATTGGTAAGCCAGCCCTGTCCTTCTCCCTCCTCCCTGGAGTCCTTTTTAGAAAATGATATTGTTTATTATTAGAAATGTGATATGTATAAATAAATAGCCATTGTGGTAATATCCTTTACACTGTCTCTGCCTGTGGTGTTCAAACGAACCTGATTGCCTTTTATTAAACTGGATAACTTTAGTTTTAGTAATTTCCTGGGGGCGAAACTCCCCCAGGTGGCGTTGTCATTAACCAAGCATTTTACACGAGCCGCACCACACCGCCACATTCGCAATATGTTGATTATTCTCTCAGAACTAGCTAAATACATGGGTCTGGGGTAGAGATCTTCAGAATTGGTTTGGCAACCGCTGTGACACCTTTTGGCACAAAACATGTCTTGTGAATTCTCCGGTCGAAGCTCCAAATAAACCATCAGTGTTTGCCATCAAAGTTCCTGCTCTCCCCATGTCTCCGTGTCTCGTCTTCATTAGTGTGAATGCTGTTTACAGCATTCCACTATAGTTAGTGCGAATGCTGTTTACAGCATTCCACTGTAGTTCTTCTGTTTCTTTATTAGTGTGAATACTGTTTACAGCATTGGCTCTCAATAACTTCAGCATACTTTCAGCTACAGAAACCATTCAAATATCAAAATATTCAGCCTTTTCAGCACATGATGGGGAACCTTAAACTTTTTAAAAATATTTTATGCTTCTTGAAATATTCAGCTTTTTAAACTCTTTTTTTTAACATGGAACTCAATGGGAGGAATCTTCAAATCCTCTTTTAGCTACACTGTTACTCCACATACTTTGAGCTGGAGACTTCATTCCAACTTTAAAATGATCACAAGACATTCAGCTATTAAACTTATTTTTCAGATTTTTGATATCTTTTACACTTTTTGAGATATTTAACTTGGTTTGGAGCTTGGTAAAGTGGCCTTCTTCAGATTTTAACATTAGTGTGTATTGCGCAGCTCGTTAAGGCTTAGAGTGCGTGATGTCACACCTAGAGTGGAGGAGAGCTTGAAATTCGCCTTAAATGTCTTTTTTTAAACTGCCATAATTCCCAAACCCTACACTCCTTGGACATCATTTTATGCTTGAATTGTAGGAAAACCTCTCTTACGTTGAAAAATAATTAAAAAAATTAAGCAAAATAATTAAACAAAATGCCTCTTGAGGGCATGAAGTGACAAAAACTTTCAACATGTCTCCATTAAGGCCCATTGTAAATTCAGCCTGATCTTTCGTCAGAGCAGCAGCTCCACACCTTTAGTAAATCTGCCAAAAATGCCACATTATTGACCCGAATGTACACAAAAGCAGACTCCGACGCTCCTCACGGTCCTGACATCCTCCACGCGTTGACATTTTACCGATATCTGCTACGGTTCTTCAACAAAACGTTCATATGTAAGAGGTTTATCTCTCATTCAGAACAATGGAAAGGCTCTCCTCTCACTCATTACTGCACATCACCATGGTAACCTTTGATCTCTGGACACACACACAGGTGTTTGTAACGTCGTCACCTCAAACACAAAAACCTGTGTGATGATGTCATAACTACAACTGACATGCTCAGAACGCCACCAAACATAACATGATGGTTAACACTGTGGCCCTGAACAGCTCTACATCCAATCTAATGTTACATAATGTGGTGTTACCATGGCAACGTATCCCTCGCCATAAAACACGATGTCGCTGTAACTCCAATGAACACGGTCCGATCGTCCCCCAATATTCACTTGTATATCACCGGTCCATGGCTCAACAGCTCTACGCCAAATCTGAGATCTCACCATATGCCGTTTCCATGGAAACGCATCCCTCACCATAAAAAACAATGTTGTCGTAACTCCTATGAAAATGGTCAAAACAGCACCAGACTTCAGATGACAGTTAATGGTCCACCCCTCAACATGTCTATGTGCCATTAGTGCAGTGGTTCTCAAAGTGTGGGGCGCGCCCCCCCAGGGGGGCGCAGAGGCATGACAGGGGGGGAGCGAGAGACCAGGAGGAAAAATTGTTATTTAAATTAAAAAAAAATCATAATTTGAAAAATTATTGATTTGAAAATAATATGATACAGTACAGTACAATTACGTCTGGGTCTCTGTGTTTCATTCAAGCTCGGCTCTGTGTGTGTGTGTGGAACGAGCCATTTTGTGTGCGTGCGTGAGCGAGCGACCCTATGTGAGGTCCACACACCACCTATAAAAATAACACTTTACCCCTGCTTACACCTATATGCCGTGAGCTGATTATCGAGCCTTCATTGTAACAGTCGCGGGTACAATGTGTATTTGCGTGGGGATTGTTGCAGTAGAAAATTCAACTGTAGCGCCCGGTACATTAATGGGAAACCCTAAATGTTCGAGCACCCTCTATGAAACGTCAAGCTACCCCACAGCACCCAAAAGAAATCTCTGGCGCCGCCACTGAGCCTGCAACCCCGTTTTGAAGAGATGTGCAGTGCAAAACAGGCTCATTGCAGCCACCTGTGATAAGACACACCTTTTGGCCAAATATCAGCATTTTCTTTGCAAAGTGGCAAAGTATTATAACTTATCGTTCTAGCAAAGGGATTGCACAATTGTATTATGTATTTATTTTTTTGAGCACACAGACTTATGGAGCATTGTTTTATTATCACTGTTCTAGCAAAGTGATTTTTTGAAAGGAATGCTCACGTTCATATTGATGTATTTTAATAAATGTTGGGGGGGGCCCGACTTTTTTTTTTCTCCAAAGGGGGGGCCTGACAGTTTGAGAACCACTGCATTAGTGAGTTTTCCTCAAAAGCTGTTGCCATGGCAACGCATCCCTCGCCGTAAAACACGATATTGCTATAACTCCCATGAAAATGGTCAAAAAGTGCACAAACTTCACAGGAGTGCCAACAGTCCAGCCGTGTAGACATCTACGTGACAGTTTTTGAGATTTTTTCAAATGCCGTTGCCTTGGCAACATAATGCTCGCTATGAAACACGGTTTTCTCAAAACTTCAGTGAAAATGCTCCAAAAAACGGCCGAAAACTTTACAGGTTTGGTAACGATGCAGCTATCAACACATCTAAGCGTATTATGGGGTGTCATCAAATACCGTTGCCATGGCAACAGATCATTCGCCATCAAGTTAGTTCAAAAGTTTGCAGTTAAAATATTCTGCTGCTTTTCAAAGCATTTTTACTTTCTTTTCTCTTCTTTTTTTTTTTAAATAAAACACATTATAGACTGTTAAACACCTGAACTTTTGAAAGAACATACACAACATTCGTCTGCTTGCAACTCACATATCAATATTCTGTATATAGACTACTCTGCACAGTTTCTATCATATTCTGTTTCTATTATATTTTATTTACTTGCACTATTTTTTTTTTTCTCTTCTTAATACACATTCATTCACTACTACTTACATTTAATATCTAACTCCTTCAGCCTACTTTCAGCTATAAACCATTCAACTATTACATTATTCAGCTATTTCAGGACATCGAGGCTATACATTTTGTTGTTTATACCCTTTTTTAAACCTTTTCTTTTAAATATTAAGCTTCTTCACTAATTTTCCCTCTCTTCAAGTTTAACATTTCACTTTCAAGTTTCAAACAAAGTCATTGCAATGCATTTGAGCTGTAACAATTTTGATTCAAATCATTTAACTTTTCTGCATTTCTCCGCTAAGTTCAGCAACACACTTACTTGGTTTTTGTAGCTAAAAGCAGCTACAGAGACCATTCAGCTAATAAAATATTCAGCTTTTTCTGCATTTTCAGGACAGGATAAGCAATCGAGCCTGAATGCAATCGAACCGACTTCTGGCCTATCAGAGCACAGCTTTGTCAGTCATTCGATCAAAACAACCCGGGAGAAAGATGACGGAGAACAGCGGGGCTCCGGTAAGTAGTCAGTTTGTGCTGTTTATTTTACAAGCAGTGAGGGCTCGACCGCATTTGTATCTTACATTAGATATAGCTAAATGAGTGATGTAGCCTTGTGCCTTTCTGTCAGTAAGCTCCGTAGTTATCATTAAAGTGAATCACGACATTACCGTGTCCTTTTGTGTGTGTGTGTGCAGGGCCGTCCCTCCCTACAGGCAGATCAAGCAGACTGCGTGGGGCCTCATCTCGCGGAGGGGGCGTCATCTTGCGGAGGGAGCCTCATCTGAGCTGCAAATGCGGCGCACCTATGCGCTTATGCGGCGCAATTAGTGAGGCGCAGCACGGTTTTCGCCGCTGCGAGGCTCCACTAGCACCCCGTTGACGCTCGCAGAGGGCCTCATCATCTAACTTTGCGTGGGGCCTCAAGTTGGCCAGGGACGGCCCTGTGTGTGTGTGTGTGTGCGTGTGTGTGTGTGTGTGTGTGTGTGTGTGTGTGTGGGGGGGTTACAGTATTTCAAGTAGAAGAAAGATATACTCAGGACCGTCCCTGGCCAACTTGAGGCCTCACGCAAAGTTAGATGATGAGGCCCTCTGTTTCGCGGTACGTTATAGTATCTGGCAAATTACAAAATACTCCTGTGGTCCTGGCCTCGCTATATGCTCCGAATTGGGACGATGACAAATTAATATCCAAATTCTTTACTTCTATACCTAATCTCAATGAGCATCAAATTATAATTGGAGGTGACTTTAATCTGGTCCAGGATATAGAGCTTGATAGATCGTCCACTAAGCAGTCCACTCCATCTAAATCGACCAAAGTCTTAAAATTTCACGCCGACCAGCTGGGCTTGAGGGACCCGTGGAGGACTAAGTTCCCCTCCAGTAAAGTTTTCTCTTTCTTTTCACATGTCCACCACACTTACTCACGGATAGACTTCTTCTTACTTGACGATAAACTATTACATAAAGTTCTCTCCTGTGAATACCATAGCTTAGTTATCTCCGACCATGCACCCACTTCTGTAGAAATCAATTTTCCCCATGGTAGACCACACTCTAAATTCTGGAGATTTAGCCCTCATTTGCTGTCCGAACCCAAATTTAAGGATTTTCTTGCAACACAAATCACATTTTTCTTTGAGATAAACGACACTCCGAATATTGGTAGTGATATACTCTGGGAGTCCTTTAAAGTGGTTGTGACACCATCCCACCTACTGTTGTGCAATGCAATGTTGGGCTACTAGTAATCTCGAACCATCAGTTTAAAAATGAATTTGCGATACCGTATTGATAAATATCAATAATTTCGAATATCGCGGGAAAAGTCCATCACTCAGTTTCCTTTTTCGGGACGAAGGCGGAAGTGCGTCACAAAGGGCCATATTTATTCTGCTCCCATTGAGCCAGACAGGGACAGAAGGGATTTGTCACGCGTAGAGATGGTTCGACGATGCGTTGTGTCTGGCTGTTCCAATACAGCAAATGAGGAACTTAACATCAGCATACATAGCTTTCCAACGGATGTCAAGCGTCAGCGCACATGGCAGAAAAACGTGCAGAACACAAGGGCTGGCTGGTCTGTGATGAACCCCACATCGACCTACATATGCAGCGCCCACTTTCTGGACGAGAATTTCGAGGAAAGGCCTTTGTTGATGGCTGAACCTGGGATTGATTTTTCGCGAAGACGGATTCTGAAGCCGTCAGCAGTGCCTACTCTCTTTCCCACGCCTTCCCAAATCCGTAAAGGCCGCAAAGACTTCGCCAACCCCCCAGCTAAACGCCCCCGAAGTGTCTACTTCGAGCAACAAGAGAAAACTCAGGTAAGAACAACAACCTTTAAACGTGATGTGTTTTTTAGGATTGTGTGTGTGTGTGTGTGTGTGTGTGTGTGTGTGTGTGTGTGTGTGTGTGTGTGTGTGTGTGTGTGTGTGTGTGTGTGTGTGTGTGTGTGTGTGTGTGTGTGTGTGTGTGTGTGTGTGTGTGTGGGGGGAAAGAGTCGGGGGGGTTGTCGTCTCCACTGTCCGACTCGGAGTTAATTTCATCCGATTCAGAGGCATATGGTTCGAATCTGTAGGGCATATAGTCAATATCGTCTACGAGGCTATCACTATCAGATGCTTCATCCTCATATGAGCTCTCAGACACATTCAAAATTAAACTACAATCGCAGTCGGAGCTTGCTGCTGTGTGCGCCATCGTTTGTTTGCATACAGATACTGGACTCCGGAAGCGTTCGTGTTCCCCTCTGTGACGCGGCACACCTTTTCGCGGGAGTTTAAGAATCCCAGAGCAGACCCAGAGAAGATCCAGAATATGGTCACATTGAAGGGCAGATTAACGGTTATCAAAGTACACATTTTCAAAAATCACTTCAGTAACGGTTTCAAGGGGACATTATTTACTGAAATTAATGGTTTGGATGATGGGGGAAAACCGTGTCACAACCACTTTAAGGCTTATCTCCGTGGGCAGATCATTTCTTTTGTCTCACATTTCAGGAAATCGGAGCAATCCAAATTGACAGAAATTTCAGCTGATATCCGAAATTTAGACAGCCAATCCTCGGTTAATCCCACCTCTATTTTGTATAAAAAACGGCTTCAGCTTCAATCTCAATATGATCTGTTATCAACTGGTAAGATCGAGAGGCAACTTCTGCAAACTAGGCAACGATTTTTTGAGCATGGCGATAAGGCATGCAAACTGCTTGCATATCAATCGCGAGTGGCCGGTGCCTCCAGGTTGATCCCTAGAGTGAAGTCGCCAACAGGTGATATTACAACAGACCCTGCTGAAATCAGTAATATCTTCTCAGCCTGCTATTCTGAATTATACACCTCAGAGTCTTCAACAGGATTGGGACAGCCCTAACCCCTTAGACCAGGGGTAGCCAACACGGTGCCCGCGGGCACTTAGTCGCCCGCAGGGGCAACGTGAGTCGCCCGCCGGGCATGTTCTAAAAATAGCTCGCCAAGCAAATCCAAAATGTATAAAATACACAAAACAAAAAAGGAAATGTAATTAAAATAATCAACCCTATGCATAAACGAAACCTCAATCATAGCGAACTCTATCTACTTACTACATCTCTATATCTATCTAACACCCCTCCTCCCCCCACCCCCACAATGAATATCGACCAATCACGTTCTTGCTTGATTTGCGGGACCAGCGTTGCAGTCGGGAAGAAAAGCAATGTGGCACCTCCCCGCTTCATAAGGAGTGTGACCGTGATTTTCCTTCTGGAAGAATCTACACAACACATCAGCCCCATTGAACAGCCTAGTCGTGACAGCCTATACAGCACATGAGGGGCAGAGCTTTACTCTGTGTGTTGCAACTTGTTTATATATTTATTGCACTTGACGCACACACACACATGGCGTAATTTCCACTGGGGACAGGGGGGACATGTCCCCCGCACTTTTCGAAATCCCGTTTGTGTCCCCCCACTTTACAAATATGTTTATTTATTTTTTTTAACGCAAGCCGTCATCGCCTCGGAGGAGCACACAGCCTCTGTGAGAGAGACAGAGGGAGAGAGCTAGGGAGAGAGAGAGAGAGAGAGAGAGAGAGAGAGAGAGAGAGAGAGAGAGAGAGAGAGAGAGAGAGAGAGAGAGAGAGAGAGAGAGAGAGAGAGAGAGAGAGAGAGAGCTAGGGAGAGCACACAGCCTCTGTGAGCGAGCGAGACAGAGGGAGAGAGAGAGAGAGAGCGAAAGAGCTAGGGAGGGAGGGAGGGAGAGAGAGAGAGCAAGCGAGAGAGCTAGGGAGGGAGGGAAAGAGAGAGAGACGGAGAGAGAGAGAGCTAGGGATAGCACATCTTTATCTATTTAATATAGATAAAGTAAGAAGTCATTCCAGTGTGTACTATAGGACAGCAAAAAAAAAAAACAGTTTAAAAGGGGAGTGATTAGTAAAATATGCATAAATAAAAAGAAAGAATGCTAACTAGGTAACATAAGATAAGAATAAACAAGTTTAAATTATTTTTTATTGGTTGTGATCATATTCTAAAGATGTTTGGATTATTGAAAAGTATACAGCTCCCTTTCATCTGAGTGTTGAGAGCTGTATCCATCAATTCATTTTGTGCTCAAAGTGCACCAGATTGATGCATTTCACTTCAACATTTTCCTTTTTTTTTCCATGCATGCCCCCGGACCCCCCTAGAGGAGGTGAGGTCCATCCCCCAAATAAAGCAGGTTAAAATAATTAAATTGAATACATTTTCTTTTAGTAAACACTGAAAACGGGTCCCACAGACCCAAACAGCACACAAAGGTTAAAGGTCAGCATATCATAATGTTAAAATGTGCTAAATATATACACCGCAAAAAACAAAAAGAAGAGGAGTAAAAGTAGCCCCCGACTTGTTTTATTTTTTTAAAGTAGTTCTCATCCTAAAAAAGGTTGGTGACCCCTGCCTTAGAAACTCTAGCTCAGGGCTATTCAATTAGTTTGGAATGGGGGCCGGTTGATGAAAATTATCCAAAGCAAGGGGCCGGGAAGAGAATTGCTTGAAATATGAGCAATCATATTAAGAGCTTCAGATACAGTAAATACTACAACAGCATAGTGGAGTGCATATATTTTGTTTAATTAAATCAAACATAGCCCCAAGGCCTTTATAAATGGCAAGTTCAGAACTCAGTACATGTTAAGCTAATATAACCATCAACATCATTAGATTTAGATTAAATGATCTAATAATTCACATAATTCGCATTTTCAATGCGTCCATAAATCCAGTCATCACCTCGGTGATTTGTAAACCTGCAGTGCGCAGTGTTGGAAAATGGAGCATTTTGCATGGACATAAATCCGTAGAAAAAAGTGTGAGCTTTTTTTGAAACGCATGGAGTCTCTCCACAAGTTGTGTGACCATTTTATCTCTGCCCTGCAGCTCCAAATTGAGTTGGTTCAGATGTTGGAAAATGTCGCTCAAAAAGCAAACGGCAGCGTAAAACTCATCATTCTCTATCAGACACAGAAAGGCGTTGGCTTTTTTATGTTTTGAATTGTGGAGAGCGCCATGATCTCCTCCTTAAGTTCACAAACTCGTTTCAAGACGTTTCCTTTGCTTAGCCATCTAATGTCACTGTGCATGAGCAAATCATTATATTGAGCTGACATGTCTGACAACATCTGGCGGAAAAGGCGGTGCTGTAAACTGGAGTTACAACGAATAAAGTTAATAATCGCCATGACAGAGTCCATTGTGTTTTTTAACTCACTACTTAGTTTTGCGCAAAGGAGGCTTTGGTGGATGAGGCAATGAAGCGATCTCAGCTGTGGAGCCACATCTGCCAGCCTAGCGGACAGTCCCTGTGTTCGGCCCGACATCGCAGGTGCCCCATCTGTTACAAGCATGTTAATACGATCCAATCCCAACTTGTGCTCCTTGAAAAACGAAACCACTTTGTGGAACATCACCTCACCGGTCGTGTGTCCATCCAAAGGAATTAATCCAAGTAGATCCTCCCGAAAGCACTCACCATTGTTGGGGTGAAGCAGCCTTCAGTGGTTGAAGGTTCGAGCCCCCTCCGCTCCGTTCGTTTGATGAGTGGTCTGCTGTAAAAAGGAACGGCTCAGACGCAGAGATATGAGGTTTAACAATAAGCTGATTTAATGGTAAAAACAACAGTACAATATAACGAAGTACTTCGGGCCTTGGCTCTTACTACCGTGCGATGTATGTATCAGACAGTCAGACAGAACAAAGGCCCCGAGCGTACAGAATTCATAATATTTATGCCCACAAACGGAGAGGAGTTGTGTGGGAGGAGTTGTGTCGGTTGCTCCTTCCTAGGTGTTCATCCATTGGTGGACTCACTCCTGGGCGAGCCCTAGGCAGTGAATCAGAGTGAGTCAGCCATCGACGAGGTCTAAACAGCGAATCAGAGTGAGTCAGCCATTGACGAGGTCTAAACAGCGAATCAGAGTGAGTCAGCCATAAGTGTGGGAACTTTGGATCTCCTGCGCCGCCGATCAGTCCCAGGTCATCTTTTATGGCAGCCATAAAATAAACAATTCTGGGTCGCACGGGGGTGAGGTACCAATCCTTATCTTCGTTTATCCTCAGCACCTGGCCGTACCACTCTGCATCCCAATCTTTCTCTCAGAACAATCTCTGCATAGACTCAATGGTGTCAGTTTTATTACCTTTCTCCTACAACCCCCCCATGCTCCTATCCGGGCCATTAAAACCCGGGGGGGCCGACTGGATCCTCTACATTCCTAAGTCAACGCACACACAATTGACCACAGCAAACAAAGGAAAATAAGAACACTTGGTCTAGTTTCATAAGTATACATTTTACACAGACAAAGTTATAATTATTAAAACAGGTTATAATTATTGAAACAGGTTATATATTTGAAACAGGTTACTTTAATCCCCCTTTTGATCTCACCTCCAGAGATCAATTCACAATAGCATTCAAAACATAACCACTGTCATTCTTTTCTACTGCGTCTGTCCCACAATGAGCGGATACAAGGCACACAACAACAACCACATGTTACTAAAATGGCAATACAAGTAGCTATTGAAATCAAAAGAGACATTATTAAACCTTTCCATTGACCAAACATGTTTGTAAACCATTCCTCCAAGGGGTTGTGTATCCCTGATTGTTCATGCATAGTTATGGATAGTGTGCGAAAGCCTTCTAAAGCCTTTGTGACGGAACCGTCCGGAGCCGTATTGTTTGGAATGAAAGTACAACACATATCACCAAACATTGAACACACACCTCCTTTCTCAGCTAACAGCATGTCAAGGGCCATTCTATTCTGTTTCAGCCATAAGGGAAGTCGGCCCCAGCTGTTCAGCGAGTCCTTCTACAGCGTCCCTAGTGAGATTAGCTAAACGGAGCACATTGTAATGTACATAGTTGATCCTGTCTGCATTATTCCATCACTACCTGCTTGGAAAGTGAAGGTTTGTTTAGGAGACATTTTGGTAACAACTACCTCATGTTGGCCCGTTTGACCCTAGTTACGGACTCCTCTGGCGGGGGAATGGAGTCTGGGTGGTCAATGGAATCATTAAAACAAAAATAAAGGCAAGGGTGAACACACATTATTTCTGTTATTAATAATAGGAGATTTACTAGGACACAAGGAATTAACACCCAATCAAATAATAAGGCAATTCGCTAATGGGCCATATAACTAAGAATGGTGTTCAAGATACAAACAGTGTCCCAAGTAAAACCACGATTCCCACTAGCAGAGTACACCAACAAACAATAAGGAAGTGTAATCCACAGTCTGTCATTGTTGAGTACCTTTAATCAGTGGTCCGTGTTATTGTAATTAGGTTGAACACAATGCTAAAATCTCCTAAGGAGATTTTTAAAACTAGGGTGTAAAATAGTACCCTGTAATGGTAAATACTGTTCCCAGAACCTGTTAAATATAAGGTCTGGTGAGTGGGGAGACTTTCACTGCCCTTTAACTATAGGGCTAACCTGTCGTTATATATAACCTACTACTCTTATTAGAAAGAGGCCCTATAGGTGGGCATAAAAATGCTGCTACTTATTGGAAAGTGCCCCTAAAGGTGGGAGTAAAAAAGTCGGGTCCTATATGGAGTCGTGTGTTTCAGAGTAGACTCGTGTCCGCCTCCTCGCCGGCCGTAATCTCCTTTCCAAGATCGCCTGTTGTTACCTCTGTGTCTTTGTCCTTGTCATCTGTTGTGGGTCGTTGCTTCTGCTGGGCTGTCGTCGTCAGATGTGTCGCTCTCTCGTCCTGCTGCAGCGATGTCAGTTCTGATGTCGTCTAACGTCCTTGCTGGAGGTTTTCCAACGGCGCACTGGCTCCAATGATACCACGTTTCCCCCTTTCCTTCGAGGCGAACTGCATGTGATGTCCTCTGAGTCACTCTGTGCGGGCCGGTGAACCTTGGGTTGAGCCACTTCGGACGGATGACCTTCAGCCAGATGAATTCTGCGGTGTTAGCCTCGTGCTTCTCCGGTCCCCCTTTGGCGTCAGCCACCTGGGTGGAGAAATCTCATACCAAGCCCTTAAGTTGCTGGTAATATGGTTTTGAGCTCATTTCCTCTACTTCTTTCCCTACTGCTAATGCTCCAGGACCCGGAAACTGATGGCCGTGGGTCAGCTCAAATGGGGAGAAACCTGTCCCTCAGTTAATGTGTTCATAAACAAAGTCCGACACCGGCTATATCAACCTGTTTCAGAGGAAGGTGGAGTCCCCTGTGCCGTCTTGACTTGCCGTGTCTTCTCTGTCAGAGGCAGAGGTTTCATCCTTTTTTTTTTAGTCCTAAAAAATTTGACGCGTTTTGCAACAAAGTCAAGTATTTCTTCATCTGTAGGTGTATGTGTTGATACAGGTGTTCCTTTAATGTCATGAGGGGAACTGGGTGAGGGGGGGTTAGAGGTGGAGGGAAGCGTATAGGGAGGGGGTCGGGTCTTAAAGGGGTTGTATAAATCTGGATAGAGGAGGGGACCGCCCTCTGGGATGTCTGGGAGGGGCCCACCATATGGCTTCTCCTTCCTGACTGGCTCTATCACTTCTGTGGGAGGGGCTGGTGCAGGACTGGGTGGGGCTGCTATGGCGGGCAGATTTTTGGCGGGAGTTTTGCTCAGAGAGCAGGTTACTGCCACTCCATTCATAACTAAGCTGCGTTATGGCCTATTCTCCTTAGCTTGTCAACTAGCTCCCTTTCTTTGTTAAGTTTAGAAGCCCTGATAAAACCTGCCTTCTGCTTGTTGAGAGTTTCTAATTTCGAACCAACTGTCGCTCGTATGTATTGAGTGCTGTGGCTAGGAGACTTATTGCCTCGTCACCCTCTACTCTATTCTCTGCGATCATCTGATCGTGTAAGAAACGGAGATCCTGCTCGCCTTTTTATGATCTCCGGGCTTAAGTCCGCTAAGTATCAATCTCTCTGCTTGTCCCCACTGTTCCCTTAAACTCCCCGGAACAGGGACTCCTAATTCTCTCTCTTCACGTTCAAATTCTCCTTCCATTTTGACTTCGTTCGTATCTGCTTCTCTTAAAGGTTTTAGTTTTTTATAAAAATACCAGATATTTCTGCGTACTATAATTTACTAATTATTGTAGTTTTATTCCCACAGGTATACAGTCTGATAGTTTTCGTTGCGAGGTGTATTTCAACCAGTTACGGAGACTGCAAAAGAGCCTCTCCTAACGGTTTTAGTTTCTTATAAAAAACACCAGATATCCCTGCGTACTATAATTTACTAATTATTGTAGTTTTATTCCCACAGGTATACAGTCTGATAGTTTTCGTTGCGAGGTATATTTCAACCAGTTACGGAGACTGCAAAAAAGCGCCTCTCCTAACGGTTTTAGTTTCTTATAAAAAACACCAGATATCCCTGCGTACTATAATTTACTAATTATTGTAGTTTTATTCCCACAGGTATACAGTCTGATAGTTTTCGTTGCGAGGTGTATTTCAACCAGTTACGGAGCCTGCAAAAGAGCGCCTCTCCTTAAGGAGGATGCGGCCCAAGGCATGGAGTCGAAACCCAGTCTACAATAACCTTTGATCGTCACGTATATGCTATCAGATACAAATAAGATTCTACAATACTTTCAGGGACGGTCCTTTCAAATTGATGTTGAAAATATTATAATATACAACCACAGTTAATCACACTCAAAATAAATAAACCTAATGTAACCCCAGATCCGTCTAAGGATTGCCTGTGTACATTAGTCGATGAGCCCCAACCCCAGAATTCGTCTAAGAATTACTGTGTGTGTCACCTTATTTCTCAGAGTATTTCAGCTGGACTTCCTTTAAATTTTAAAACCACTGAAATCTCAGACGACCATTGCAGCTGGACTTCCTTTAAATTTTATAACCACTGCAATCTCGTTACACAGTTAATATATTCCCCGTACAGTCTAGTTGACTTTTATAGTGCGATGTATATTTCAACAGATGGAGAGACTTCCAGAAGCGCTTCTACACCCCTTTCGGCGATGTGGCTTTTGGCAAGGAGTCGAAACCCAGTCTACAGAATCTCTTTATCGTCACGTTTAGTCTTCTAGATTAACCCCACAGCAAGAGATGCGAGATCCGGTCATTTCAAATTGATTTTGAAAGTTGCGTTTCTCCTCTTGAAATACCCCACATATAACACAACTACAGCTCCTCTTTGAGACTGGAAAGTGTTATTCTGTAGTACTGTTCTTTCTACCGTAAGACTAAAACACTGAAAATGCCGCTGACAACTCTAAAATTTTGTAGTATAGCCAATCACAGATTTTGATAATAACAGGTATCTGCTCACCTTTCAGTCGTAGGGCCCTTGTTTAGTTGTCAGAGGTATTCGAGGTGTCTTCCCTGGACAGTTCGTCCGCTGGCTGCCGGTGTTCCTTCTATGAGACCCTACTCATCACGTCGGTCGGTCACCAAATTGTTGGGGTGAAGCAGCCTTCAGTGGTTGAAGGTTCGAGCCCCCTCCGCTCCGTTCGTTTGATGAGTGGTCTGCTGTAAAAAGGAACGGCTCAGACGCAGAGATATGAGGTTTAACAATAAGCTGATTTAATGGTAAAAACAACAGTACAATATAACGAAGTACTTCGGGCCTAGCTTCAGTCAACGTCAACGGTGTTAAGTCTGGTCTGTTCTCGCTCTCTCGCGGAAATAGGCAGGGTTGCCCTCTATCTCCGTCATTATTTGCGCTCGCCATCGAGCCTCTAGCCTTATGGCTTCGTAGTGAGGAAGGATTTAGGGGCATTGCGCGCTTCGGTTTTTTGCATAAGCTCTCTTTGTATGCAGGTGACCTTTTACTGTATGTGTCCAGCCCATCGTCCTCCCTTCCTATAATTCTAAGCATTTTAGAGCAATTTAAGAAGCTATCTGGCTACAAACTCAACCTCCAGAAAAGCGAATATTTCCCTTTTAACACCCTCGCTGAAAAACTTCCCCAAGCTCTCTTTCCTTTTAAGAAGGTCTCAGAGGGATTCAAATACCTGGGTATCCATATTACTAAATCGTTTACAGAGCATTTTGCCAAGAACCTTAGTCCATTAGTAGAGCGCTTTAAAGCAGACTTAGCTAGATGGTCCTCCTTGCCTTTCTCCTTAATGGGACGCATTCATTTGATTAAAATGGTGGTGCTAGGTTCTTATATTCCTTCCAACACATTCCAATATTTATAAATAAATCCTTTTTCTCAGCACTTGACCATCAGATTAATTCTTTTTTATGGTGCAACAAGAGGGCTCGTATCAGAAGAGTAGTTCTTCAACTCCCCAAGTCTGAAGGTGGCCTGGCGCTGCCTAATCTCCGCCAATATTATTGGGCATGTAAAATTAATAAGCTTCTTTTTTGGAACACTAATTTGGCACAGGGCGAACACCCGCGATGGGCCCAGATGGAGGCTTCCTCTTCGGGTCTCCCACTTTGGTCGTTGGTATGTTCTTAATTGCCCTTTCCATTTAAACAAGTTGCTCACAATCCGATTGTAACTAACACTTTAAAGATTTGGGGTCAGTTTAGGAAGCAGTTTGGCTTACAAGCGTCATCAGGTCTAGCCCCGGTCTATCGCAATCACCTTTTCCTCCCGTCGTGCTCGGATCCTGTCTTGGTCAGACAAAGGCCTGCGGTCTATTAATGACCTTTATGCTGGTGGTGTTTTTTCTTCGTTTGCAGATTTAGCCAACAAATTTGACCTTCCAATTTCTCACTTGTTCCGATTCTTTCAGATCAGGCACTTTGTGGAAAAGAAATACCCCCAATTTCCAGGCCGGCCTCCTGATTCGATAATTGATTCTTTCCTATCACTTAAGACCGACTCAAGGAAGCTCACCCCATTATATATAATAACATTTTTAAGATAAATCCTACTTGCTTAAATTCCCTTAGAGTTGTATGGGATCAGGACCTTGGGATTAACATGTCAGATGATCAGAGGGGACGTATATTAGACCTGGTACACACCTCTTCTATATGTGCAAGGCATAGCTTACTGCAGTGCAAGATTCTGCACAGAGTACATTACACTAACGCTAAACTGGACAGGATATACCCTGACAGGTCTGACACATGTAATAGATGTAAACAATCTCCGGCTGACTACATGCACATGTTTTGGTCGTGCCCTAAACTATCAGAGTTCTGGTCGGCAATATTTGATTCACTTAGGGAGGTTTTAGGTGAGACAGTGGACCCTGGCCCCCTCAGTGCCCTTTTCAGAATTCCTCTGATGCCCAATGCACCCATTACCACACAACGAGTTATTGCATTCACCACTCTGCTTGCCAGGAGGCGTATTCTCCTTAAATGGATACATTCCTCCCCTCCCACCCATAATAGATGGATTCATGAAATCCTGTATTGCGTCAGGCTTGAGAGGATTAGGTTCTCCCTTAGGGGCTCCCTGACAACGTTAGTAGTATATAGGATCCCGCTTTCGTCACATTAGTATGCATAAAAAGTGACAGGTGGTGTGACAGGTCACACCTACTACTACTTATGCTAATGACCCCTTTGTTCGAGGTGTTATCACATGTAGGTGTGATATCACACCTACATGTGATAAGCCTTTGATGTGAGGGGTGAGGTGTTATCACATGTAGGTGTGATATTACCCCCTCTAATAGACCCTTTGTTGTCAATCTAATCTAATTAACCTTTGATGTCTGTCCTTTGATGTGAGGGTTGAGGTGTTATAGCGTGTAGGTGTGATATGTCCCCCTGTAGTAGACCCTTTGTTGTCAATCTAATCTAATTAACCTTTGATGTCTGTCCTTTGATGTGAGGGGTGAGGTGTTATAGCGTGTAGGTGTGATATGTCCCCCTGTAGTAGACCCTTTGTTGTCAATCTAATCTAATTAACCTTTGATGTCTGTCCTTTGATGTGAGGGGTGAGGTGTTGTAACATGTAGATGTGATATGACCCCCTCTATTAGACCCTTTGATGTCAATCTAATCTAATTAACCTTTGATGTCTGTCCTTTGATGACTGTCTGCTGACAGATATCATGTAGATGTGACATGTTTAAGACCTATAACTACCCTTTGATGTTATTGTCCTGTCTAAATTAGATTAGTTTTAATATGATTAGTGTTAATTAAGATAGTCTCTGTGAAGTTGGGTGAGACTGTGAGACTCTCTCCCCCCTACCCCTTCCTCCCCCCTTCCTGCCACCCCCATGATTTTGCTGTGATGTCAGTAGATAGAGGGGGGTGGAGTTAGTTTTTTTTTAAAAAGTCACCATAACACTTTTATTGCCCTCTCTAAAATAGATTTAGGGTTTTTAAAATGATTTGTGTTAACTAAGGATGTTTCTTTTTAAGCTGTGTGAGACTGTTAACTAATGTTTAATTACTTTACTAGCTATAAGGAAGTCTCTTTTATGAAGAGGGTAATATTAATTTAAAGATCTTAATGACCCTCTGATCTTGTATTTTTAATGTTTAATTACTTCACACAACTTTAAAGAAGCCCCTATGAAGTTAGGTGAAGTTGTGTTGGGGTAATATTAGAATTAGCTGTATGCAGCAAAAAAGAGACGTTTTTAAAATGTTTTTCTGTTGTTGTATTCATTCCAGGGGCGGATCCAGGGGGGGTGATCAGAGCAGAAAAGGCTGTAAACACTTAAAATGCATAGAATTAAGAGTGTGGGGGAAATGAAATTATTCATTTCCAAACATACAAGGCTTCATATATATATGTTTGGGTGTTTATGATGAGCGGGGGTCTAAGACTTTTGCTGTATCAGGTTATGCGCCATTTTTACTTTTTTTCCAACTATTTAAAACCCTTTTTGACAAATTTAAAATCTAAAAAAATAGGTTTTTCTTCTTTTTAATGTTTATCTACATGTTTTGTAATGTGTATCTGCAAGAAAAACGATGTAATGCTAATTTGTTAAACTATAAGGATTAAACCGATTGGTTCTCAGGTTTTTTTGAGCCATTGACCTGTCTATTGTTATCAGGGTGCTGTTTCAGTGAGACAATGCAGTTTTGATCATTTTAAGTTTCAAGTTTCCAGGCTTTATGTCATATGCCCATTGTCACATTGCCACAGTGTAGATATGTCAATGAAAAACACATGTCACAGGCTCCTCAGGTGCAACATATATAGAGCACATAAAACAGATAAAATACTGCAATAGAATGTTTTGATATGATATATTTGTGCGTAATTCTCTCACAAAGGAACTGTAAGATCACGTTTATGTATGCAAAAAGTTAAAACTAGAAAAAATGAAATACTTTGTCTAAATAGATGTTATTTAAGAATGTGACTCTTAATGGCAGCTTTTGATCTAAGTAAGACAATCCAGTTAAACAATGTAGTTTTTGATGACTGTACTGATTTTGGCTTTTTTCTGCTACCAAGATACTTTTAGATACACTTTGTTGTCTGAAAACTTTACAACTGGTAGAATGTCAATCACTTTGTAACACATTTTATTTTCTTAAAGACTCTGAATCTAAAAGGCAAGTTTGTGATTTTAACACTTATTCGCTGACACTAGGCAGATTTTGGCTTTTTTCTCTAGATACACTTTGAGGTATGCAAAACCTTAGAATTAGAAAATGAAGTACATTGTCTGATTAGATTTTTCTTAAAGACTGTTTCTCTAGAAGGCAAGTTTGTGATTTTAACACTTTTTACTGACGCTCGGCAGATGTGTGTGTAATTCTCTCACAGAGGAACTGTAAGATACACTTTATGTATGCAAAACCTTAAAAACTAGAAAATAAAATACTTTGTCTGAATACATTTTCTTTAAAGGCACTTTGATTTTAACGCTATTTCAGTGGAACAATCCAGTGTTAACATCAATGCTTTTTTCTCTTTTCTTGTGTTACTAAGATGCTTTTAGATACACTTTGATGTATGCAACACTTAACAAAGGGTATAATATGAAGTACTTTGTAAGGAATGGGGTTTCTTTAATACCTGGTTTTTTTATTTTTAACACTTGTTCAGTTAAACAATGTAGGTTTTTTCTGATATGTTAGTTATTTTCAGCTATCAAGATACTTGTTTTGATACACCTTTATGTAGGAACATTTTACAACAGGTATAATGTCAATTACTTTGTAACAAATGTATTTTCTTAAAGACCGTGACTCTAAAAGGCAAGTCTGTGATTTTAACACTTTTTTCCTGACACTAGGCAGATTTTGCTTTTTTTCTCTCGTTGTCTTTCTCTTACTTTTTGGATACAGTTTTATGTATGACAACTTTACAACTGGTAGAAAGTTAAGTACTTTTTCTGAACAGATTTTCTTTAGGACTGTGACTCTTAAAGGCACTTTGGGATTTTAGTAAGATAATCCAGTTTTCTGGAAATAGCTAAATGATTTTTGGTTTTTTCTCCTACAAAGATACTTATAGTTACACTTTAATGGATGCAAAACTTTATAACTTGGTAAAATATTCATTAATTTGTAATGAATTGAGTTTCTTAAAGAATCAAACTCTAAATGGAAAGTTTGTGATTTTAACACTGTTTCGATGAAACAATGCAGTTTTGATAACTTGACTTGACTAACACTACTTTTTTTTAAATATATGTTTTTAGATGCTTTACTTTGATTTCTTTCATGTTATTTTAACACAACATTACTTTCTTCATATTTTTCAACATACTGTGATATTTGTTTTCCATTATATTTTTGAAAAACTACACAGTGATTTTTATCAAAATACAACATGCAACTAATACATTATACAATATTACGACTTTTTGCGATATTTTCAACACAATATACTTGTACCTTTTTTGTAGGGCTTCAAGATATTTGGCATGTCATGCATAAAACCGGTGTCATCTTTCTTGAAACTGACGTGCTTTCCGTTTTACAAACAAGTTATTTTTCTGCTTCTTCATCCTCTGAATTGTCCTCGCCCGTCCCTCTTTGATCTGTCAAATGAAACATCTCTTCCCAAAGCGTGACTTCCCTATTGCGGGCATGCGTCTAGGGCAGTAGGGCCTAACCCGATTGGCCAAATATACTAACATGCAGAACGTATGGTATGTTTGAAAAAGACTAACCATTTTCCAGTTCAAGCTGTCTTTAAGATGTGACATCGCGATAACAATAGGTTTTAAATATATTATGCAGCCCTACTTTTTGACTAACTGTATTATGCTTTTTTTTTTGATTTTCAACGTACACAATGACTTTTCCATATATTTTTTTCTGACAAACTATACTTTGACTTTTTCCGTAAATTCGTGACAAACTATTACTTATTCTTAAATTTGACCTCTTGCTGCTTGATTGAAAATGATAGATGAAAAAGCTACAAAGCTTAAAGAACTTTAAAAAAAAAAAGAGTCAAACAGCGAGGGACATTATACTGGTGAAAAATACTCTCAATTCTACAGATGACTCCCCCCACTCACCGCAATAAGTCCCACCCCACTCAGCAAATCATCTAAAACTAAGGACCCCACTAAGACGACCGTTGAAAACTAGCCGTGGATCTGAGAAAAACCAAGTCTCCCCCCCGCGAGTTGCAGCCAGGAACAAACTCCTGGACTACCATCATCACCACCATTTTGGACACCCGAATCTTGCAGTACTACTGCTGCTGATGTTACTCCTTGGTGGGAGTCACCAGAGTCACTATGGATTTCACCCGGGTCCTCTGCTTGCCCCTCGCTCCCCGGTTCTCCGGACCTTCCACGGGATACAACGGTTGATGTGACGGACGGCGAATTGACGGCGCCGTTTCTTCACAATCTCAAGACCTCAAGACGCCTCAAGGAGAGACTTGAAAAGCTTAGTGCTGAGCTGGGTAAAGAAGAAGACGACACCCAATAACAAGATGTTGAATGAAGCAATTGATTTTTTCGGTAGGACTTAGACTTTAAAGTAAAAAAAAAATAAAAAATGGGGAACTACTATGCAAAACGCTCTGTATATATTGATCAGAATGTAGTCAATACCCTTTTAATAAGTGTGGTGATGAGGACGATTGAAAACAGAATGAGTAGTGATCCCCGTGTAAACAGAATGGCTGAAGTTTGTAAACTAGAAGACATTTTGGATATCGTTCGTTCTGGCAGTACTATTCCGGCTCATTGGGAAACGATTGTAAACAAAACATTTAAAATGGTCCTGGAATCTTCATTTCGGAAACATTCTGTAACATTACCGAAGAAATGAAACAAACACCAAAAGTGTATCGTGCTCTCATTGTATGCTCTGTTTGTAGATGTAATGCATCTTTGTGCCAAAAACAACATACACATGAATACTTTGACTGAAGTGAAAAAACTCCATCATGATATTTCTGGACCGCTGGAGACGGTCCTGGGCAAATCCGGATCCTTTTACGGACTCGGAGTCTTCTGAGTCAGTCATTGAAGAGATCCGGATCATACGAGTCCTTTGAGTCATATGAGTCAGCATCACCAAGAGCGTAGAAATCCTACCGGTGAAACCGAAAAGTTGTTGCATTTCACGAGCATATTAAACTAACGTTACATTAACCTCCGCTACACAGTGTCTTTTGCTTTAATAAAAAATGTTGATCACAAAAAAAAAGGGTTATTTTGCGATTTGGCGAATCTGAGTCTGCTGTTGACTCGTGCATGACGACGAGTCTGCTGGATCTCTGGATCTGCTGCAATACGGTTACGGCTCTGAGTCCGCACGAGTCTGCTATGTTATGCACAGTGAGTCAGGATTTGCGAATCTCTGAGTCTGCTGTTGACTCGTGCACAATAGCCGCGGGAAGTAGGGGAGCTGGAGGCGGGGCTGCGAGTGGTGTACATTTGAAAAACTTCATGTTACTGTTGTTGAAATCTCTCCCCACTTTTGTCCGCACCCCCTAAGTAAAATGACTTCCCAGTTCCCGCGGCTATGCTCGTGCATGACGAGTCTGGATCTCTGGATCTGCTATACGGTTACGGCTCTGAGTCTGCTGTTGACTCGTGCATGATGAGTCTGCCTGGATCGCTGGATCTGCTACGGTTACGGCTCTGAGTCCCCACGAGTCTGCAGGAAGTGAAGGAAGTTCCCATGATTCAGTGAGTCAGGATTTGTGAATCTGAGTCTGCTGTTGACTCGTGCATGATGAGTCTGCCTGGATCTCTGGATCTCTGGATCTGCTACGGTTACGGCTCTGAGTCCGCACGAGTCTGCAGGAAGTTTCACTGAATCGCGTCCACTCCCCTGAGCCAAACGATAACTTCTGGCAGCTATCCTACTTGCTAAAGGCTAGGCAGATGGACTGGGGTACGTTGTAATGTGATTTTACATGTTATAAGGAGCGTAGCGAGTGACGCAATTTATAGTTTTGATTTGTACGTCACCAGGTGTAGGACTCAAAGGACTCGGGTTAATGGAGAGGGGAGACTCGTCACGACCAGCTCATTAGTAGGATCCGGGTTAATGATCCGGATGAATCAGGACTCACCCATCTCTAATACATACGGCCCTGTAAGAACGTTCTGGAAACAAGTTATTGACATTGTATCTGAGATTATTGGAGTTCACATACCCTGTCTCCCAAATATTGTATTGTTGAATGATGATTCTTCTCTTGACCTACAGAAACATCAGAAAAGGGTGCTTTTTGCTGGTCTAACAGCAGCCAAAAAAATAATTGTAATACGATGGAAACCCCCACATACTTTATTTATTAAGCAATGGATATCATCCTTCCATGACCTAATAATCTCAGAGCTGTCAATCGCTTCTGCTAATAAGGCTAAGGGGGAAACATTAGAGGCTATTCAAAGAGCTGCTGATCTGGTAATATCATTCATGTAAATTATGATTGTACATATATGCACACCTTGGTGCAATTGTAGATTATTAGGAGTCAATCTCAATTCAGCTTAAATAGATGAAATGTTATGTGGAGAAAAAAAAGGAATGAATGTATTTTATGTGGATAAATTGTTATGCTATAATATAAATAATATATATAATAGATAGATGAACTCAGACGATTGCTAACAAACATCAGGTAGGATTTTCTGTGAAATGGCAAGATGGGTGGGAAGGGGGAGGGTCGGGGTGGCATGGGAAAGGGATTCCCTATATTTTTTCTTTTTTTTCTTTGTCTTTTCTTTTTCTTTTTGTATTATTGTCTATATTGTCTATATAATTTGTATCTGTGTATATAAGTCCCTCTGTGAGGGCAAACAAAAACAAAAACAATAAAAAGTTGGTCACAAAAATAAAAATAAATGTGTGTGTAGTTGTTGATACATTGCTGACAGAGGGAACTTTGAATACAGATTTAAGAAATATCAGTTTTTGAGCATGTAATAAGCATGTTTTGTCTTGACTATATTACAACTATATTATAATAAAATAATATAGTATTTATATTATTGAATTGATTATGATTATTATTATTAGTAGAAGTAGTTTATTTGCATTAATTATATTTTAATCTTTTTGAGGCTAGTATCTGGCAGGAAATGCAGACGTATTCACCTGAAAACGCATACTGAACGACATACATGCACATTTACCATTTACCTCACTGTATAAAAAAGTAACTGTGTTGATAATAATAATAATAAACAGGAATTATATTTGCAAAGTACTTTGTTTCCAAAACATTTTTTTCCACTCCTGTCGGTTGGGGGGGGGGGGGCTCATCTCACAATGTCGCTTGGGGCCCCAAGTTGGCCAGGGACGGCCCTGGGTAAAACTCATGTAGTACTGAACACGTCACATGAACGTGCCGGGCGGCGCGGTCCCGTGGGTTAGATCCCTGTTCATAATGCCGTGGAAAATAACTATCAGAATAACGTTATTAGCACATTTTACAACTTGAGGACCGAATGTTTTTTTATTAAGGGCTATACAAATGTTCATACTGGGTAGTTTATTTAGTTTCAAAAAAATTATCCAACGATTTACAGATGTCTCTTTCCCAATGTTAGTCAATGGGAAAAAGTCTTTCCGGGCCCAGCGACTGATACGGAAGTGTAGTACCACCGTTTGGCCACAACGAATATTTTCCTCAGAGTCTGGCGCACTTCCTGGGGGCTTGAGAAACACCCATCACGTATAACCCGTATGACTAATAAAAACCTTGAACCTTGATACAAACTCCAGTCCAGTAGGTGGCGGGAAAGTACCTATTCTTCGGTTGACTACCTGACCCTCCAAGAAGAAGAAGAAGGAGGAGAAGAAGAAGAAAAGGAAGAGTGGACAGTGTTGCAGACGGTCTCAGAATGTTTGGAAACATTTTGCTCTTGCTGTTTCTCTTCATTAATATCTACAATGACCCTGCTGATGCACAGAAGAAAAAAGAGGTGACATTTATTCAGTAACACACACCGGAAAAAGTTAAACTGATATTTCTGTGACGTTTCAAAAGTCCGTGTCAATCTGAGAAGCTAGGCTAAAAGCAACCAGGACAAAGCTAACGTTCGCTTGTTGTATGGCACTATGGAAAAAACTAATAACTGCGCAACACATCACATGAATCTGCTATTGGCTCATGCAGGGGCACAGTCAACGTTAGCTCTCTGAACCATGGATGTATAATAAGAACTCTGAACACGGCTTCAGGAAGTACAGACTGCTTCAGGAACTACAGACTGCTACAGGAAGGACAAACTCCACTTCCTCGTGCACGCCTAGAATGTGAATCAAGTTATCCTCTTCTCAAACAAATAACTTGATTCAACCTTTCGTTATTCAAACCATCTCTGTATTGATTGCTTGTATCAAGCATAGTGATACAATGTAGTTACCCACTGTATGGAATATAACAATGAATGTATACTCCCACCGTGATGTTTTGTAGAACAGATTATCAGGCCGTTTTATGTGCAGGTTGCCAGCCATAACTATCATGCCTCCAAATGGTTCTAGTGCGAAGGAGTAACTGTTTCAGTTTGAATATAACCTAAGAGTTTATATATTTGTAATAACGTTCCCTATATCTTTATCCCAAATGCTGCATGGAGTTGTATCAGGATGGCTTTTGGCTTTTCTCTTGTGTTCTCTTGTTTTAGTGTCTAACACTATGAGGTGTCTGTGTCCTGTGTAGACTCTGCTGTCAGAGAAGTTGACTCAGATGATGGAGTGGACCTCCAAGCGATCAGTTATCAGGATGAATGGGGATAAATTCCGTCGCTTTGTGAAGGCTCCTCCCAGGAACTATTCCGTGGTCATCATGTTCACAGCACTGCAGCCACAGAGGCAGTGTGGGGTCTGCAAGTAAGACATGGGGGCCCTTGAGAGAGGCAATGCTTGTATTTGTATTCTTAACAGTGTATTTAAACAATGTTTTCATTTCAGACAAGCTGACGAGGAGTTCCAGATGCTGGCTAACTCTTGGCGTTATTCCTCTGCATTTACAAACAAAGTCTTCTTTGCATGTGTAGACTTTGATGAAGGATCCGACGTCTTTCAGATGGTGAGACAACGTTTTTTTGTAATGGTCTGTCATTAATTAATTAACATAAAAAACGAAGCTCATTGAGTTAGAAGTTAGTAAAACCTTGGTTCGCTCCTGATGACTCCGTTAATGTAATGGCTCTTCACTTAGAAATGATAGTATACCAAAAGCTGGGTTGGCACATGTATGTACAAACAGATGGGACTTTATTCACAAAACCTTTTTCTACCTGTCAGTCAGCTGTGTGTGCAGCATCTCTACACAAACTTTGCTCTGGCGTACACCATCTTTTGAGCGCACGCAACGTTTCTAAATGAGGCCCCAGATCCTGAGCTACAGTCAGCGCTTGTGTGATGTTTTGCTGCCAAAGCAGGTTTATACAAGTTATAAATCCAAGAGTTTGGTTAGCACTGCAAATGTTTAATGGTTGTTTGAGTGTTATTAGTTTAAAGGGGACCTATCATGCAAAATGCACTTTGTGATGTCTTTTATACATACATATGTGTCCCCGGTGTTCCAGGGAACTCACAAAGTGTCAGAAAACACAACCCTCTTTTTCCTCCATACCCAAATCTCTAAAAACGGGGCTGCAACGGATTTGATACGGGTGGATTTTTTATTTGCACCTTTTTGACGTAATGTAGGTGCACTCCGCCTGATTGGTCAACTCTCCACCAATCAGGGGAATGAGAGGTTGGGCCATGTTGACTCTCCACTCGTAATCACAGCAAGCATGATAACATGACGCTCGTGCCGGGGCCGTGTCACGCCCCCCTCTTCCGCATGGGGGCGTGGTCAGCTGAATCAGACCTTGCAAAGACAGAGCTGGAGTGAGGCAAAATGAGGCATGGCTAAAATGCATGATCTGTTTCGTATTTTGAAAATTAAAACGTATTAATATACCTTATATATATACCTTATATATTATTTAAATATAGCATGATGGGTCCCCTTTAAGTACATGGAGATTAATAAAGTAATTCAATGTATTTGTAATGTACCTCACTGTTCCACTGTTCTGCCTTTGTGTTTGTGATGCAGCTCGGTATGAATTCTGCTCCGACCTTCCTCCACTTCCCATCCAAAGGGAAACCTCGCAAGTCTGATACCTATGAGCTGCAGGTCAGAGGCTTTGCAGCTGAGCAGCTGGCCAGATGGGTGGCAGACAGGACTGATGTGCAGGTAATGGCAAAACATTCATCATCATTTCAGTATGTTTACCATGACGATATAACCAAAACTTGAGTTTACCAATCACACATGTTTATCTGTTTCTTAGATCCGCGTCATTCGCCCTCCCAACTACGCAGGGCCTCTCCTGCTGGGCTTCCTCCTGGCTGTGATTGGAGGACTGGCATATCTGCGAAGACACAATTTGGAGTTTCTCTTTAACAAGAATGTCTGGGCCTTCTCTGCACTGGTAACAACCATGCACACACTGATTACCTATTGGTGATAATACTCTGTCAAGATGTTAAGAAAGTGAAATGGTCTCGTCCGAGCTGAATGTCAGAGAGTTAGAGAATCTTGATAAAGCAGAACATTTTGGTGAATCTATTCCTCAAGTTCAAAAAGGATTTGTTAGACTTCAGGTTCTGCACATTCCCGAATGCTGTTCTTTTCAGTTGCTGTTTATTATTTAGATTATTATCAGATGTTGGTTATATTTGTTCATTCCCCAAACGTTGCAAACACCAACTCAAGAAAAACAAAGACAGCGTCCAAATCCACATTGAATCTTACACAGTCCACTACCGACTTGATGATACAAAAACTATAACACTGTATTAAGTTATTTAAATACACGTTAACGCAGTCAAAACCATATACCCATCCATGTTTCCGGACTCCCCGGTCTTACTGGCGTGAAGCCATTTAGCTGGGCTCGACAGGCCCCTGTAACCTGCTTCACAGCATTCATCTCTGTCATAAACAATAACAAACATAACCTTTGAATAAATCAAAAACATCTATATATACAAAACTATGGAAAGTCGGTGGTTTTAATTGAAATAAAATCCAAAGAATATATTTAATGTCTTGCCAACATTACCCTTTTACCCAGTGGCTGGGAAAATGGCTCTTACAGAGGGAGGTCCAACAGTAAATACAGGTGTGTACGGAATAGATCAACATTGTAATAAATAGATGGATTTAGATTCAACTGGAGGAATGTACAGCCAGCCCGCAGGACTATAAATAAGTACCTGGTTTATTAGATGGATTGAAACAAAAACTGAACCAACCAGAAGGATAATGGTAACAAGTGCAAGGCGTGTGAGTAATCAAAGCTATGCCGAGACATCGGTATCGTCCGATGTTAGCCGTTTACCACCATGGGCACATCGGCAGATAAGGTGACATGCGCTGATGGCAGTCGCCAATGTTTCTGTTTTGCTCGGTGACTTCTCCTCCTATCCCCTCTGTGAGGAGCTGCTGCTGCGGGGATGGGGGCATGCTGCTGTTTCTGCAGACAGATGGATTATTTGTGCTGTGTTTTTGTGTATTTCAGTGCTTTGTCCTGATCATGACCTCGGGCCAGATGTGGAACCACATCAGAGGTCCGCCTTATGCACACAAGAACCCCAGCACAGGGCAAGTGGTAAGAAAAAACACTTTCTTTATGATATGTGAACAAACCATCCAAACAGGATCTAACTGTGTTTATTTCCAGAGCTACATCCATGGCAGCAGTCAGGCCCAGTTTGTGGCTGAGACTCACATCATCCTCCTCTTCAGTATCCCTCTCTAACTGTTTTACACTCATCATACACTTAATACTGAGCCAGACCCCCGACAAACTAATCCTTACTGATTCAAACCCAAAATGACAGCCTTGACCCCTTTGCATTTTTTCTCACCCCTTTTAGCTTTGTTGTCTCTTTTGTTGTTTTTTTAAAGCCTTTCATTATTTCCCAAATGTGTTGGACAGGGCTCCCTTTCCTCCACGTCCTGTTTCTATTTAATATGGTTGTTTGAGTAGACTAATGTTATGCCCCACATGCAGTTGTATTTTAAACCTTGACCAAACTGTCAGATGCTGCTGTTACCATGGGAATGGTGCTGCTGTGTGAGGCCGCCACCTCTGACATGGACATTGGAAAGAGGAAGAGTATGTGCACACAGACCCACAAAGATTATTATGTGTTTCTGTTCCCATTGTTTGTCTTTTTGTCACCAGTATTTCTGAATAAGTGATGGCCCCATCTTTCTAAACTGAGTGGAAGGGTATGGCATAGGCCAAGAGGAATCCAAACACCCTCCACATTTTGGACCGGATCAGAATCACAGGGCAGATACACATTTTTTGGTGTAATATTGCAAGAGACGGCATTTGGCCTTGGCAGAGATCTGCCCTCTGAGATCCATTCAGATTCCAGCAAGGGACCTTACAAGATGTTGTACACACTACACTAAATATTACAAATGTCCACTAGTTTAATTTCAAACGCACATTATGTCATTGCTGCTTCTCTGACCAACTGAAGTCTGTGATTTTATTCAAATGTGTGTGTGTGTTCGGTGTGTGTGTCAGTCATGTGTGTAGCAGGTATTGGTCTGGTGATGCTGTTCTTCAGCTGGCTGTTGTCCATATTCAGAGCAAAGTACCATGGATATCCATACAGGTAAAGACAGAGACACTTTAACTGTTGGTCTTGTTTTAGCTGCAGCTATTGGCTGGCGTCCTACCATTTGTCCTGTTGGCTAACCTCATCTTGTTTTTTATGCAGCTTCCTGATGACTTAGAGCTCAACAATGCCTCCAACTTTAAAGCAAGTATGAACAGGGAGTTCCCCAAAATGCTGTCAACAAGCAGAGTACTGTCCATGGAAATGCCCCTTTTCTGCTGGCTAAGCCATGGCTTGTCTCATATCTGTTGAGCCAAAAGTGTGTGTGTCAACACACACATACACATACACACTGTGCCTTCAAAGACTCGCCAAGCAATTAACTTGCCAACAACAGAGCAACAACCAGTATGCATTCTACACTGTGCCAAAAGCTGGTGTCTTTCAGTCCAGGTCCTACTGGACACAAATCTGTCTGCTTCTTATATTTCTGAACTTCCCATGGGAGCCGTTATCAGAGGGTTCTTAGCATTCTGAAAATCTGTCATTTTGGTAACATCTTAGACAGCTCTAGGATGGTAATAAGTGAAGGTTCAATTGTGACTATTTTCTGTGGTAGTACACATACTTAGTATCCACTCATCAAAAAGTTTTTTATTTAGAAAGAATCAACACATTTAAAGTGTTCCCTTATAAGTAGAAGCACTTGTTAATCGCATGAACCCATTGAAACTCAGAAACAAAGGTATTTATTGCGGGCAACTTCACTCTCAATATTTATTTTTGTGCCTTAAACTGCCCCGTTACTGGGCTGTAGGATGACATGTCCTGAAGAAAGAACTAATAATAAAGTCATTATTTGTAAAGTGATTTGTATAACTCTTAAGCCAGTATGCATTCATTAGTAATCCCACTCAGTGGTGGTCAGTTTATAACAAGTTAAAGGATGCAATGACCTGAACTAAAGGAATATCTGTTTGGGGGGAAAAAGACCATCTATCTATCTATATATCAAATAAACGACCACCACCCGGTGGATACACAATTAAATGAAATTGCCCTTTCTATGTTTTTTTAAATCAAACACTCAGGGTTTGCTATGAACCATTTTGTAATCCAGTAGTTGAAAGTAGAAGTAGGTTAAGGGATGAGAGTTTTATAAAGTGTACCCCCACCCCAATTCATCTTCAAATAGCCAACTAAGAAATAGCAGTTTGGAGGAGAAAACGGTTGAGTGGAAAACTTCTTCTCTTTTCCAATTAAATCACATCTACTATGAGTACACTATATAACTCATGTTTGGATTAATGAAGTAACTTGAGAATAAATCTTGTTCACATATTTTCTTTTCAGCTGTAATAGGTATATAGTGAACTGTTAAAATGGAAAAAGGTACAAATGGCAACTTAACTACTTTCTCTTAATGTTGTCACTTAAGATGAAGCAAGAACAGCCTTCACTGGGAGTGGGATTGTAGACAAACTCATTCAAAAGGATACCCAGAAGTACAAATCATGTAAAACAAAGTGCTTTGAATGTTTGTGGTTACTTGAGGTGATTCTTTTCTAATATTAAAGTGCCTTAACTGACTCGGTGTTTGCCTGTTCTTCTTTCTTTTAATTTGTGGTAGAATTATACTGAGCATTTGACCAAAAGCACACAAAGGAACCATATCTCCTGGCAAGACATATTATTGTATTTATTATCGATGACATATAATTCAAGATTCAAGCTTAAAAGATTCAAAGGTTTTAATGTCATATGCACATAAGCCACAGTGTAGAAATGGCAATGCAAATCTTATGACCGGAGCTAATAATCATAATATCTATGATTTAAATATTTCAACAACACTGCTGACTTCTGTGACCACCACTGATCTGATGGCTTCTTTGTAATGTATTATTTTAGTCTACTATGACTACTATGAATATTCTGCTGAAGTATATTTGACATATTATATTGTTTAACAGAGGTGGGAGAAGTACTCAGGTCTTCTACAGTAAAATTAGAAGTATGTGTAATAATCTGTTACAAACATTCCTGCATTCAAAAAGTCACTCAAGTAAAAGTCCAAAAGTATTAGCATCAAATATACTTAAAGTACTGATTATGCAGATTGGTCCATTTCAAAATAATATATATGATATGTTTTATAATGATTGATCATTAAAGTTTTCTCAAAGCTGGTAAAGGTGCAGCTAGTTTGAATGACTTTGTATACTGCAGGGTAGCTTGTGGATTTACTCCAGGTGGAACTAAAGTCTGATTTAACACTTGATTATATTTCACATCATTCATCCAGATCTGTTAAGACACTAAAGGTATTAAATAAATGTAGTGGAGTCAAATTACACCATTTACCTCTGAATTGTAGTGGGGTACTTAATTACAGTACTTGAGTGATGTACTTTTACTTCCCACCTCTGTTGTTTGAGAGAAGATGTAGCTGGAGCTTCCAGGTTGTTCGAAGGTTTGGCCGGTGGTGGGCAGTATTTGCTAAAACACTGAAGAAAATAATCGAAGAAGAGAGCTGGAGTAAGAGACAAGATGGCGGACTCTGAAAACAACAACGATGCTTCCACCGCAGAACCTTCTAAACTATGTGATCTCTTAGAGCGGGGCTGGAAGATATTTGATGAGGTAGATGGTACAAATGAACCGCTTGCCTCTTCTAGTATCCAGGTTCGAGTTAAACGCGGCATCGGTATGTTGGAAGAGGCGTCTACAATGGTGGCTCAGCTCGACCTGTTCAGCTGCAATGAGGAGCTGGAGGAGGTGGCCACGGCCGACCTGAGGTACCTGCTGCTGCCCGCGCTGTGCGGGGCGCTCAGCCTGAAGCAGAGCGGCCGGGACCGACGGCTGGAGATAGTCCAAACAGCCCGCAACTACTTCATGGATTTCTTGAAGAGATGCCATGAGTATAATCTGTCACGGTTTGAACTTCCGACTGCGAATGAAAACTCGAGTCCTTGCGAAGCATCAGAAAACGAATCCCCTGCTGCTCCGGTAAGGTTAAGTTGCTTATTATATACGTACACTAGCATTAATGACAGTAAATAGCGTTTTACATACGTGTGTGTGTTCAAGTTCAAATTCAAATATACCATTGGATCAATTGGCAGGTGACAGGAGGGTGTGTCCCAGTTTAAAGTGTAAGTATAAACGGAGGGGTTAGCACTGTGCTTTATTCTAAATTAATTTATAAAAAGTTTCGTATTTGCATAATTTCCGGATCGACTTGACTTGGTCCTTGTTGGTTTTCCATTGGCGAAAGTTGCGGCTTCTACCTGGTACTCATACATATTCTGTACTATCCTCTATGGAAAAGAGAAAGTACCTGGTACTTAAGGTAATTTCTAGTTGAGCTGAACAATGCAGTGGATAGGAGTAATTGTACAGTTGGAAAATGAGTAAGTTCTGAATTGTAAAGTGTGGTTCTTGTTCCAGTCTGTCCCTTGCCAGCCAGACCTTGTTTCCATGGCAGTACGGAGACAAGCTAAGATCGAGCGCTACCGTCAGAGGAAGGATCTGGAAGCCAGACTGACGGATGTACGCAGAGCTGTGGACAGCGGACAGGCCGACGATGAAGTCACCAGAGATTTTTACCTTCTTAACGTTCAGAGATGGGTCACTGTGTGTCTGGAGGAAATAGAGAGCATTGACCAGGAGGTGGAGATACTCCAGAAGATGGATGGTCTGAAGCAGGGTGCTGCCAAGCAGCCAGCTCAGCCCGCCAGGCCCCCCATGAAGCCTTTCATACTCACCAGGGACATGGTGCAGGTGAGACTGTGTATGAGAGGCTGTTGTGTGGGTACTCAACTAGGTATTCACTGAAAAAACTAGAGAGAAAAGCTGCTGGGGAATGCAGAAGTAGCAAATAACAGACAGCTAGAACGATACATTAGCTTGTCTGAAATCTGTCAACCAATATAGGCTTAATGCTAAATTATCAAAGTGCATGTCTGTCTGCAGGTAACAAGAATTTGCTGGACAGAAATGCTAGACTTGGTTTGAAGTCATTTCAGAGATGTTAGCAGAGGGCTCCTGATCCAGGGAGCCCTGCTTCACCATCGCATAGTTTGTCCACAGTGGAGCACACTCAGTATCTTCAAAACTATAATGAAAAAGACAAACAAATCTGCTTATTGTATTAAAGCTCCTAGGGAGTTTAATTTGGCAACCTTTCCATCCAACAGAGTTCTTCTTAAGGGACACGTGTTGCCAAATGAAAACTGCTGTGAGCTTGTAACACAGTGGGCGGATCAGTGTTGTGCCTTTTATCTGCTCTTACACAGCTAGGGCTGCACAATCATGAACATTTAGTTGACAATGAATTGTGGTTACAATGTCAATGCAACAATTATATTGTAAGCGTAATAATGTATTTTAATTTGAACAACTAAAAGCCTGGTCTTGAATAATGGCCGGTGGCATGGTTACTACACACAAGTACAAGTGAGGGATAAACTCCATTGGTTGACTTATTGATCTAATAAGTTGGTAGCTACTAGGAAAAGAGAAAAGCAGAATCGTCCAAAGGGAAGCAGGGAGGGAACTGAAGTGATAAATGAAGGTGCCAACTTCATGTTGTAGTTCCATTAACGTGCTCTGCAACATTGTGTGATTCCATGTGTTTGTTCCATTCCCAGGCTAAGGTGTTCGGGGCAGGTTACCCCAGCCTCGCCACCATGTCAGTGGATGAGTGGTATGATCAGCACAAGAGACGAGGGGGTCTCCCCGACCAGGGGATACCCAGGAGGGTTGATACGGAGGAGGACACTGATGCGAAGGAGAGAGAAGAAGAAGATAAAGAGAAAAAGGCTGAAAATGATGATGAGGAGTCACGGCTGAAAACCAGAAACTGGGATGATTACAAAGAAAGTCACCGCAGAGGTTATGGAAACCGCCACAACATGGGCTGACCAATCGGGTTCCTCTTTTCTGCTCTATTCGGTCCAGGTAGTGAACATCCTTCACAGTTCGGATCCTTAAGACTGATTGAATGAGAAGGTGATCACAGCATTGTAAATTATTTTCTAAATGCTACAGCTGAATAACTGATGTTTATCATCTACATGTTGCCAGTCTTATACAAGGCTGGATTAAAAGCCCCTCTGTGGTATGATGTGTTACAGTGAGTCTTAATTATAATCTACATTTTGGCTGGACTGAATCAAACCCAACTATGATGCCAATGTTTCTGCTTGTGGTGTGTATATCCTAACACTTTCTTTGTAAAATAAAGGCACTGAAGAAACTATGTAGGTCTAAAATCAGTGTAGAGGATCTGTTGGAAATTAAAACACAGCTACCAAAACCTAGGTCCATTTTAGTAACAAATTATGACTAATCTGATTTTAACTTATTTTTCTCAATTTGCTTGAAATGTGTGCATTAAATAATTTCATTCCATCCATAGTTGAGTATTCACATCAGGTTTAAGATCTCAGAAACATACCTTTTATTTAAGTAAGGAACAACAGTTGTTGTAAAGATAATCCATGTGTTTTTGAAGTTTGACCTCACAGCTGCACCACCCATATGCAGACATGGCATAGCTCATATACTGGAGCACATATGGTCTATGACAACATACTCTTCAACATCAGAGAAGGAGGTGTGCTGATTGGAAGAACAGATCACCGGCCACCCTGTCACACGCCAGGCCAAAACCATGGAGGGCGGGAGGAGAGATCTGCCAACCCAGCTGGGACCTCAGGCCATTCCACTTTCCAGCATGCTCCTGGCTGATGAGTAAAACCCAGGCTAACCCTGAACAGGACCATGTGGCCAGAGGCTCCCCGGTTGGCTCCTGCTCTGGGGTGGAGCGCTGCAGGACTCTTTAGTATCATTATAGATGCTTGGGGCTCACATGCCCAGCCATATCATCCGCCTAGAGTTAGGATTTTTTTTGTTTACATTCTTCCTGATGCACATTCAAAATTGCCAACCTGACATAACAGAGTAGCTGTGTGTCCTTTTTTTACTGTCAGTCATTTGTGTATTATTATTATTATACGTTTCTGAACAAATGCAAGTGTTAGGGTCATTTTAGAACCGGTAGGCTAAGGGGGAATTCTTTTTTTGATAGCTAACGCAGATATTTTCAGATCATTGTCAAGAAATGATAATTAAAAAAAGTGGTGGGGACATCTCCCTAGCACTCCCAATGTGAATGACACATGCTTTTTTTTTTTTTATCCATAGCCTAATGTGTCATATTCTTATCTCTCATGTCTATTGTATTTCTTTTTTGAGAATTTCCTATACACATTGTTTGATTTCATAATAGTTTTCATAACATTTATCTTGTCAAGTTCACAAGGTACACACCCAGATGTTGACACAAAGTTGAAGCACACAGTTGTCTAAAATATTCCTGTGCATCGTTTCAGTGTGAGAACGGCCCCAGCTGTCATACAGTATCTATGATTTCTGCTATGCAAGTAACTGCGTCCCTTTTATAATAGATGTTACCGAGACAAAGTGATAAGGGGAAAATGATCTCTTCTGACCTAATCCACAGCAAAGTTAAATCACACAGCAGATAATTTAACCAAACTACTGCCCATAATTAGATTTAAAACGGATTTACATTAAGATAATCCACATAAATCTGCTATATTTCGGGGGGAAAAAGTCAGCACTGAGGCAGAAATTGACTAACAAGAGGTAACACTAACCCAATTTGTCTGGGCAATTAAGATGTGAATGTATATTATCAGAGCCATTGCCTGCTGTACTGCAGATGGATTGTATCTGTAATCATCTGCTACAATCTGCTCTAAAAGTATAACATATCTAGGAAAAAATATTAGCCTACTAGATTTTCATAAAATAAAAGCTAATTATTGTAGCTATGTTTCTATTAACATATATATTGCTAATATTTTTGAAAATAATTACTTATGTTCCCAAACCACCAAACCTCGATTGACCGTGTATCACTCTAATCCTTGGACCCATTGTCAGAGCCTACGCTGGTGCACTACAATGCACGGCCTCATTTTGCGAGAGTATGCAGGCAGTTCCAGGAGGATGAAGGAATTGATACCATCGACTGTACCCCACGCTCGCCTGACCTAATTCCAATAGAACACCTCCGGGACATTATGTTTCGGTCCATCCGATGCCTGCCAGGTTGCACCTCAGACTGTCCTGGAGCTCAGTGCTGCCCTGGTCCAGATCTGGGAGGCGATACCCCACGACACCATCCGTCGTCTCATAGGAGCTTAGTGGGGGTAATACACAGCACTGAGTACCATTTTGAGGTGCTGGAAGGAAATTTCAGCAAAATGGAATTGCCTGCCGCATAATTTTTCCACTTTGATTTTCGGGGTGTCATTGAATTCAGCCCTCTGTAGGTTGATAATTTTAATTTCCATCAAATGATGTGGCATTCTTTTGTTCCTAACACATTACCCAGTCCAAATCAGTAGATATCCAGCGTCATTTATTTTCCCATTGAGATCTGATGTGTTTTCAAAGTGTTCCTTTCATTTGTTTTAGCAGTAGGGCCCCAGTGTATAAATATACTCTTTATAATGTCATGATTCATTCATTATTTATTCATTATTAATCTTAGATTATTCTTGTTAAATCATGTGAAAATACTTTGTCAAGCTGCTTGTTGGCTATGCTTGTCCTTAACCTTGGACATGTGAAGGAGGCCCTCAAAGATACTGAAATGAAGAGCTGTGGATGCATTGAGGAACTTTTGGTTTCACATTGGGGGAAATTCCTATTTGATTCCTGATGTGTCATTATTAGAGAGATAGAATATTGTGAAGAATATCATTATATTTTGGCATCTTATGCAACAACTAGGTACATTTAAGGAAAATTGGAATAATAAATAGAAGGCTAGATGTCAACTTCATATCACTGATGAATGCAACAACAACAAAAGGCTATATAACACAAATACAAAGGACCCCAGTGTATAAATACATACTGTATATCATTTATCATTAATTTAAGATTAATCTTTGATTTATCCAATCTAATAATTGAACATTTTCATTTAAAGGTCTCCTATTATACTATTTTAGGCATATATTATAGTTCTCAAATATATTAAAATGTATAAAAAACATGTCTATGAAGTGTTATGCTCAAAATACCAAACAGATCACCCATTCTACTCATGACTCATACTCCTCTATTTCAGCCCTATTATGGTGCGTTCACACCGGACGCGATGCGATTTTTGGGGGTGGCGCGATTACATGTAAAGTCAATGCAGAGATGCGGACAGACGCAAATTTTCTCCGACGGTGCGCATAAAGCGGTTGATGCGAATGCCGCGGCGGGATTGAGGCGATTGGAGGGGGCCGCGACAACTGCTCGAGTTCAATTTTTTCTACTCGAGCGTCAAATTCGCGTGACGCGATCTCGCGGTAGCCAATTAGCGATGAGGATCTCAGCCTGCCGTCACTGACGTTGAACCAGAAAACCAAAACATCAGCCGTTAGCTGTTAGCACTCAGAGCTCACAGCTCCTCATATCTGATCAGAAACTAGACAAAAGTTAAACAAGTACAAACCACAGACTGTCTGTGTCATGGCGAATACAGTCGCTGGTTTATTTATGTCTGTATGCCGTTGTTGTGACTGTGGACGGAGCATATACAACGTTAGTTTAGCCTGATCGATCCGATCTCCATTCAGAAAACACGCATTTTAAAAGGTTTTTCGCCTGCCGTCTTGTCTGCAGACTTGTCAAAGCATGTGTGAAGGCAGCATTAGAGAAGAGCTGATTCTGGGTCCTTAGCTTTTAAAAAAAAAAAAAGCTTATGCCTGCTCAGAATTCTACCGAGATACTCAGCTAAATGCTGTCTTGATGAAACGCTGTATCATGTTCAAAACCACATCAAGGATTATTTCTTAAACAGTAGGGAGCTCAAATGCTTTTTCTCTCTCAGGTTTACCACAAGGTGAGTTCCTGTTTTTATTTCCTGCTTTTTTACACATACTCTCTCCAGTACAGGTTAGCTCTGAGTGTTAGCGATGCTTGCTAATGTAAACAAAGACCATATTACGTCCAAAACAGTCGGGCATTGTTTCTGATAGCAACGTTTCTGATAGGGCCGTGGGTCTAAAGCTAGCCCACATTTCCGATATTACGTCATATCGGCAGCAAATCTGGATCAGCTCCGTTGCACCCCCGTTTTTAGAAATTTGGGTACGGAGGAAAAGAGAGAGGGTTTTGTTTTCTGACACTTTGTGAGTTCCCTGACACACCGGGGACACATATTTATGTATAAAAGACATACAAAAGTTCATTTTGCATGATAGGAGACCTTTAAATCATGTGAAAATATTATGCCAAGAAACCTGATAGCTCATGGGATCACAGTATCTACAGTATCCACTGTGTTATTCAAAGATTATGTAAAATACAAACAAAAACTGTGTTTGGAATGGAAAAGTTCGATATATAAAGCATAAATATAATAATGATTATAATAAAAAACATTATTATATATAATATTTAGGTATACAATATGTTTTGATCTCTTAATCTATGCTTTGTGTCCTTCCCTTCACACAGGTACACCCACAGGGCCCCATTCTGACGGCGATGTTGGCTGCACTGGTTAGCTGTTAGAGGCTGGTGACAGCAGAGGGTGGAGTGAATAGTAAAAAAACTATTTTTATGAAAAGATAAGAGTCTCTGGTACATATAAATGACATTTTTGGGTGATTGGACTCTTTAGTTTAAAAATGACAGAAAAGCATAAACATACATTTAGCATTTTCTATTTCCTATTCCATTTCCGCCTATGATTTATGTGTGTTTAAGTGTTAATATTACAAAGATGGTAAAAGGTATTGATATAATCTTTGCTTTACTGTATGCCTTGGCTCTCTATGAACATCTAGGCCAAATTTGGTGACATTTTGATGATTATTTCCAGAGATACACGGGATAAGGTCAACACGGCCCCTTCAGAGTTGCCTACATTTTCACTATTTTCGTTTATGGGAAAGTTCCAAAACAAATCATTTTGCCGTCAAATATTTGTATACAACCATCCGTTTCATAAACTAGACATATTAACCAGTTGAGCCCCGAGCCTGTTTTTCAGGCCTCAGGCTCAAAAAGGACATTCCCAGAACAATTGACTATATCTTCACTTCTAAAAGGGGTAAATTAATAATCTTTTTTCTCAAAGCAATGATAAACCTGTGAGTTGGATGTAGAAAAGTCAGAATCAATATAGATTTTTTTATTTTAAAGTAAATTCAGTGAAAACCACCCTTAAATGATGGGATAGTAGACTAAAAGATTTAGGAATCCTAACTATAACATATTATAAGTACCCTGTATCAAGATTGATGCAAAACAAGTGACATTGACCTTTTTAGAGAGATTTCGAAAAAAAACCCACTTCTGGGGTCATTTGGGTGGATCTGCCATATCTCTGGCCCTTGGTCGATGTTGATGATTGACACCTCTTTTGAACCATTAGAGCCAATAGAATCGAGGGGAAGTTCCTAAAATCCATCTAAACATTACCCATTGGTGAATGAGTGATGCGTAGCCAGAATGCCCAAAACCGGAAGCTGTCATACACTCTCGTAGCAGCTAATATGAAATATCCGTTATTGACATAAATATGAAGATGGATTATCAGTAATCATTTAAAAGTGACACAGACACATTGGATTAACCTATGGATTAACCTTCAGCAGCGTTTTTATCGTTGTAATGCCATTGAACACAACTTTTGATCAGAACAACAGTATAGGTAAGAATTTCTCCCGTGTTTGCTCCGTAATGCTATGTGGTGTGATGTCTGGTTTTGCTTCCCATGTCGCGAGTTCTGATCGCTCAGTGATGATACTTAGATGTCTGGAATCTGTGGAATCTCAGCTTGTTAATCGATATCTTGTTTGTGCAGATCCGATAAGTAATAAGGGTATTTTACCTTGAGTTCTGTGCTAATTGCGTTAGCATTTTTTCGCTCAGGGCTAATTCAGAGACTTTGTTATTACCCTTTTGTTTCATTTAGCTAAACATGGTTAATATTGTCTGAAAGCTGAGTTTCTTCCCGTTAAGTGAGTATGACATTCATAGTTTATTAAATGTAAAGAAGCCCTCAGACGCTGTTTCTTGCAAGATGTTGCGTTTTGCCCCCGTGGGGTTTAACTGGTTAAAGTAATGAAAAAACATGGTTGTGCTTTGCTCTACCTCGGGTTGGGGTATCTCGATAACTAAAGCCTTTTTTGGGGGTTTGTTCCTCTACTATAAAGCATATAATATATCAGGATACAGCCGTTGTGTATTTTATTATGTGAAGCACTAAATGGTTTTAGAAAAATATCGACTCTTTCTTTGTAGATATCTACTAAACTACAGCATACAAATAAAGATAGTAATGTAGACTTCCGGTTGGGCATGACGGAGTAGAGACGTGCGTAGTCCTGCTCCCGCAAACTTTTGTGTTGTAACTTTTCTGAAGCCCGTAACTCTTCTTTAACTTACATTCAAGTGAACATTAATATTATTCCGCTCACAACGCCACCGTAGTATGCCGTCCAAACCGGCGAAAAGCAACAAAAAAGAACAAAACGCCAGGACCGATAGCCCCGAGCTAGCTAGCAACAATCTCAGCATGGCGGACATAGCTAGCCTCCTTGAAGACCACCGTAGAGCTCTCTCTGCCGACTTTAAGTCTGCCATCTCAACTCTCGAAGCAAAGCTAGACAGAATCCAAGCGACTGTGTCAGACCGGACAGTCGCTTCGCTCGAGTCCAATGCTAACTTGCAGGACGAACGCACGTTAGCCCTGGAGGCTACTTGTGCTACGCTAACGGACAGCAATGCTAAACTGCTGGCCAAAGTCACTGATCTCGAGTCCCACAGCCGGCGCAACAATATAAGAATTGTCGGTTTGCCAGAATCCATTGAGGGCCCTCATCCCTCGACATTCTTACCGAAGCTGCTGATGGAGGTCCTTGGCGAGGGCGTCCTTGATTCGCCGCCGGAGTGCGACAGGGCCCACCGCTCACTCACCGACAAGCCCAAGCCGGGACAAAGGCCACGGCCGGTCATCATCCGCGTCCACAGGTACCAGCAGAAGGAGAAAATTATCCGCGAGGCCCGGGCCAGGAGAGGCAAGCTACAATACCAAGGTATGCCCATCGCCATCTACGAGGACTACGCACCTGAAGTGATGGAACAGCGCTACAAATACCGAGAGGTGATGGCGGAGCTTTACAACCTAGGGCTCAAGCCAGCCCTGCTGTTCCCTGCGAGGCTTTCCATCGTATCGAAGGAGGGAGGTAAGAAGAGATTCTCGTCGGTGGCAGAGGCTAAAGGCTACATAGCATCCATTCGTCCTGATGCTGACTAGCACTAACGATGCCGATAACTCACGCGTCTGATGGGACGTTTAGTAAGAGACTATTACAACTTTTTTTCGTATTCTGCTTTCATGGACACTTTTTGTACATGCTCTTTAGCCGCTCTGGTATTTGCACTGATGGTTTGAACCTATTGCTGATATTGCAATGGACATGAATGCACCTGCTACTGTTTACACTACATGGGACCCAGGTACTTGGACTGTTCTGAATGCTGTTTGAACTGATTCCTTCTATGGGTTTTAACCCTTAAAGTGCAATTTTATTTTGTTTTACTTGATCTCTGGGCCTTATTTTATTTATGTATGTTACTTGAGATCTATGTCAGTGCCTTACTGCCCCCTGCTATGCTTATATTGGCAGGCTGTTTACCTATCTATGGATGTTATTATAATTACTATTTTATGCATATATATACACTTGAGTTTTTTTGTTTGTTCACTTTGATACTCTTCCGTGTTACAATGGGCTTCCCGCTTTTAGTATAGGGAACGGGACCCCGGAAGATAAGTTCTGCTGTTGAGCTTTGAGCTATAGCAGTCAAGGTTTGTATTTGGGATGCTCCAGGTATGGTCACATTTGGGTTTATGGGTTGTGTTTTGTTTATGGTTTGTCTATTTTTGCCTTCGCTTGTTTTTTTTGTACTGTTTTTTCCCCTTCCCCGGTCTTCTTCTTCCCCCCCACCACTCCTCTCCCCTCAGTCCTCGGGGAGCACAACGGTTTCAGACCACCTTCATTCGACTCCCCATATGACTAACAGTATGACGACTGCTGGCAGAAGTGTGCGCCTGATCTCCTGGAACACCAGAGGAATGAACAAAGCTATTAAATTGGTAAGGTCTTGACTCGACTGCAACATCTTAAAGGGGACATTATATTTCTACAAGAAACACACCTTAAAACGTCTGACACCCTTCGCATCAAGCGGGCGTGGATGGGCCATTACTTCCACTCAAGATTTTCTAGTAAAGCCAGAGGTGCTGCCATTATTATTCACAAGAGTGTGATGTTCGTACCAACAAATACTATTCTCGACAATAATGGCCGCTACGTCATAGTTTCAGGTGTCTTGCAGGACATGCCTGTAATTTTGGTTTCCGTTTACGCACCAAACTGGGATGATGACCAATTCTTTACGAACCTTTTTGCTAAAATCCCGAACGCAGACAATCACCGCATAATCATGGGTGGAGATTTTAACTTGATTCAAGATGTGCATCTCGACAGGTCATCCCTTAAGCTTGGCACTCTCTCAAAATCCGCCAATGTAGTCTCAAATTATGCAGCACAATTAGGAATCTCAGACCCTTGGAGATTTAAAAACCCTCAAAGTAAAGCTTTCTCTTTTTTCTCACACGTCCACCACACATTCTCGCGAATAGATTTTTTTCTGCTTGATGACAGCTTGCTACACCTTGCCAGCGCGTGTCAATACCATCCTATAGCCACCTCAGATCATGCCCCTGTATCAATTGACATCCACTTCCCTCTTAGTGTTACTCCCGCTAAGTTGTGGAGGTTCAGTTCCCACCTGCTGTCAGATGACAAGTTTAAGGACTTTGTTAATTCACAGATTCGTTTATATATCGAAATTAATGACACTGCTGACGTAAGTTGTGGAACAGTGTGGGAGGCTCTCAAAGCCTATGTTCGTGGGCAGGTTATATCGTATGTTTCCAAACTAAGAAAGGATGAAAGGGTTCGGCTGTCGGCAATTTTGGAAGAACTTCTCCGAATTGATGAAACGTATTCCTCCTCCCCCTCACGAGCTTATATAAAAACGCATATTATTACATTTGGAACATGACCTTTTAATGACGAGCGTTGTGGAGAGACAACTGAGGCAAACTAAGCAGCGCTTTTTTGAACAGGGGGACAAGGCTGGGAGGCTTCTGGCTCAACAGGCTCGGGCAGTTAACGCCTCCAGATTAATCCCCAAAGTAAAGTCGCCCGAAGGCAATTTAGTCTCTGACCCGATTGAAATAAACAAGTCTTTCTTTGAATTTTATAATAATTTGTACACTTCTGAATGCCCCACAATTGGCACAATAAACCCAAATCCTCTTGACTCCTTAACTTTCCAAATTGACGTAGTTAACGCAGGCGGAATGGGGGACCCCATTTCCACTTTAGAGATACAGGAAGCCATCAAATCTATGCAAAATGGGAAATCCCCTGGTCCGGACGGCTTCACAGTCGAATTCTACAAGGCATATTCGTCTCTTTTGGCCCAATTCTAGCAAGGATGTATAATGACTCCCTTAAAGAAGGCAGATTACCTCAAACCCTGTCCATGGCATCCATCTCTCTACTATTGAAGAAGGATAAAGATCCTACTCTTTGTGGCAGCTACAGACCAATTTCCCTCCTAAATGTTGATTGTAAAATACTGGCTAAGATTCTGTCCCTCCGCCTCCAACTCGTGATACCTTCTATAGTTCCGCTTGACCAAACAGGCTTTATGACAGGGAGACACTCTTTCTTCAATACCAGGAGGCTACTTAATGTTATTTTCTCGCCCCCGTCCAATGTCCCCGAAGTCATAGTTTCACTCGACGCGGAAAAAGCTTTTGATAGGGTGGAGTGGAGCTACTTGTTCTTCATTTTAGAAAAATGTGGCTTTGACTCAAAATGTATTTCTTGGATTAAGCTTTTATACGCCTCCCCTTCTGCATCGGTAAACACAAATGGCATTCAATCGTCTGCCTTTCCTCTCCAACGTGGGACACGCCAGGGCTGCCCGCTTTCTCCCCTATTGTTTAATTTAGCCATCGAGCCTCTAGCTACATGGCTCAGAGGCCACAATGGGTTTGAGGGCATTACTCGCCATGGTGTAGTTCACAAACTTTCCCTTTACGCGGATGACCTTCTCCTATACGTCTCCAATCCTGTGTCCTCTCTCCCTCCTATATTGTCAATCCTTGAGCAGTTTGGTCGTTTATCAGGCTACAAATTAAATCTCCAAAAGAGCGAACTATTTTTTGTGAACCAACTGGCGAAGACACTCCCCCCAACCGCTTTTCCCTTTAATATTGCATCAGACGGCTTCAGATACTTGGGGGTGTCCATCACCGGCTCCTTTAAAGATCTGTTTCCCAAACATTTTCAACCACTCTTAGCTAAATGCAAATCGGATCTATCTAGGTGGTCTTCCCTTCCCTTATCCCTTGTTGGCCGTGTCAATCTTATTAAAATGGTAATTCTGCCAAAATTCTTGTATCTCTTCCAGCATATCCCAATTTGCATCAATAAATCTTTTTTCACCAGTCTTGACAGTCAACTAAATGCGTTCATTTGGGATGATAAACCCGCCCGTCTTAAAAAATCAATTCTTCAGCTCCCCAAGTCGGAGGGTGGTTTGGCACTCCCGAACTTCCGTCACTACTACTGGGCCTCTAATATTAACCGAGTCCTTTACTGGACTGGCCCCAAGACTCCTAACTCCAGCCCACCATGGGTTCACATGGAGATCTCCTCCTCCCCTAGCTCCTTACACTCTGTGATTTGCTCCCAACTTCCCGTAATGACGCACAAAATCTCAGACAACCCAATTGTTACCAGTACTATTAAGATTTGGCTTCAATTCAGAAGGCAACATGGCTTACACAGAGCCTCAATCCAAGCTCCGATACTAAATAATCCTCATTCTCTCCGTCCTGCTCGGACCCCACCTTCCGAATGTGGGCTGCCAACGGGCTTGTCACAATCAGTAATCTTTACAAGGATGGGGTTTTCTCTGACTTCGCATCCCTGTCAGATAAATATCACCTGCCAAACAGTCATCTTTTCCGCTTCTTCCAAATTAGGCATTTTGCTCAAAAGCAATTTCCCCATTTTCCCAACCGCCCCCCTGAGTCAGGAATTGACCAGTTTCTCACCCTTGATTGTGACCAAAAAAGGCTGGTATCTACTATTTATGGAAAACTTGCCTCCTTTGACCTAGCCTCTACTACATCTATAAAAGAGTCCTGGGAGGGTGAGCTGGGTGTAGACATATCTGACAGTAAGTGGAGGGACATTCTTTGTTTGGTGCAAACCTCATCTATCTGTGCTAGGCACGGTCTAATGCAGTGTAAGGTGCTCCACAGGGCTCACTTTACCAATGCTAAACTAGCCAAAAATATTTCCTCTTAGAAGTGATGCCTGTAACAGATGCAAGCAATCTCCTGCCAATCACACACATATGTTTTGGTCATGCCCCAGCCTGAATGCCTTCTGGTCTAGTATTTTCAAAACCCTTGAACAGGCCCTTAACACACCCATACCCCTTAACCCTCTAACTGCCTTGTTCGGCGTCCCCCCAACACAGAAATATGCCCACCATGCCCCAGCGGGTCATCGCCTTCACAACCCTGCTGGCCAGGCGTTCCATTCTTCTTAGGTGGAAGCACGTCTCCCCACCCTCACATGACAGGTGTATACAGGAACTATTACAGTGTATTAATCTCGAAAAGGATCCCTGACACTCTTGCATAAGACCTGGACTCCCTTACTACTGCTAATCAATGACCTTACAATCAACCCTGATGCTGATGAGGTGTGAGTGAACCCGGTGGGGGGGGGAGACCTTCACTTCCCCCTTTCCCTTTCTCCCTAATACATTGACCATTACTTTATTTGTCTTCTCTGTTTCCTCATGTAACTTGCAGTACCGTTATTTCCCTGGTATTTATTTTTATTGACTATTAACATGAAGAAGCATCCGTATTTTTATGTAATTTTCAGTTATTGGTCTTTGTATTTTCATGTAATTTTTACCCCCTTTTATTTAAATTTTCCCCCTTTTTATTTTGTTTTTTATTTTTTTTTGATGCTTGTGTTTCATGTTTTGTAACTTCTTGATGTATGTCTTGTTTATAATGTGACCATAGCCCATAGGGGTGAGGGTGGGAGGGGTGGGGTAACTATTTAATTTTCCTACAGACCAACTTCTCTACGTGTGTACCTACTGTATTGCAATTGTGATGTCTGTCAAAAAGCCATTAAAAAGATTTTGAAGAGAAAAAAGAGAGTAATGTAGGCCTGTTATACTGAGTGATATCTATTATACACACTGCTCTGCTTTCTGCACGGACCTCTCAGCTGTTCTGACTGTAAACATCGCGTTGCGATGAAAGCAGTTAATACAATAATATCCAGGGGATGCATGCAGAGCTGTCATTGGCTGAGATAAGTCCAGCCGTGCGTCACAACATTGCTGGAAATAAATCAGCGGAGGATCCGCGGACTGGCGCGGAGGATCCGCGGACTGGCGCGGAGGATCCGCGGACTGGCTCGGAGGACCCATCAGTGTATCCTCGATGATAGCTCCTCTAGAGCCTCCTCGATGCTCGATCCTCGGTCCTCGAAGTGCATTCAGAGAAATTAGATGTCCTTCAACATGGCGCGCTGAAATCCATTTCCGGTTCACTACCGGAGGACCGAGGATTCGAGGAGTCGAGGAGGGGAAATTAGTGAAATGAGAAAAAAAGGAGATCGCTCTTCTGGAGTGAAGAGAGCGGAAATAATGATATTGCAAATTAGAAACGTAAGATGCAGTTTGACGGACAATTGGGGGAAAATATCCTGCATTTTGAATGTCCGATAGTCCACCATTTACACCTTAGTCCCGTCTCGTCAACGAAAACAAAATATACATTTCGTCATAGTTTTTATTATCAAGAATCTATTTTTAGCTCGTCATCGTCTCGTCTTTAGCAGGGCTGCCAACCCTCACGCATTGAGCGTGAGAGTCCCGCAATTAACCCATATATCACGCACTCACGCCACACATGCCTTTCCTCACGCTAAGTTTTCGTCCAAATTAAATGTATATTGTGGTGGAACATTACGGGACATAATTCACTGTGTTATATTACATTACATTACATTGCATTTAGCTGACGCTTTTATCCAAAGCGACTTACAATAAGTGCATTCGACCAACAAGATACAAACTTGAAGAAAACAGAATCATATAAGTACATCAGGTTTCATAGAGCTAAAACATTTCAAGTGCTACTCAACTGGCTTTAGATAAGCCAGTCCTTTATTAGTATATAAGTGCTTTGTTAGCAATTCTTTGTTAGTAATTCTATCGCTCGAAGTGGAGTCGAAAGAGATGAGTTTTAAGTCTGCGCCGGAAGATGTGCAAGCTATCTGCTGTCCTGATTCCAATGGGGAGCTCATTCCACCATTTTGGAGCCAGGATAGCAAACCGACGTGTTTTTGCTGATGGGAACTTGGGTCCCCCTCGCAGTGCTGGTGCAGCGAGCCGTTTGGCCGATGCAGAGCGGAGTGCACGTGCTGGGGTGTACAGTTTAACCCTGTCCTGGATGTAGGAAGGGCCAGATCGCAACGCGATGTTTACAGTCAGAACAGCTGAGAGGTCCGTGCAGAAAGCAGAGCAGTGTGTATAATAGATATCACTCAGTATAACAGGCCTACATTACTCTCTTTTTTCTCTTCAAAATCTTTTTAATGGCTTTTTGACAGACATCACAATTGCAATACAGTAGGTACACACGTAGAGAAGTTGGTCTGTAGGAAAATTAAATAGTTACCCACCCTCCCACCCTCACCCCTATGGGCTATGGTCACATTATAAACAAGACATACATCAAGAAGTTACAAAACATGAAACACAAGCATCAAAAAAAATAAAAAACAAAATAAAAAGGGGGAAAATTTAAATAAAAGGGGGTAAAAATTATCCCCCACGCCATGGCAAATATGAGGCGATTAAAGCCCTTTTCCTTAAGACATTTAGCTTATCTGCTAAGGAGAGGGCTCGCCAGATTTTTGAGATTCAGGGTCTGGGGGACAGCAAGCCGTCCCAGCTCATGGAGAAGATGCTGAATCTGCTGGGGGGGGGGGGAAGATCCCCGGATTTTGTTTGTGGAGACGTTCCTGCGCCACTTGCCGCCCCGGGTTCAGACGGCGCTGGCCAAAACGACCATTACTGAACCCGCGCCCTGGCTGAGGAGGCCGACCGTTTCTTCCTGGCGACCCAGCAGCCCGGTGCAGATGTGCTGGCTGCGACGCTCAGTGCCCCCTCGCCAGTTAGGAGGGCTTGGGGGGAGCATACCGTGGCAGCTCCAGGCCGGCGTGGGGACACGGGAGTGTTTTTACCACGCGCGGTTCGGGGCCAAGGCGAAGAAGTGCATCGCTCCCTGCAGCTACAAACCTCCGGGAAACGAGAGGGCCGGCGCTCGGTAGTGGTCCTGAAAGTTGGCGGCACGAACAGGCTTCTCTTCGTTAGCGACAGTGTCTCGGGAAGATGGCATTGTTTGACATTGACTTCCTTGGGCACCGCGTCACCAAAGGCGGGGCAGCACCCCTGCCGGCGAAGGTTGTGGCTGTTGCGGAGTTTCTGTAAACTAATGGAAAATAAAGTGTGGAGTTCCATACTCAACACGCCGCCTCCGACTCCCATTCATCGGCTCTACAATATAAATATAAAAATAAAGTGAAAGAACAGCAAAACCGAGCGGTCTACGATATGAGACAGTCAACTGGCTTAGTTCAGTAAAGTTGGAACGATATTGGAAGATTCGGATTTCACGGATCAATAACTCATGAACAAAACGTTATTCAGACACAAATGACGTCTCCTAAGTACCGTGGTAAGGTTGACAACGAACTACAATCACATTTTGATAAAAAAAAGCCAATACGCGCTGTCCTCCGAGCTGGACACATTAGGACACTGGTCTCTATCCGCAGCCGGAGAAGAAACGAGTGCTCAGGGACCGTCTGCAAAGTGCAACTCCGAAAAAAGAGAATACAATAATATTCAATCACTATTATACAGTACATTACTACCAAACTCACCACACACAGCAATAGTCTCCTGGTGGTCATACTACAGCAGAGATTTTTGAAGAATATGCTTTTGAATAATTTTGGGGAATATTTATAATGTAAAATCTTCAATAACTATGGCATTATCTTGAATAACTTTACTATTATATAGTATATTTCTACCAAACTCACTACACACATCAATAGTCTCCTGGTGGTCATACTACAACAAGGAGTTTTGAAGAATACGCTTTTGAATAATATTGGGGAATATTTATAATGTAACATCTTCAATAAATATGGCATCATCTTAAATAACTTTACTATTATACAGTATATTTCTACCAAACTCACTATTTGCATTGTTGTTGGTAGCATCTGGTTAGCTAGCTGCGCTAACGGATATTAGAAGCTGTTTCTAAAACAATGAGAGGGAGAGCTCTGTCCTGTCAGACTGAGAGAGATAACTACAGCTCAGTGAGGTAAGGGATTATCTGAGTGTTTAGATAGTTAACTTTAGTCTAGTTATCTCAGTCGGTCTCAAACGGTTTGGTCACCATTTATGAGAATAAATGAAAAACAGTTATGAAATACTATTATGACAGTAAAACAAGAATACAGTTTAAAAGGGGAGTGATTTGTAAAAACCGGGGCGGTGCCGGTGTTGTGTCAAATGATGCACCCCCGTCGTGAAATGCACCCCCTTGCCTGCCGTAAAAAGCACCCCCCAAAAAAAGATGCTTCTATTAATCCCACCCTCAAGCACTTTGGAGGGTTTGACACAACACCGGCCGTCAGCGATACGAGCCGGCCCGCTGACATCCGGCCGTTCTGTGATTCTCCAGAATACACAAGTGCACACCGGGATAAGTCCCGATTCTCCAAACCACATTGACAGTGGTATTTCAATTGGTGCACTAAATGTACATATTTATAAAGAAAAATCTGTTTTTCAAATTTACACCATTCGCCAACAGGGGGTGCTGCAGCACCTCCATTACCCATAAAATAGCAATTTACCTCTGTTTACACCTATATGCCATTTGATATGCTGTGAGCTGATTATCGAGCCTTCATTGTAAGAGTCGCGGGTACACTGTGTATGTGCGTATTCCACTGTAGTGCCCGGTACATTAATGGGAAACCCTAGTTTGTACATGTTCAATACATTTGTAACACTGTACACATGGACGTTTCTTTTTTCGGTTCACCAAAAAAAAATCTCACTCCAAGCTGAACTCAAAGGTTGGCAGCCCTGTCTTTAGTCATGTAAAAAAGGTCGTTGACGTTGATTTTTCGTCATAGTTTTCGTTGACGAAATTAACAGTTTTGGAACAAGTTTTATTGTTTAACCGGAAGTAGCTGCAGGGTTTTGAGAGGATGTTAGCTTAGCTTGACTCTGGTCCAGTCATTCGCCCTCTGAGGACGGTAGCTGTTAGCTAGGAGTGCGAGCAAATCCACAAGGATAACACACAGACGCGTATAGCCTGAGGTAGTGTAACATTACTGTTTCTGTCAACTATCTGTGTGTGTCTGTGTGTGTGTCCGGGTGTTATTCTGTTAGCTGGTCTAAAAGCAAACAATCACCAAGGCTACGTTGGCTCCCTACTTTAGCTCAGTTCATCCCAGGACAGTTTTTAGCCTTACTCAGAGCGGAAGTGTGCTATGTGATGTCATATTACAGTACGACCTTCAAAGATGTTACATTACATAACAAAGGTCAAAAATATAATTGTTACGCGTTATCATTTTGAGTACTCTGATAACTGTCTGCTTTGTAACGTTGCCTTACTACATCCATAGAAATAGCGTATCTGTACGTCCCGCCACTCCTCATCAGTGCAGGATTAACGGGACAGTTCCATCGTATCTGAATGCTACCACAAAACTCTAAACTAAGCGTGACCGCGCACAGTAGACGTGCACGTGGCCAACCACTGTCCAGGTGACTGCCAAGAAGCACGTGTCAATATCTGAGTCATGACAGGGCACGTCCTTTATACATTATGTACAGTACCCACTGAAAGAGTCGCTTACTGTAGCCAAAGCAATGGCAAATTATTTTTACCATAGTACATTTTACCTCCAATGTCAATATATATATATATATATATATATATATATAATACTTTGAAATATGACTTTAATGTTGACCTTTTTGTAATGTTTTTAATATGTCATCATGTGTTCTGATTTTAATTATGTACTATCGTAGCACACATTCTTATTGTGTTACCACATCATACATCCTTTATATCTAACTGACCAGCTTCAAGTACATTTAGTACATTACATACTAAATGTTTAATTTGTTTTTAATTAAGTCTTAACTTGAGTACAATTTTGAGGTACTTTTACTTGAATAGATTCAGAAGTTTCTTTATTTTTCAAACAGCGGGGAAATGTAAATTGTTACAGGAAAGGGGACAGTGCACTTTAAGAGGCAGAATCTAACTGAGTAGATTACCATAGAAACTGTTCAAAGTTAAAACTTCTACTTCAAACAACTGTTTTAAAGTTTCTCGACAAAACTTCATTTTACAAGACAGGGACTGATCCTAATGAGCTTTCAACTATGCTATTCAAAATCAAAAGCAGAATGAGCTATTCTCCCAGTATTTTCTTTTCTACGTTTTCCTGTGAGTTATTACAGTTAAGGAATGAACAGGGGGATAAATAACTGCTGTCCAGGATCTGACAGCTTCTGGCCCAAGGACGCTTTGACGGGTTGATTGCCGGGCCTGGGGATCGCCAAAGTAGAGTATAGAGTAGACTTTGTCTAGGGGGGCTAGACAAAGTCTACTCTATACAGTCTATGGTCTTCTCCCCCCCTCTTCACAAAGAAGATACACACTTGATTTTCAGTGACTAATAATCAGTAAACTCACTATCCATAGGACGCACCTTGATTGGATTTCCCTGATATTAGATGTTGTAATTAGCTTCAATTGGAATGGAAATTGTGATGTAAAAGGTTTCACGATATGCATGCTCTCTAAATAAATGTGTGTCTCTGTGCAGATGCAAGGGGCTGGTCCATGGGAGTAAGCCGACTGGATGTCTTTTACAGAAGACTGCTCCTCTCCAAACTCTTCATTGGGGGATGGGGGAAGCCTGAAGACCTCAAGAGGTAACATCAGAGAACTGCATTTTTTCAAGGCCTTGTTTACCTTGCATTATATTTCAGATGTTTTAGTGACAATGGATTTCATTTCAGTATTTACTTAATTATTCAGCGGGGAACTTTGAAAAGAACATCTCCAGTTATTTTTTTGTTTCTGTTTTGTTGGAGGTGTGTGGGAGTTTTACCATAAATAAATCGTCTTTCAGATGCTGTCTGGTATTTAAGCTTTGGGTGGGTAATTGAATATTTAGAGGACACACATTTATAGTCAGCCCCTCTCTATGCCTGGTTTATGAGCCACAGTAGCTCCTTTATCTTAAAGTTGTGACTAGGCTTAAATATAAGCTGCTTATTATAAGATAAAGAGAATGTTGTCAAAGACTGTGTAGTGTCATTTGTGTGTAAATAAAACCCAGTCTATCAGACTATTCTTTTCTTTAAAGAGGCCCTTTTATTCTTTTTGGGGTTTCCCCTTTGCAGTTGTGTTTTATAGGTAGTTGTGCATGTCAATGGTCTGGGCTCTGGTTTCAGACAGTGGGTGAAAAGAGGTGCTGCAGCACAGGCAGTATGAGAAAAATAAAGAGCTTTTTGAACATTAAAGCATGGAGACATGTCCCAGTAGAGACACTACATACTGATATACACCTGAACATCAGCAGGAGAGGACTCTTTAAAGTAGAGACACTACATACTGATATACACCTGAACATCAGCAGGAGAGGACTCTTTAAAGTAGAGACACTACATACTGATATACACCTGAACATCAGCAGGAGAGGACTCTTTAAAGTAGAGACACTACATACTGATATACACCTGAACATCAGCAGGAGAGGACTCTTTAAAGTAGAGACACTAAATACTGATATACACCTGAACATCAGCAGGAGAGGACTCTTTAAAGTAGAGACACTACATACTGATATACACCTGAACATCAGCAGGAGAGGACTCTTTAAAGTAGAGACACTACATACTGATATACACCTGCACATCAGCAGGAGAGGACTCTTTAAAGTAGAGACACTACATACTGATATACACCTGAACATCAGCAGGAGAGGACTCTTTAAAGTAGAGACACTACATACTGATATACACCTGAACATCAGCTGGAGAGGACTCTTTAAAGTAGAGACTACATACTGATATACACCTGAACATCAGCAGGAGAGGACTCTTTAAAGTAGAGACACTACATACTGATATACACCTGAACATCAGCAGGAGAGGACTCTTTAAAGTAGAGACACTACATACTGATATACACCTGAACATCAGCAGGAGAGGACTCTTTAAAGTAGAGACACTACATACTGATATACACCTAAACATCAGCAGGAGAGGACTCTTTAAAGTAGAGACACTACATACTGATATACACCTGAACATCAGCAGGAGAGGACTCTTTAAAGTAGAGACAATACATACTGATATACACCTAAACATCAGCAGGAGAGGACTCTTTAAAGTAGAGACACTACATACTGATATACACCTTAACATCAGCAGGAGAGGACTCTTTAAAGTGGAGACACTACATACTGATATACACCTGAACATCAGCAGGAGAGGACTCTTTAAAGTAGAGACACTACATACTGATATACACCTGAACATCAGCAGGAGAGGACTCTTTAAAGTAGAGACACTACATACTGATATACACCTGAACATCAGCAGGAGAGGACTCTTTAAAGTAGAGACACTACATACTGATATACACCTGAACATCAGCAGGAGAGGACTCTTTAAAGTAGAGACACTACATACTGATATACACCTGGACATCAGCAGGAGAGGACTCTTTAAAGTAGAGACACTACATACTGATATGAACCTGAAAATGAACATTTTAGATCCCCTTTAACATTTAATATTTTATCAAATCGCCACCAAGATGCACTTTAGAAAAGGTAAGAGTTGTTGACATTGTAAGTTGATATGAGAAACATGCAGGGTTTCCACTTTGCATCCATACAATCAGTTTCCTCTGAGTATATATTCTACTGTATTAAACAGATCAGCGCTCCTGGGGAACCAGTGATGAATCAGATGGTTCTGCACTGATGTTGTGCTCTTCTCTCTTCTGTTTGTGTTTTATAGAATCTTTGAGTTCCGTAAGTACATTGGTGACAGAGAGCGGTGCAGGTCTCTGGTCCTGAGGACTATCCCGTTCACATAAATAAGGTACTCCATCTGTTCTCTCTTCAGTGCACACTAGAATAACCGTTTTTGGATGCTAATAGATAGGTGTGTTTGTTCCTTTGTGTCCAGACAGAGGAGCACACTGACTATCAGATCCATGAAGGGTTCTTCATCTCTCCTCTGGAGCACCTGGTTCCTGGAATCCTGCCTCCAGAGGCTGTCAAAGCCAGGTACAGACATGATGACCTCCTCTACTTCTATGGATGGGCTTCTAATGTACAGAATATGCACAAATCCTGACATTAAATGTAACACATTTTTAGACCATTTAAATATCACATCAGTGACACACTTAAACGTACATTTGCTATACATTGATTATAAGAGCACAACCTCAGTCTGTTGTAGATGCTTCAGAGGTGGTGAGTGGGTGTCTCTGTGACCTATAGGGTTGGGCTAGTGTAAACATTTTCAAACCCGCCTTTTAGCCAAATACCAGATCGGACTGGTATACCTAATTCTACCCACCAAGTGTCGCACTTGAGTCAGCAGCCGCCCATCTCTTTTTAAAAATGCATTATTCATCTTATCAAGATTATACACGAACGATGATCATACACTCTGCATACAAAAAAGTCCACATCAGGGGCAGACATGCAAAGCAACACAAAATCACTTAAAGTAAAAAAAAAATATATATATTTGTATAATTTTTTATAGTACTAATATATTGTTTTAGTTCTTAGTTGAAATCTTCAAAATGTGGTTCGGAGTCAGCCCTTCTTCTTTTTCTGGATAGGACATTTCCCTAGAAATAAAATGAACTGCACAAAATGCTTCCATACCATCAGCTTTGATGGACATAATAATGTCTCTGTCCTGGAGTTGTACTTTTTGTCCCGTTTTCTTTTAATAAAATATTGCTAATACCAAAACATTCTACAATACATACATTCATAAAATAAACGGCAAATACTTTTTTCTTATAGATTATAAAATGTACAGGAAAATTCAATATCAAGTCCATATCGTTGCAGTGTCTTTTTAGCAGGATATATTGTGTGGGAAATAATTTAAAAAGAAACCTCATTACCTTTATTATGTAGCAAAAATGTGTTTCCAATTGATGTCTCCATAAAGTGAAGCCCAGGCGAATCCCTTTCTATGCATTCCTAATGTATTTGTTTATATGTTAGTAGTTGCCCTTCGCCGCCCATGTCTTTGTGTCCTGTTGCTTGGTCTGTATGGTGTGATGACCCAAGATGGCGATCTGCACCAATGGTCTCACTTTTTCTTCTGGGCTTACTCTGCCATTTCTCGTCTCTTATAACCGCCAAAAAAACCACAAAAAAATGTATTGTAAACAAATGCGACATGAGCCTCCATGCGCTTCTTTCCACTCTAATGGAAATGTGATCTTCTTAATGTTGTCTAACTCAGCTCGGCGAAGACAGCCTCTCACACGGTATTATTCCGACCACAAAATATATAAGCAGAGCCAGTTGAATCCAAAACAGGATTACAACCGGTCCAACACTAAAGACGTTATTCAACATACAAAAAAGTCAATTCAAATGAGAGAACTTCAATGGAGGATTTGGCACGCTCCAAGGAGTGCATGGAAATAGGATGATGAATATATTTCATGTCATCATTCCCTGTCCAAGGTGCAGACTGGAGGAAGTGTTAAAGATGACATCAGTCTGGACAGCAAGCGAGATCAGTATGGACAACCAATGATTAACATTTGAATAAATAAATAAGACGTGAAGAAATAAATAATTATAACAGAACAATGCATCCCTTCCTCACTCGTTCCCATTGGGCAGCAACAATGTGCCCCCCCTTCTTCTGTCTTTAACCCAAATCTCTGCAGAGTTTTTTTACTGTTGTCCTATGCCATATTATTCCGTCTTCAAATGTGTTTTTCCCTGACAATTACCACAATAACAACGTCTCTCGCGGGTAATTGTAATGACAAATAGTTAAGGTTGTTTAAATGACAGCAGTTTTTGTTGACTAGTGCTATTTTTTCTCAATTTTTCTAAACAAATAATGTTGACTATCTGAATATTTTAAATATATTTCAGGTCATTTTATCACAGTGTTGGTCTGTCATTAAACAGGGCAGAAGCATTAATGTGGCCTTTAACAAGACATAGTTATTGAATCATTCTGTCTTTCAGCCACAGAGTGGATTCTGTGCTGGGACAGCGTCTTTACAGAGTTTGTGTTGTTTCAGGTTCCAGTTTATAGTCCCTAAGAAGTGGCAGAAGAACAGACCAGTATGTATCCACTTGGCAGGGACGGGAGACCATGTAAGGCTTTACACATTTCACTCTCTCTATCTACACCGAACCTGAACCTTGTGTGTATGAAGTGTACAAATCTCCCCAAGCAGGCACTGATAGATTCAGTACGGCCAATAGTAATGCACCTGAGGTCCTGATTTATTTCTCTTGTCAATGTGCTTTTTAGCATGTGCCTTACTGTGGATTTTGAGTTTAATATGAATGAATGCAATATTAAACAAGAAAGTTAAAGACTTGCCTGGTCTTAGTATTATTTATTCGCCAAGTTACCATCTTCTTGTTTGCAACACTTCAAAGCCCGGCTGGGATCATTACACAGCTTTCTCTGTTCCTTTGACTCTTAAGTATTAATGACTGTGTGTGTCTCTGTGTGTGTCTCTGTGTGTGTCTCTGTGTGTGTTTCTGTGTGTGTCTCTTGTGTAGTTTTTCTGGCGTCGGCGGACTCTGATGGCCAGGCCGATGGTTAAAGAGGCAGGAATGGCTTCGCTGCTTCTGGAGAGCCCTTATTATATCCTTCTATTTTCGGATCGCATCTGCTTCCCACTTTTTATTTTTCCTTTTAAAACGGTTTTGTGAGACAAATCACTCAGTAACCAAAGCAGCAGTGGTCAAGATATCCGAGTGCTAGGTGGTGATTCTTGTAGCAAAGACTGCTTGATCACTACAGCCCTTTGAGCTAAAATGAGTTGGAATATATATTATAATAATATATATATAGAAGTATAGTTAGAAGTGAACTGTTGTTAACATGTTTTAATCCTTGACTGATCTTTCACATGGCTACCGTAAACCCAAAGACCAACTGTAAGTACATTTCTATTCACACACATGACCTGAATGATTGATTACCAATTTGGCCTTTTTACATTTAAGGCGGAAGTAGATCAAAGTAAGCTTTCAGTTTAGGAAAAGAAAAGCATAAATCAAAAAACTTGGAATCATTTCACAGAGATAAAAAACCCTGACAAAGCAAGTACAGTTTGAATCTGATATCTACATACTCAACATCATGCTTACATTGGAGTGCTTTTCTTCTTTATGGAAGACATAAGGGAAATCTGAGAGGTAGAAATATGAACAGTGTTTGTAGGGTCCCGGGGGGTTGCTGATTGGTAAACCATGTATTTAGTACAGCCAACATCAGACACACAACAGGCTGTAGTGTGTTTGTATTGATACAGTACAGCCTTCAGGATACTGGAGTTTCCAAGTGAAGAAAGATATTGATAATTAAGATCTTTAAAAATGAAATCAAAAAACAATATATCCGTGGATATTTAAGTTCTTACATACACAGGTGCAGCATTATAATTACAACATTCAGTCGTTTTGTAGCCTTATTTAAAAAAAGAATGGAATTTCCAACATCAGTGTGTTTTTTAAACAGACATTCAATTCTATGATTCGTCTATTTTGGCAGGCAGGACTATTATGCACTATAGAGCTGTCAGTACCACAAACATATTGAGGTTCACTACCTTTCCTTTAATGGCAGTTATTTTCAAGGTGTGGAAAATCATGGAGAAAATAAGTGATATTAATGCTACACTCCAGGGCATCTCTACAACTCCTACATTCAGATGGCAGTGGATGATAGTCAGTGTAGCCCAGCTGTAGTATAGAGTTTAGCAACCTTTGTCTATACAGAATAGACTCATGTTGCAATCAGGATGACACAATCATTTCAAAAATGATTTAGCCAGTTATTTGGCAAAGCAACAGTTGTATGAAACACAATGAACATGTGGATTGTGATCAGGTTTGGGGGGTAACAGATTACATGGAATGGGATTACGTAATCAGGATTAAAAAAAAGTAAACTATTCTCCTAATGTTTTAATTAAGAATTATATATTATAGTTAGACTACTGTTTGAATTTTATGTTTTGCTTTTCATTTAGGCTACTTTCATTTTTCTTTTTCGATTTTGATCCTAAATATCTTGGTTTCTTCTTTTATAAAGTCACATTTTTCTTACATAATACACTTAAGTAAAAACAAAGTCTGTTGGATTTATTTGCATTGCATTTGAGGTCATCCAAAAGTAACAGAAATTAGTCAGGTTACATTACTTTTATATTGTGATACTCAGATGACATTACTGATTACTACAAGTAGCTAGTAATTGTAATGGAATACATTTGTAAAGTGCTACCCTCCCAACCCTGATTGTGATACAGGAGTCATTGCAGACATCTATGGTGTGGTCTGAGGCTTTGTTTCTCATGAGTGTTGGAATCCGTCCTCTGCTCACAGCCAAGGCTGCGCTCGTGGTGGTTAAATACTGATATATATTTTCAATGGACTTGTAACACTGGGATTATTTCAGTGTTAAGTAAACAGGGACATTATTTGTGAGTACTTTAGGCGGTCCAGTCTAAAGAATGTGTCAGACCTGCTTGTGATGGGAGGGGCTTTGATCCTGGAGTCAACAGTGCTTCTCCGTTGGCTGGAGAGAGAAGGGTACTGGCCACTAGGAATGACTGGCATCTCCATGGGAGGATATGTGAGTCATCATAACAGCACACATTCTGTCTTTTGATTTGTTAATGCATATGTGCCACCCTGGACACCCATTATCACCAGCACCTTCTTTATATGCGAAAGTACATGTTTTGCTTGCAAGCTTGCATACAAATACCAGTGGGTCCATTGTAATACCTAATCTCACCAAAAAATCATATTTTCATGTCTTGTGTGTCTTTGTGTGTAGATGGCGTCCCTGGCGGTGACAAACTGGCCAAAGCCCATTCCTCTGATTCCCTGTTTGTCCTGGTCCACTGCCTCAAGTGTCTTCACCACGGTAACACTCTTTCTATCTCAAATAGACCAAGTCAGTTATTAGAGCAGCATTACAATTGACATCATAACCAAACATTATAGTTGGTGTTATTATTATTTTTTTACATTACATTTAATTAGCTGACCTACAATAAGTGCAATTTACAATAAAGTTACAAACTCAGAACAACAAGAAAAATATAGATACACTTCAAAATAAGCCAGACCATTGTGAGAGCTAGTGTGTAACTTCCAAATGGGCGATCGCGGAAATGTTGAGTACCCCAAAGTTTTAATTTTAGAAATGTATAGTACGAGTCCCCAGCACATAGACTGTTTTGGTCTTTAATGCTAGTCTTTAGCTAAATGATTCACATCCACATTTACACCTTGTTAAATAACCAACATCTATGATACATCTTTTCAGACCTGGATACATTTGCTTTGACAGAACATGGTTTATTGTGAAAAAAACACATTTACCACTTTACCATGTGCTTCTCTCCATCACAGAAACATAGAAAGGATGGGTGCTTCCTGAAGTTATGGTCACATGAAAACAAATGTGCACAGTTTGTTAGATACAGGGGGTGGGTCAATGTACCCACTGGCTGATCTCCCCTCACCCTCCCCTCCAACCCTGTGTTTGCAGGGCGTGCTGAGTAAAGCAGTGAACTGGAAGGAGCTGGAGAAGCAGTATGCCATAAACTCAGTGTATGAAGAAGAGATCATAAAGCTGTTGGAGTACTGTGGGGTAGGTTATGCTTGAACTCTTTTGAAGGATCGCTTACTATACAAGGAAGGATTGGAAATGTCTACATTCTGTATGTGATGTCTGGATTTCTCACCAAGGATTCTGCTAGAGAAATAATCCCTAATTCAGAACACATACATGAACACTCAATAGCAATAATAAGTACATTGTATATTTTGCTCTGTGTGTCCGCTTTTATCAGGCTGATTCCTTTAAGATGGCTCCAGAATTTGCGAAGAATGACGACTCTTTGAGCCTGTCTGGAGATATCCGAGTGTCTGTGGGTCAGAGCACCAGAGCTGGAGGGGAGGCCGAGGCTGAACTCGTGGACCAAGTGTTATCATCAGGGACCAGCGGGGGTGGCCTCGGATATCTGCCAAGGTCATTGATTTACATACAGAGTTTTACTCTTTGCCTTTTTTAAGGACAAGGCATAAAATGTTACGTTATATCCACTATCGTTTCCCTCCTCACCCTTCCTTCTTTTTGTTCTGCTTCCATATGTTGCATGCTTCAACCGGCACACACTTTCAAAACATACTTTAAATGCAGCAATATACAATTTTCCCTACAAGCCCAAGGCCAGCCAACTGCCTTCCGAATCCCCCCCCTCCCGCCCCGGTTTCATGGCAGGGTGTGTCCAGATTCCTCTGTAAACATGCCCATTCAGTCAATTGCAGATTTCCACCATGAGAAGAGCCATTTTTAAGGTTCCGCCCATTGAGTTATATGTTAAAGGACACATGTCATGCTTTTCCGGTTATTACCCGTCCCCTTGTGTGTTATGAAGGTTTTTATGCATGTAAACAGTGTGCAGAGTCAAAACCCTCAAAGTACACCCTGTAGCGAGTAAAACTCTAACACAGAAAATACCTCCCCAAAACGCCTCGTTGGAGATACGTCATTGTCCATTGTTTACTTCCTGGGTTTTGTGACGTAGGAATGGCCAGTGGCTCAGGTCCTTCACGGTCCGTCTCACTTTCAGGATCGGACTCCGGTTCATACATATACGGCTGTACTGACGCCATTTTTTTAAACTGACGCTCCGCTCAGAGCCGAAAAAACACTGTGTTAGACATGGGCGGAGCCTCTCTGGTGGTTGACTAATCAGAACAGAGTGCCCGAGCTGACCAATCGGAGCACACTGGGCTCACAGGGAGGGGGGGGCAAGAGCTGCAACGAGCCGTTTAGTGGAGAGAGTGAATACTGCTGAATACACACACTTTACAGAGATGCTGTATGCGAAACCGATGTGAGTTTGGAAAAATGCACAGTATAAATCTATTTTAGTATACCTCAACAATGGAATTATGATCAGTGGAAATGGCCATGACACCTCTCCTTTAAAGAAATAGGTTCATATAAATATAAATATTTTAAAAGTATCAAAAGTTATGAAAATAAAATAGTTTCCCATCATGTCCTGAAAAGGCTGCATATTTATATTTGAATGGTTTCTGTAGCTGAAAGTTTGCTGAAGTGATTAGACGGTGGAAAAAGTTTAATGATATATTTGAATGGTTTACAGAAATGAAGTTTGTTGCTGAACAGAGCTGAAGAACAGTACGATGACTTGAATACAAATTGTTGAAGCCCAAAGGCATTGCACTGCTTTGCTGAAAAACCTGAAGGTGAAACGTAAAAGATGGAGCTTATTATAAAAAAGAAAAGTGGAATGGTTTCTATAGCTGAAAGTATGCTAAAAGGGTGTGATACCCAAAATGGTATGAATACCACGAGTAGTGTTGTGATCATTGGATACAGAGAGCACAAGATGAACATTATTATCTCTACAGTGGACAATGGTTTTTCAAATAAATAGACAATCTGTCAAAGTCCAAATTATCCAGAGTCCCCTAAATCTTCCAAATCGACCCAAAATGTATCAAAATCAGCCCACAGAGAGTACAAATATCTTTCCTGGTTAAAACTGCAATTTTTGTATCTTGAAAATGTCAGAAATTGACTCGGCATCCTCAATATCCCCCAAATCCACTCCAAAACTGTCCAGATCGGCCAAGTCATTTCTTAACTATTGTCCACATTCCAACCGTAGTCACAGAAGTTACACTGTTTTGTGTCCTTTAACCTTTCTTTGTAAAGCTGATTTTCTTCTCTTCTTGTATAGAAGCCCAGGTGCAAACAACCCACTGCAGGGGACGAAGACGGAGTCGACAAAATGCTCTCGACCCTCATTACATCGAGAGTCTATAAGCTTCATGAAGGGAGTGATGGATGAATGCACACACATGGCCAACTTCTCTGGTGAGTTTTAAGGTGCAGATCCGCAGGCTATTTTTCAGTTTAGTACCTAACAAAAAAGGACAGAGGAACCACTATCATAATACTATCACAGGTCCTTTATCATAAAGGGACATTGAAACGGCTCCTAACCAATTTACAAAAAAAAGGCAACTGTGGTTTCGCCTGGGAACATCCATGTTCTGTGTTTGACTCGGAGGTTGCAAGGTGCAACACGGGCACCGTGGTTCCCAGCTGCCTCCAGTTCTACCACATTAGACACCACCGTCTGTTGTTTTACCCAACAAAGTTACAATAACATGACAAAGGGACTGGAGTCGCCCATGGCCTCGCTCTGACTCACCCAACAGCAACATTGCAGCAAATGAGCTAAACCGTGAAGTGAGGTTAACAGTCAAATATTTTCAATTTCTATAACTTACTTGCAAAAACTGGGTAGATGTGATCTTTTCTTCTACTATCTGTTAAAAGATGAGCAGCTGCATTTGTGACCAGTTGATTCACTTTCTCAGTTGGGAAAGTGTTTGGCTTAAAGGTCCCCTATTATACTCTTTTTCAACAATATATTATAGTTCTCAGATATATACAGAACAGGTCTCTGAAGTGATTGGTTTAAACACCAAACAGATCATTGCAGCATCCCATAATCCCCTCTGTTTCAGCCCTGTTCCAATAGTGCTGATTCTGGGTCTGTAGCTTTAAATGCTAATGCGCTGCTGCTGGCCATGCCCCCCCGAGAAGTGATTGTTTTTTTAAAAAAAAACACACAATGGTGCTCTAGGAGGAGATTCAGGATATAAGGTGGGGGGGGTTACCTTGGGTGGTTATTGGCTAATGGTTACACAACCCATAAAAACATTGTGACATCACCAAGTGGCCAAAATCTGATCAGCTGATTTTCAGAGAGGTTTTTATATAAATGGATCAGGACCAAAAGAGAGGGGGTCTTTGTTCCTGAAACTCTCCGAATCTCTTAACACATAGGAGACACATATTAATGTATAAAAGACTTGAAAAAGTGGATTTTGAATAATAGGTGACCTTTAACACTGAAAACAATGAATCACAATAATATAACCCTCATTATATAAAAGCATGTATGACCTTCTTAAGATTAGGTCGATAGAGGAAATACTTTTTAGAAGATCCTAAGTTAATGAAAACGTGATTGAACCACATATAAGTTGGTTTTCAAAAGAAAGGTTTCTGTTGAATATTAGACCCAGGTTTTTGCTGCAGGTTTGACATATGTAGACAGTCGAGCTGTAAAACGTGATTTCCTGTATATTTGTCAGTGTCAACATGCATCTGAATTAGATCTGTCCTTCCCACTGTCCCAGTCCCTGTAGACCCCAGTCTCATTATCGTGGTCCAGGCCAAAGAGGACGCCTACATCCCCCGAACAGGAGTGCTCAGTCTGCAGGAGATCTGGCCCGGGTGTGAAGTCAGATATCTGAATGGAGGACACATCAGTGCATATCTGTTTAAACAGAGTGTCTTTAGGTAAACTCCTACTCAGGATATGTGTTGTCTACTATCACGTGGTGTGTTCCTGTGTTTGGTTGTGCCTAGGTAAACTCGTGCTCACCAGAAAACAAACAGTTTGTATTTGACTTGTGACACTCTCCCATTTCTGAGCCTCCTAGTATGACCTGATGTGTTGATGTTATGTTGTTGGAGTTAATGGTCAGTAATAAGTGAGATTGGTGAAGACCTGCCACATTTGACTCTTTTCTTTCTCTGCCCAGTGGGAACAAGTCATGCTGGGATTAGAGCCTTTTAGTTTAGTTGCCAGTTTACTGAACCCGGAAATGTTGATACCCCGGAAAGAAGATAATAAGATAAGAAGTACTTTATTGATCCCAATTTGGTAAATGTTTGTGTTGCAGCAGCATAAAAAGACATTGCATTGTACAATCAAATTGAAAAGACTAGAAATAAACAAGAAGTAGAAAATATACATGTTGAATTACAAATAGTAATAGTAGGGGTCCCCAGCGCATAGAAACTGCCGGATGCTAACTTGCATATGTTTGGCAATTTGAACAATGACCATTACCTGTAGATCATTTACAAAGATACCTAATACATCTTGTTAAAGGCCAAAATGATGTCTGTACACACACCACCCAGTAACACAGTATATCATGAGTGGACAGAGTGATGAGTCTCTAACAGAGAAACAGCGTACTCACGTCAAGTCCATTTATTCTTGAGATCATATCAATATTCTAACCTTATCAATTGAATAGTTGAAGACCTCCTGTTGTAGAGCTTGTGAAAAACAACATGTGCACACGTAAGGATGCTACAGCTGTTATTCAATCACACATTAACCATGTGCTGTCCAGTGTTCCTTTTGGCAGCTATTTTTGATTTAGTCTTAGTCTTTAGACGGAAATGGTCATTAGTTTTAGTCACATTTTAGTCCTTTTTATCCTTCATAGTTTTAGTCGACGAAAACTCAAAACGTTTTAGTCCAGTTTTAGTCGATGAAAAATCTTTACATTTTAGTCAACTTTTAGTCAAAATGTTTTCTCTCTTTAAATTAATTCAGTCATATTTATATAAGTTATAAATAAAATATGTATAATTATGTTATTATATTGTACTGTACTTGAGTAAAGTGTTGAGGTCCTTGTACTTAACTGGAGTATTTAAGTATTTTGCTACTTAGTACTTCTACTCCACTACAGTTCAGAGGTAAATGATGTACTTTTACTCCACTACATGTATTTAATCCCTTTAGTTACTTCACAGATCTGGATGAATGATGTGAAATATAATCAAGTGTTAAATCAGACTTTAGTTCCACCTGGAGTAAATTCACAAGCTACCCTGCAGTATACAAAGTCATTCAAACTAGCTGCTCCTTTACCAGCTTTGAGAACACTTGAATGATCAATCATTATAAAACATATCATATATATTATTCTGAAATGGACCAATCTGCACAATGACTACTTTTACTGTCGCTACTTTAACTATATTTAGATGAGAATACTTTTCTACTTTTACTTGAGTAACATTTGGAATGCAGAACTTTTACTGTAACAGAGTATTCCTACACTCTGGTCTCGTCTCGTCAACGAAAACAAAATATACATTTCGTCATAGTTTTTATTATCAAGAATCTATTTTTAGCTCGTCATCGTCTCGTCTTTAGTCATGTAAAAAAGGTCGTTGACGAACATTTTTCGTCATAGTTTTCGTTGACGAAATTAACACTGGTGCTGTCAAACTTAGGGGTGCAATTTTTGTTGAACGGTAAAAAACGAATTCAAATTTAAACCCAGACTGTGTATCGTGCTACATTTTGTGTTGTTGTTCTTAGAATTGATTGCATATGTGTTTGTTTTTCAGACAGGCCATATACGATACATTCGACAGATTCTGCCTGAAGTATCCCAACCTGCACTAGCCATGGCAGGCTGAAGCCTTTCTTCCCTGAAACTGCATCAGGATCCCTGGCTGGAAAATGAATGCCTGTCTATAGACCAGCTGTCTAATGTATCACATTACCTAATTCTTGTAAGAGATGAAAACTGTTGAGTATCAAATGTGTTGTTTTCCAGTCCTGCCAGTCTGTAGTTGTCAAACAACACTCAGGCCTCTAGCTTGATTTGTTAAACTGGTGTTAACAGACTGGTGAAATACCTTTAACAGTGTGTTATTAATATTTTACATGGAGAAACTCTGGATGGAAACACACCCTGTAACATTCTAATGGAAAAAACAATTAAGTAATGTTAAATCATTTCAGCTCACTGTACAGACACTTTTCTAACTGAGAATTGATTAATGAACACTTTTAGCAGATGTCATTGTTATGCAAATAGAAATGTTATTGGTTATATTTTTAATCAATACGATTTTCATAAATTCAACTCGTTTTTTATACCATTACCAAGGCAACAGAAAATGTAGTAGTGGGCAATCAGTCCGAATTGAGTCGATTGCTGTGCTTTCTAGAAGATTATGAAAACAAGGGTTTAGCATCATGTGCAAAATGAAATTGGCACAGAAAGATTCATGTGGGCTGTCAATCTGTATATTTCATCTTATTAATACCCATCCAACCACAAAGAAAAAGGTTTTAAAAACAATATTATCAACTGACACATTTAAAAAAATGTTGGGATGAAAAATCTAAAATGAAAAAGAATGTACTAAAAATAAATTTATTAATAATTAATAATACTGCATCAAATTTTTCCAACAACAACAACAACAACAAGCAAGAGACAAGACAACGTGGAAATCAAAAAGCATTACACTTTTTTGAAGTTATCCTAAGATTCAATATTTTTGTATATAACTCATTCTCAGCTATAAGGCCAGCACGTGTGTCCACATCCTCAGGGAGGGTCTCTCCACTGTAGCACGCTGAGAGAGGAGAGGGGACGGGGCAGTGAGGAGGTCTTCAGCAGGATTGGCCATTTTGGTTTACAGAAGTCAATATTGTTGTATTTTCCTGTTTAGCCTCTTGATGGTGCTGTTCCTATGAATAAATACAGATAGTGATAAAAACTGTGTTTAGGGTTAGCTTGTGTTTTGTAAAAGTAACATGACTTTGTGTGGGGTATGTACACATAACCCGTACATTCTATGAGTTAAAAGTGTGTCTCGATGACGTAAGGTAGGGGTGTCCAAACTGTTTCCACTGAGGGCCACATACAGAAAAACATACTGAGGTCTATTTCAAGTTATGGAAATAAGTTATTGGGCTTTTTTTTATCAACTAAGATTTGTTAGAAAAATGTTTTCAACCTTAATCGACTGGATTTAGTAATGATAATACATTTTATTTTGAACGCTTTTTCAGGTGCTCAAAGACACTTTACAGTGGTATCTGCACTGAATTTATTTGACAAATTGGGCATATTGACACATTAATTCTGAGTTTCATGTGTGGGCCATATTCCATGATTAGCCTATACTTGTTCAATTAGCTGGGGGCCAATTCAAAAGGGTCCACGGGCCACAGTTGGCCCCGCAGCCTTAGTTTGGACCCCCCTGGCGTAAGGTAGTTATTATTAGGTCATCTGACTGATCTCAGGACAGCTGTGATAGGGTTGTAGCCTAATATGAAGAGCTGACATGGAAGATAGGCAGCTCATTATTTTTAATCAGCTATTAATAATATTTCAGTCTTGTTACTCAGCTTCTCTGTTCCCCCTCCGTCTCTGTGCCAGATATTGTACTTTTTCCACCACTACATTTAATTACCAGCTTTAGTTACTAGTTCCTTAGGCCTACATGTTTAAGAATCATTGCAACCCACTGCATTAACATAAGTTAAGCTACAGCTGTATTTCAAGTATTTAAAATGGGCTCCCCCATTCCAGCAGGAACGTTAGATGCTGAACACATTAATGCACCAATAGGTGTAGTCCGCTGATGTAATAGGGCAGGCTATATCATTTTTTCTCAGTCAAATATCTGAGCAGTATTGCTCCACTGGAGTTGAACATATAGAACACGTGCTGAGGTTAACGTTGTTATCACATTTGACTGAACACGTGTGTGGTGACTTTGAAGTGGAACCCAGATTTAGAAACCGCATTGTTGACATTTAATTAGTTTCGATTTTGTTGCTTGTTTATAGCTGCGAAGTGGAACCGGATGTGACGTGGCTGCTATATGCACCAGCTGATCGCAGCAGTAATCAGTTCGGTCATTACTGTCACTTTCTGATGAAAATCCGCAAGCACAGCAGCAACGGGTCACGCACTACTGACAGGCCGCGGGAAAGTGCCGCGCGTGCAGCGGACACTGTTTGTTTTGTTTGACAGACTGCTCGGTGTCGAGGCCTACCTACGATGCTAAGCTAACCAGCTAGCTGTCACCATTCATGTAAACAAGTGGTGAAGGCAGTGGACGGTCAGGGTTAGCCCCTCTCAGCCGGACGGTGAGAACAGTGCGACCGGCCTACAGTCCTCCATGTTGAGCTAATGTCTGTTGTGGTTGTCGGAAGCCTATGACAGTGACTTTCAGCAGCGCTCCCGGACAGCTACAAGATGTGGATAAAGCTGTTCTTCTTGCTCTTGTATTTTATGGTGTTGTTTATGCTAGCGAGGCTCTTTGAGGCAGTGGTCTGGTATGAGACTGGGATGTTCTCCACCCACCTGGTGGACCCCGTGAGCCTCAGCTACAAGAAGCTAAAGACCATCCTGGAGAGCAGGGGGCTGCCTTACTCCGGCCTGGCCGAGAAGAAGGATGTCAGCGAGCTGGTAGAGAAATCAGGTAAAGGGGAGGGGGGCCGGGAGGGGGGCCATGGCTGATATTAGTAAGTATCACATTCGTCCTATAATAATGCAAATTGCTACTATATGCACTTTATCTAGTAGAGATTCGCTCATGATGCCAAAGTTGGTCTAAACATATTGTGTTGATTTTGTATCAAGTGATTCACTAATATCATTCTTCTTCACATTGAGTGAAATGTTACAGAACAAATATTAATCATACAGTTACAACGATCCTACAGTGTATACTGGCCCAACCTACACACAAAATATTTTATGTTGAGACATTTTGGAAAATGCTTTTAATAAATGATTTTACTGTAAAAATAACCTCTAAATGCTGCACTTCTTAACAAAAACAAACCATTCTTCTATACTGACTTTACACATATGAGACTAAAACATTCAGAAACATGTTTCACTTTAGGATCTGGGTGTATAAGTCTAACTCTTTGTAACTCTGGTCCCACAGGAGAGCTGACCCATGGAGAGCTGTACTCAGCCATGAAGAAGGAGAAGGAGCAGACGGAGGCAGGAGACGGCAGCACCACACACTTCAGTGGAGAGATGCACTTCTATGAGTTAGTGGAGGACACTAAAGATGGGATATGGCTGGTGCAGGTAATGACACTCAATAGTATATGAATGTATTGTACGCATCTAGGTACACATATTATTATATTACTAGATGAGTGGAGATGAAATAGTCTTCAATAATGATTATGAAATAGTATTTTTGCTTTAAAGTGGACCTATCATGCTATATTTGAGTAATATATTGTAGGGCCATACCTATATAAAACATGTCTGTGAAGTGTTTTTTTCAAAATACCAAACAGATCATGCATTTTAGCCATGCCTCATTTCGCTCTATTTGCACTTTTTTAGCCCTGTTTTTGCGAGGGCTGATTCTGTGAGAAGTCTTCTTCGCTGCTTTTGTGGCAGACTACAGCGCCACTTACAGGCCTGGCATATGTACTACAGCGTCTCCAGTGCTTTCGAGCGGCAATGGCCGTGGCTGTCTCCTCCTGATAGGTGGAGAGTTGCCCATATAGGCGGAGCTCGCCGTTTCTGACGTCAGAACAATTTCAAATCTGTATCAGTCTGTATCAGCTCCGTTGCAGCCCCGTTTTTAGAGATTTGGGTACGGAGGAAAAGAGATAGGGTTGTGTTTTCTGACACTTGGTGAGTTCCCCGACACACCGGGGACACATATTCATGTATAAAAGACGTACAAAAGTGCATTTTGCATGATAGGTCCCCTTTAAATTGCCATCCCCGGTTTGAAGTTGGGTCGGGTGGTTGCAATATCTCCACAGAGCCTTGATGCACTGTGGACATTTCACAATGTGCACAGTGGCCCCAAGGAGCGGGGAGAGAGGGCAAAGTGCTGCAAAGCTCTAGAGCCACTAGCCACCTTCCTCCGGGACATCCCGGCATCTTGTGGCGCCCCCCCCACAGAGAGAATGCACTCTGTATAATTCGGTGTTGTTACTGCTACAGGGCAAGTAGCTTAATGCGGTCACAGAGCAGCCTAAATGTCTCTTTTACTCTGTTTATTGCAGTGATATGATCAGCATTAAAGTAATATCTTTCTCTCTCCCAGACGATGTATGCTGATATGAATCACATGGTAGTATCAGGAGCTCATATCCAAGAAAGTGAACACCCTTGATTAGTGGTACTTTATTTCATATTTTAGGCATTTCACTAACTGTTGTATACTCTATCAGACAACAGTTAAGGCAGTAATGTAATCATTTCATTCCGTGGCAAAGAATCTATGACGAACATTCATGAGTCGGACAGAACATTTAACTGCTACATGTGTCTACAGTCTATTTTCTGCAATCAGGTTCACACCTCATGGTGTTAAACAACTTCTGTCATTCATGGTTGTAGGAAGTAGAACATTTTTTGGTATTAGCTGTGTGACCCTGTCCTGTCCCGTGACCCTGCAGGTCATTGCCAAGGACCGGGAGGCCCTGCTCAGTCAGTCTAACTGGGGGAAGATGGTGCAGAAAGTGTCTCAGTTTGGGATCAGAACTGGAACCTTCAACTGCTCTAATGACTACAGGTGGGATGCAGGGCCTACTTCAAATTCACATAATGACATATAATGCTCATCTGGCAGAAGCATGTGGAGCAATTGTGTTAGTAAGACAATTACATTTCTTCTTATTTGTTTGAGATGTTCTAATGTTCATCTTTCTCTACCTCTGAAGGTTTTCTTTTTGTAGAAAAACTAGCTAATGAGATATTTGAGCTATAGACAAGATTCAAATGCCACAAGTTCAGTATTAAGTAGAAGATACTATCGCCATTACTGAAAAAATAAGGCACATTTTAGTCCGACCATGAATCCTGTATGTAATTCCATTGTGGGTTGATACCATTTGATTTTGTATTGACTATAGGTCTGCCAAACTTAGGAACTTTTCAGCTATAAGGGGATGCTACGGCATCATCATGAATTCGTCGTGGACAGCTACTCAAATATTTAAGGGCTCAGAACCAAGTTTATTGACAGGTACGTTAACACATGCAAGGAATTTGCTTTGGTATCTGCTGGTGCGAACATACAACTAAGATGGCGCCGCGGATGGCTGCTTAACTAGAATTTTGAGAAATCTACCTAACTTACATTTTTTTTTTTACTGTAATTCGAACGTAAATATTGTATTTATTTACTCCACTCCATTTATCTGATTGCTGATTGATTCCTCCCCATATGTGTAATATAAATAGAATAAAAAGTAGCAGACCAAAAATCGGCCAGTTTCATCAGTCCAGTTCTGAAGTCTTTACACTGGTTCCTCACTGACACTAAGAAAGTGGATCAGTCCAGTTCTGAAGTCTTTACACTGGTTCCTCACTAACACTAAGAAAGTGTATCAGTCCAGTTCTGAAGTCTTTACACTGGTTCCTCACTAACACTTAGAAAGTGGATCAGTCCAGTTCTGAAGTCTTTACACTGGTTCCTCACTAACACTTAGAAAGTGGATCAGTCCAGTTCTGAAGTCTTTACACTGGTTCCTCACTAACACTTAGAAAGTGGATCAGTCCAGTTCTGAAGTCTTTACACTGGTTCCTCACTAACACTAAGAAAGTGGATCAGTCCAGTTCTGAAGTCTTTACACTGGTTCCTCACTAACACTAAGAAAGTGGATCAGTCCAGTTCTGAGGTCTTTACACTGGTTCCTCACTAACACTAAGAAAGTGGATCAGTCCAGTTCTGAGGTCTTTACACTGGTTCCTCACTAACACTAAGAAAGTGGATCAGTCCAGTTCTGAAGTCTTTACACTGGTTCCTCACTAACACTTAGAAAGTGGATCAGTCCAGTTCTGAAGTCTTTACACTGGTTCCTCACTAACACTTAGAAAGTGGATCAGTCCAGTTCTGAAGTCTTTAATGAAGACTTCAAACCATTTCAGTTTGCATTCATTCACACACTCTGTCTTTTCCTCATTGACATACAGCAATCTCCCGTATATCTATTTCAGTGTCACAGTATCACCTCATACTGTAAGAGTTGTCGCATTAGAAAGACCATCCACTGTGCAACAGAAATAATAAATGAAAAAGCCCGATATTTCTTCTTTTCTTTTGGGTCGGCAACCTGCCATGTTGTAAACCAAGTGATGAACACGACCATTGATGTGGGGCTGTCAGTGTGGGGGGGGAAACCATCCAGCAGTTGTCAGCTTCCACACCTTATGTCTTCCTGTCTGTAGGAGAGTAGGTGTGTGATTGTATACTGACATGGTGCCTCTCTGCTCCGTCACCAGGTCCTGTATCAAGCGTGGCTGGCAGCGCTCCACTCTCATCATGTCCGTTCCTCAGACTTCAGCATCAAAGGGCAAAGTCATGCTTAAAGAATACAATGGCCGTCGCATTGAACCTGAACACATCTTCCGCTGGATGACCTCACATGTGGCTCATCGAATCAAAACACTGCATCAGTCTGAGCAGCTGGTGGAGGAGTGGCGCTCTGACCCCGCCCACCCGGTGAAGATGTTCCTGTTCGCCTGCCTGCCCCAGCCCCCCGCCTTCTTCTCTGCGCTGTCCGTCAAGTTTACTGGAAGGATCGAGTTTGTTTTCGTGGATGTACATCACTGGGAAAACCACAGCAGCCTATCAGAGATAGATGTGACACAGAGCCCCGCCTACATTCTCAAGATGCCTGAGGGCATCTATCGCTATGGAAGCAGGTGCAGATTAAACATTTTAAATTATGAGTAAACACTAACACTAAGAAAGTGGATCAGTCCAGTTCTGAAGTCTTTACACTGGTTCCTCACTAACACTTAGAAAGTGGATCAGTCCAGTTCCAGCTGCTTTTAATTGAACTATTCACATCTTAAACTGCACTGTAACTTTTATCCTTGTATTTTTTCTTTTAATGTTTATTTTATTATCTTTGCTTTTTAATGACTGTTTTTAAATGCCATTTTCTTAATGTCTTTCATTGTTGTAAAGCACTTTGAATTGCCTTGTGTTGAAAGGTGCTATATAAATAAACTTGGCTTGCCTTTGCTTCTCTTCCTTCTCTCCTCCCCTCCTCTCTTCAGTATCGGGGAGTTCCTGTCCCTGGCTGCTATGGATACGTTCCTGCGCGGGGTCCAGCCGGAGGTCAACGATCTGTTTGTCCTCAGTCTGGTCCTGATTAACCTGCTGGCCTGGATGGACCTCTTCATTACACAGGTCACTTGTTTTTTTACTCAAGCAACGTACTTAAGTACAATTTAGACAAATGGCTCATTGGTCTGTGGGAACCTTACCTCTTCATTTTTCCATCTCTTTCCAAAAGACACAGATTACTAGCGTATTTATGAATACCAGAAGAACATAACAGCAAGTGAAAAAAGCACATGTGCTGTACAGTCGCAACTTACAGGCACAACAAAAGCTGTCACATTTGGCCTTTTCTGCGTCATTCTTCTGCATTTGCCTTCCCATGCTGTAGACCAGTCCCCCACTCCGGCTGGAGAGATCAGGTGCAGAGCTACATGAGCCACTTGACCTACTTTCTATTTTACATGATCAGCTTTGAAAATATGGGGCACTTTTGCAAATGAAACTACCTAACACTAGTAAGAATGTATATAGTTTATGCAGTTTTACTACACTGTGTTACTGCTTTTTATTTCAATCTTCTGGATAGTTATTTCACAGTTTGAGACACCTTATACAGAGTGTTAGACAGAGAGAGGAAATGTCCAGTTAGTTCTGTATTTTTTGTCCAGTTCACTTTTAACATGTTTTCATTTTCATGGACAGGGAGCAACCGTGAAAAGATTTGTAGTTCTGATCCGAACACTTGGAACATACAACTCTATACTGCTGGGGTCCTGGCTTCCTGTTCTGGTAGGAAATCATTCAGACCCAACAACAACTAACTTCCGTTGATACATTCTGTCGCTCTGGAGATAGAGGGGGTTTAATGGCTCCATGGGCAAGATCCTTTTGTGAATGAGCATATACAGTGGCTAGAAAAAGTATGAGAGCCCTTTGGAATGTCCTGGTTTTATGCATTAATTGGTCAATAAATGTGATCTGATCTTCATCTTAGTCACAATTATAGACAAACACAATTATGTGAACCCCTCGCTTCCAACAAAAGCCAATTGAGTCAGGGGTATCAGTAAAAAAAGATTGGAGGTGTTGTTGACTTTTAAAAATCACTCAAAAAACATTTGACTTTGCTATTCACAAGGTGTGTCTGCTGATATGAACCATGGCTTAGTGGATTTTCCTGATTTCAGTGGGTTCTATCTTTTCCTTTGGTCAGGGGATTATACCAGCCTCACTATTGACTGAACTTGAGTTGAATTGATAGTATTGATCACTAATCAGTGATTGGTCCCTCCTTCAGGCTCTCCTCCAGCTGCCCTACCTGGACTCTCTGTACGGTTACAGTCTGAAGCTGCTCCGGTATGCTGACACCACCACCCTGGCCAGCCTGGTGAGAGCTGACTGGACCTTCTACTCCTCCCACCCAGCCCTCTTCCTGTCCACCTACCTGGCTCACGGCCTGCTCGTCGACTACTTTGAAAAGAAACGCCGCTGTGCCGTGAGGAGCCAAGAGGACAGTACCACAAACCTGGAGTGGCTGTCCAATCTGTGGGACTGGTACACTTCCTATCTGCTCCACCCAATCGCAGCGCTGCAGCAGGTCCCATCTGACTACTCAGACTGGGAGGTCGACCCCAACTTTTTATTAGAGCGTTTGGCTTTCCCTGATCTCTGGCTGCGCCCATTAGTAAACATGGAGTATATTGACACCCTGCCAACCTGGAGGTTCAGAGCTGCTGGTCCGGACAGAGGAGAGGGGGGGGGTGTAAAGCTGGATGAAGAGACAGATAGTTCACATTCAGACACAGAGAGCATGAAGCAGTTGGATGCAGTTCCCATCAGATCTCCAAACAGCAGCAAGAAACACGAGAGCTCATTGAGCAGTCAGGACAGCGGTAAACATTTGTGTGTGCACACAAACACAGACCCCAGCAGTAGCTGTGAGTGTGTGTGTGCTGCTGCATCACCACTCTGCTGTCGTCATGGGAACAGAAGCTCACCATTAGCTGACAGGACGGTGGAGGACGGCAGCCTGACATCCGAAGACATCTCCAACTATCAGCACTGTGATTGGTCGGTGTGGCCCCGTGACGTCCTGCAGTGTCTGGAGTGTGTGGTGTGTCTGGAGAACTTTGTGAGTGAGGAGCTGCTGATGGCCCTGCCCTGCGGCCACGTGTTCCACCAGCAGTGCATCGTGGTGTGGCTGGCCTCCGGCAGACACTGCTGCCCGGTGTGTCGCTGGCCCAGCTACAAGAAGAAGCTGCAGGGGGCTGCAATCAGAAGCTCCACGGGAAACACCCTGCAGGACTGATGCATACGTCTTACTTCGTTAGGGCTGTGTATCGATGTTAAATTGATCAGCCTAGATATTGTCTTACATTTTGGCTATGGTAATATCTTATATCGTAATATATATAAGTGTGTTTTCCTAGTTTTGAAGGCTCTATTACAGTGAATGGATGTCATTCTATGAACTAAAAGGAGATTTCAGCTGTTTACTTTAACCACTTAATCATTATAACCTCATTATTTATCAAAAATGTCATTGTGTAAATCATTTGTGAAGCCCCCAATAGTCAACAGTAAAAATCGATTTTGAAATATTTGGTGAAAAATAAGGTGATATTTGTTTTTCTTCATATGGCCCAGCTCTGCTTCATGTGTCCTCTCTACTCTCATTGTTCATTGGCTCAAGAGCTCACTGAGACTGTCTGATATTATAACGGGTTGCTTTTGGTAAAGTTGGGACTGGGAAGGCTTACTTAGATATTTTTAGACTGGACCTTTTGTTCACATGTCATAATGACTAACGGGCCTAATATGTTTGAAATCGGTTCAGTATTGAGAGGGAGTGCTGCAGCCAGCAGTCGCTAAACGAACTCCAATGAATCGCTTAGGGCTTTTCCGCGACCTCAATTTACGTCCAAGAATGCTTGCTCCTGCCACGGAAAGGCCTGATTGTAATATAAAAGCCTGACTACATCATGAACAGGACCCTCTAGAGAAAAAAAGCTAAGGGAGAAGTCTTTTTCTGAAATCTTGTGTTGCATTTGCATTATGGAAATCAGCTAAATATTCTGCCATTAAATGTCAAATCAACACTTTGCTAAGCTCTTTGTACTTCAACACATCTGATAACCTTGGCTTGACACCAGCTTTCAGCCAGTGTCTTCTAGCAACAAGTCACATGACTCAATAACAAACAGACCAGAGAAGCAAAATGTAGAACTAAACATTGTATTTCTCTTACTATAATGTTGTCTGACACTTATCGAGCGATTACATTGCAGACTGTTATTGTCAAAACATGTTGTCCCCATTAATACATATAAACATGGGGACACTGGGTCCAGGTTGGAAAGTAGAGAAGTTCAAAAGACAGGTGGTGGGATCCTGTTGTCATAAAGCCATAAATCAGCTTGCTTCTCCTAATGTTGGAGGCTATATACTGGCCGCTATTAGCACACAGTGAAACTATGACAGCCCACTCACCATGGGTTCTTTATCCAGAGTAAACAAGCACACTTTGTAGTAACTGAATCACAAGACAATTGTAAGAACTACATCCTGTGTTATGACTGACTGCAACTACAAACACTTCCATGCTGAATGTATGTGTTTAACATTTCTGAAGGTATTGACATCACCATACTGGCAACTCCCCAGAATCTTAATGTCTGTATAAGTATTTATTTTGAATGTGCTTAAACAAGTTTCCTGCCCTACACCTATTAATAGTTTCTGCCTTAATTCTGCCCTATCACGTCCAATCGTTTTTCAATGTAGTGCATTTACAAATTCAATGCTAAATCTGTGTTTGATCACTCGGAACCAATATACAACAGTCATCATTCATTGTATTCTGACTGTGCCCAAGATTTACGTACTCATCTCCAAATTACATTCAAGCCCAATAACCACCTGATTTGCACTAAACCTCAAGGGAGGACAGTCTACTGTATGATCAGAGTACTCACATTGATTTTCAGCACGTGCATAACATTATGTTAGAGGCTCCCCAAATACACATTGATCTGTTGCTATACCAATTCTGCTAGGATTTCTTTATCTAAAACAGATTTTCTAAAATGGTGCATGTATCAATGCTGGTATCAGCCCTCATGTTAACCCAGTTGACTGCTTCACTGGCAGTATTTGCCTTTATTATTTAGTTTAAGATTTTTCTATCAAAGAAAAACTGTTAACTAGAATATGGACACATTCTAGAAGTTGTTAAGTCTATGCAGTGGAGCATAGTCTGCCGACTCAAAGCAAGACAAGAGCAAGTCTGATGCACCTTTTACTCTTTTGTCTCCATTGGGTCTGCATGTCAAGTCTGCACCAGTACTCAGACATGTAAACACACAGTGTGTGGCCACATTGTTGGAATACAACAATTATAATACAGGGACATATCAGCCAGAAATGCTTTTGAAACAAATAATGTATTTAAAAAAATACACTTTCTAATATAATACATTTTAGACGTGAGTGGGCTCCACCAACAACCTGAGGCCTCTGCATGTGACTTTGAGAAGCTCAGGAGAGCAGTCTGAGGGCTGCTACAGCACTAACCAACTACAAACACTGCTCAGTGCTGGGGACTTATTTCTAAATGCAGTCAGCATTATAGCCTCTTTAGATTGTTGCTTTTAATTTAAACTCTGCTTTTATCGACCTTGTTTCCAGCAACAGTTTCAGTGAAGAATTCTAATAAACCTTCAAACAGCAGACAGAGTCATTGAGAGCTGGTGACTAAAGAGGAGAATGAAGCAGATCCAGAGACAGATATGTTCTACAGGAGCTGGTGGAGACTAAAGCAGAGCTAAAAGGATAGTGAGTATTGGAGTGTATCACGTGAACACACACAGGACTCCCATGGGATGAGCATGTTGCTCTGAGTCTTATGGGAATGGGCCTCTTTTTGCTGATATGTTTACCTTGTCAATTTTAGAGTATGATATGTCAGACATGTTTAGAGCTTACCAAAAAAAACTATGAATGCAGCTCCAACAACAGAGGTATTATTCAATCAATGCTGTATGATGACTGACCTGAAACAATACAGAAGGTTGATTGGATATTTTAAAAATGTGTTGAGATCACAGCTTTCAGATGCTACATTACTACAAGTATTCAGCGTGGATGGATTTATACATGTTTTTTCCCTTCATGAATCTATTGATGCCTGCCAGGATGTGAGGTGCAGTCAGGCTCTGACACCTTGACACCATGGGGGGCCTGTTGTGCAGGAGAAGAGCTGTCAGTGTGTCAGCCCCCCCCCCCTCCAACTGACGTTCAGCAGCACAGAACACAATCATGAGAAAGCCACAGTTCACTTCTTGTACCATAAACAGTTTCACCACTCAACGCCTCAGGAGAAGAAACAAAGCTCTGATTGAATGATGGTAAGTAGCTCTCAATTCTCTCTTTTGCAAAAATGTAAACCTATAAAGTTTTTGGCTCAATTCATGAAAAATAATAACTGGATTTTTTTGGGAAGTTTTGTATTGCTTTAAATATTTTCGGAAGAAACTTAACATTAGACCTACAGCCTGCCCTGGGCGTCACTTGGTTAGAAAAAGTGGTGGGGACACTTTCAGATTTGAAAAACCACTTCTGCATTAAGGGCCCACAAACAAGACATTTATACATACATATGCTTACAATGCTTTTTTTGAGAAATAGTGCAGTAACTATGCTATGTACGGTGGCCCTGAAGTGCAAAACACCACAGCATTTCACAAAACGCTGCAGCATTTCAGAAAACACCACAGCATTTCAGAAAACACCACAGCATTTCACATTGGACGGAAAGGGTATTCCTTTAGGGAGAACGTTTTCTGATTGGACGGAGCCAGCCAGAGAAGCACTGCTGTGATTGGTTGTTTTGGCTGCCAGTCAAGAAATGACACTTCATGATTGGTCACCACCCAACAGCGCAACATGTCCCAACACATCAGCCGTTAGCTGTTAGCACACACTCAGAGCTCACAGCTCCTCATATCTGTTCAGAAACTGGACAAAAGTTAAACATGTAAAAAACACAGACTGTCTATGTCATGGCGAATACAGTCGCCGCTTTATTTACGTCTGTGTGACGTTGTTGTGAGTGTGGACGGAGCAGCTACAGGTTAGTTTAGCCTGATCGATCCGATTCCGATAGGATTTACATGGAGATACGCCCCGCCCCCTCTGCAGCGCGTCTTGTTTGAATGACACAGCTGACAGCCGCGGTGAAACTCGAGCGATTAGAGCAATGCGAAAAAAACATGAATTAATGCTTTATTAATTCATGGTTTTTAAGGGACTTATCTCCATGTAAATACTACGGTAGACTACCCAATATTCGCATCGCTCTAATCGCTCGAGTTTCACCGCGGCTGTCAGCTGTGACAGCCGCTCCTGCTCCTGCTCCTGTTATTCAAACAAGACGCGCTGGAGAGGGGGCGGGGCGTATCTCTATGTAAATCCTATGGGAGATACCAACTACAACAAAATGAACATATTTGACCGTGATTTAATTGTAATACACGTTTCAAAGTGATGCCGAAGTAACTACATACTGATACCGGTTAGTAAAAACCATGAATTAATGCTTTGACAAGTGTGCAGACAAGACGGCAGGCGAAAAGCTTTTAAAATGCGTGTTTTCTGAATGGAATCGGATCGATCAGGCTAAACTAACCTGTAGCTCCTCCGTCCACACTCACAACAACGTCATACAGACATAAATAAAGCAGCGACTGTATTCGCCATGACATAGACAGTCTGTGTTTTGTACATGTTTAACTTTTGTCCAGTTTCTGAACAGATATGAGGAGCTGTGAGCTCTGAGTGTGTGCTAACAGCTAACGGCTGATGTGCTGGGACATATTGCGCTGTCGGGTGCTGACCAATCACGAAGCGTCATTTCTTGACTGGCAGCAAAAACAACCAATCACAGCAGTGCTTCTCTGGCTGGCTCTGTCCAATCACAAACAAGAAGTGTTCTCCCTAAAGGAATACCCTTTCCGTCCAATGTGAAATGCTGTGGTGTTTTGTGAAATGCTGTGGTGTTTTGTAAAATGCTGCGGCGTTTTGTGAAATGCTGTGGTGTTTTCTGAAATGCTGTGGTGTTTTCTGAAATGCTGTTGTGTTTTCTGAAATGCTGTGGTGTTTTGCACTTCAGGGCCACCGTACTATGCTGCTGCACAGCTATTCTCTATTCAATTATCACTAATATTAAATGTGTCTCAGGTCCAAACTGAACATCTTGGGTTACCAGAAGTACAGCCAGAAAGTGAGAACAGTCCTCCAGACTCTACATTTTCTCTTGTCCAAATAAACCTCAAAGTGTACAATTCTGTGTGCAAACTATCTTCAGATCATTTTAACAAATGATCCTAATGCAAAGTGGTGGGGACGAAACTGGCCACTTCCAAAAGTGGAGCGGACATGTCCCCAGCGTCCCCAGTATAAATGACGCTTATGGCTGACACATTGTTCTGCGGCAGTAGGCTAAATGGAACAATATAATCAGTCAGGTCAGCATGGATGAGGGGCTTTGAAGGCTTTTGTCTCTCCAACAGGGGGCGCTGCCGACACCTTTCTGTAACTGACTGAGGCTCTCCCTCAGGGCCGGTTTTTGGCATAGGCGACATAGGCGGTCGCCTAAGGCGCCAAATCCAGGGGGGCGCTGCGTGGCAGCTCTGGGAGGGAAAAAAACATTTTTGAGTGCTTGCGCTCATCCTAATTTTTGGCCTTGATGTAACAACATTCATAATTAAGTCAATGTAACACCCTTTTCACCCTGTTTACACTTTCCATTTGCCCTGTACGATGGGCGCTGTAAGTGATGAAAGTGGGGGGTGTTGGCTTATCAGGCGTCCGCAGCTCACAGACAAAGTGGGCGTGGGCGTGGGAGCGAGAGAGAGAGATAAATGCAATTTATGTAAACAAATTTTTCCAAGGCACTCCTTTATAATTATTTGGATAAACAGGTTTGAAATAATTTCAATGTATACTATAGGACAGTAAACCAAAAATATCGTTTAAAACTTGAGAGATAAAAAAATATGCATAAATAAATGTTAACTAGGTAAAATAAGATATGAATGAACAACAAAAATAAAATAAGTTACATTAATTTGTTATTGGCTGTGGTAGGTTATTGGTTATGTTCACATACTTATTTGGTTATTAAAATGTAAACCAATCTTTTTCATATGGGTGTTTAGAGTTGTACCCCTAGATCTAGTCTCTAGTAATGTGTGCTCAAAGTGCACCAGATTGAAGCATTTTAATTTACATTTTCAAACATTTCTTCCCGGGGGGGCATACCCCCGGACCCCCCCTAGAGGATGTGACGTCCACATAATTAAAACATGTTCATACAATACTGAATACATTTGAAGCCTTTTTGGTGTATATTACCTATGTCAATACGTTTCTGTTTTTGCAGTGTATTGGTCTTTTGTAGAGATTTTTCATTTATTTTTTATCTATTCTATTGTGTATTCCTTCGATACTTTTATCTTTTCTACTGTACGATTTTCTGGCAGGGGGGGGGGCGCCAGCTAAAATCTTGCCTAGGGCAGCAAATTGGTTAACCGGCCCTGCTCTCCCTGTCTCCCTCTTGCTGTGTGTGTGTGTGTGTGTGTGTGTGTGTGTGTGTGTGTGTGTTTTGTGTTTTGGGCTCGAGACAGCTCCAGCCAGTCAGACGCCAGCAGAGTTGAGCCCCCCCCCCCTTCTGTTCTGTGCTCCTCTAACGGCGGCTACACACGCTGCTGTGTTGCAGACAGGCAGGACATTACGGAGAGGACCAGAGACAGCTAGTGGACACATTCACTGTGATTATACCCGGAGACCGAGACCCTGGAGGCCGGTGGACCCGCGGAGGGACCAGGCTGAGTGACACAGGTCCCGGTGTTCATGTTGTACACACCGAGGCGCGATATTGGATCTTTCTTCAGGAAGGAACCTCAGCCTCGCACAGGGATGTTTCTGTCCTGGGGCGGCATGTAGGGGATGTTATCATCTTGGAAAAGTAGAGGTTAGACAACTTTCTCTATTTCTGGCCTCAGTTTGATAGAGTTGATAAACTCGCCATATCACTCTGTCGGCAGGGAGCCTATGCTGTCACTCATGACAGCTCATGACTTTTGAGATCAATTCTGGAACTAATCCAATAGGATTGCCCCCCAGTTGCATTGAAAACGTGTGTACAAAGCAGTGCCTGTGAGAGGAGCTTCAGAGCTGTTCAACATACCATATGTTGTGAGTGTGACTGTAATTGGAATGATCATTTAGCTCCAGAGCTGCCAGCCACTGCACACTGCTCTGTGTGTGATCCGAGCTATGCAGACTGACTGGAGCCACTCTCAGACAGCTCCTCTGCACACCCAGCTCTAAGGTGCTCTCACAGAGAGGAAGTTTTACAGCTGAGGAAAGCTCCCTGCAAGCCTCGATCCAGAGGGACGACTGGTGCGGAGTAGCAGATGTTACACAGCTTTGTGTATTATGTGTGTATGTGCGGATTATTCAGATGCTGCTATGCAGACAGAGTGGAGCCACAGAAAATCTGCTTGTGAAGTTTGAGTAACTCTCCGGCTGTGCAGCCCCTGTCAGAGCACTCAGTTGAAGAAATGTGTTACACTGTTGGTAGCTGAAGTTTTCTTTATGAGGGTTTTGTTGTTGCAGGATTGAAGTATTATTTAAAACAAAAACTCGTACAGGTTATGTACATTATGAATTGGTAACTTTCTCATAGACTGAGACCAACAGTTGTGCCTGAAACACATGGGAAAAGTCCCATCTGACTTTTTTTTACAGTAAAGAAGCAATGTTGCTCACTCCACTGGCTTGTTGGTTACACTAATTGTCGGGAAATGAAGAACCCTCATTCGCTGAATAATACCTGGAATAGATCCATTAACAAAGACGAAGTACTAATGTCGGTGCCTGGCAGTAACAAGAAGTTCAAAAGAAAGTCTCAGGAGCCTAAAAAGCTTTATACTGGCCCCGAGTCCGACAGGATGAAAACCCAAGCAGCCAACATGTCAGATGTGGACTCAGTGGATGACACCCTGCCTGAGGCATGTCACTTCAGCAGGTTGGCACCATTAAGGAGACAGCTGATCCTATCACAAGAAGGGATGGCCGGTTCTACAGCCCTTCTGTCAGGACTACCAGAGAGCGAAATGTCTCCAGCCCAGGGGGGTGCCATAGACATGAGAATTGGAACTAATGTGCCTGCCATCACTTCCAAACTGTCGCAGTTACCTGCCTCTCCATTCTCTCACTCTGAGATCTCCCAATGGCCCACTTCCATATCCCAGCCTCTGTCCAACAGACTCAAACTGGGCCTTCGCCCCGCTTTCCTTCAGTCGACATCGACCAGCAGCAGCCCCCCCCCCAGCCACCAGGCCGTTCTCTGGAGCCCTGCCTGTCAGCTCAGGCTCTGTCTATGGAGACCCAGCTCCACTCACCTATGGTAAATATTTGGGATTCATGAGAAATTTAAATGTGCTCTGAAAAATATAGCCTTGGAGGAATAGCTATTATTAATAAAATAATAGCTTAAATTATTAATAAATCAATAATCTGTCAGTCAATGAGCAATCATTTTGAAAATGGATACTTCATCAAATCTTAATTTATTAATGGAGCTCTATTATCCTTTTAGGGGTTTTCCCTTTCCTGTGTGTGTGTAATAATATAGGTTTTTGTGCATGTAAATGGTCTGCTAAGGCTAAAATCCCTGTGTCCCCTCCAGAGGGAGTTTCTCTAACAATCCCCGCCTTCCTGAAACGCCTCTATTGGACTCCTTTGTTTACTTCCATACCATAGTGACATCACTTTGTAATAATCACGCTTCTATTGGCTAGCCCTCCAACACATTGTATGTGATAGGCTAAGGGCTGGACATCTCTAGGCGGTTGACCAATCACAACAGAGCCAATCAGCTAACCAATCAGAGCAGACTGGGCTCTGGTTTCAGACAGAGGGTGAAAAGAGGTGCTGCAGCACAGGCAGTATGAGAAAAATAAAGAGCTTTTTGAACATTAAAGCATGGAGACATGTCCCAGGAGAGACACTACATACTTATATCAGCCTGAAAATGAGCAGACATTGAGTTGTTCAAGTTTCACCTAAGGACAAAAGCGGCCAATGTAAACATTGGCTGCTTTTGCATTAGAGGTAGAAGGGGGTTGTCTGTTAACATTATGATTGGTCTGTCTGCTAAATATATTAGTGAGTGTCTACAATGAAAAGAACAGCTTTTTTTCTCCTTGACCTTAACTGGCATTGGTACAGTTAAGTGTGTGTTTAGTGGTGCTAAAGATAGCAATGACTGTGTTAGCTAAATTTGGAATTAATGTAACGTTATTGGGCCTTTAGCTTTTCAGTGGTGGCGTGGAAATGTTGTTAATATGAGTGTTATGTTTTAAAAAGCATGTAGTTAAATAGTTCTCATCCTCAAAAAGATTGGAGTAAGAGAAGCAGTGTTCTCGGTCGTAAAATGCAATTTATACACCTCGCGTTATGTTCTTTATTCAATTACTGGTAAACTGCATATGAAAATGTAAAATAGTGGTCTCAGTACAACCATAGAGAAGAGAAAATCTAGCACCTAATAAGATTGAAAATGTATAGACTTGCATATCAATATTTACTTGAGAATCTGTAGGTCTAAAAATCCTGGTTCTAGGGAACTCTTATGAACTTTAGTATCAACCTTATTCATTGTTGCTGTTCACATTATAAAACTTTCCACTGATGGATTTTAAAGAAGATATTGGAATTACAATTTTTCTGTCACCAGAATTAGTGGAGCTTTATTAGTTGAGCTATTATTGAGCATAAAGAGATATGAACATTAGGGATGCTCCGATCGATCGGCCGCCGGTTTACACACATTTAAGAGACGGATCACGTTTTGTTCAGCCGGATAATCTCCACAGTCTACCCTACTTTTATAATTTTCGAATCATAAATCTAATCGATAGATTTATGATCGATAGATTTATGATTCGAAAATTATAAGAGATGGGTAGACATGTGGAGATTATCCGACTAAACAAAACGTGATCCGTCTCTTAAATGTGTGTCAACCACAGACCTTATTTCGAGCTATTTTCCAAAATCCTATGGAGAAATTGCATTGCATTTTTGTCGAAGGAACCGGAAGGAGTTTACTTCCGGGTTTTAGGACGCGTCACTGCGGTTCTCTATTATCCAAAGTTAATGTAAACTTGAATAATGTACTTCATTTGAATGTAATAATTATGTTGGTTGTTGTTTGTGGAAGCGCCATGCTTCTCAAAGTGTGGTCCGTGGACCACTGGTGGTCCGTGAGCGCCCCCTAGTGGTCCGTGAGTATATTGGTAGAATTTCACATTTGAAATAAATAAATAAATAAAAGTTTCCGCCCTCTCGCGGGAATATCTCCACAATGGAGCGAGCTTAAGTTTCACTTTCGATTGCATGATATAGCCCAGCACATCACCTTCGTCACACATGTTGCCACTTGTTTGTACCATTTTCAGGCGATTTGTAATCTGTTCTAGAAAACGATGTGTTTTTGGACATTTGTGGAGCTAGGTGGTCCGCGAGTGTTTTTTTATTGGTTAAGTGGTCCTTGGTATGAAAAAGTTTGAGAAACACTGCTTTAAATGGAAGATCCCCATAGGCCCCGCCCACTCGATTGAATCGGCGATCGGTATCGGCCGATTCTGATTCTGGCGATCGGCGATCGGCCCCAAAATTGGCGATCGGAGCATCCCTAATGAACATTGTCTGCGCCATTTGGTCAGCAAATGACTTTCAAATATTGCAGGGAAAAAATAGGACCAAATAACTGAGCTTAGAAATGGTGGAGATCACTGTTTGTGACATGTGTGTCATCAAGTTAACCCTATGAGGGAATTGTGGGTGAACATCTCTGTTCTAAAGGTCATTTCAATTATATTGTGCTGTTGTTTCGTCATTTGATTCAGAAAAACAAATATCCTTGTGCTTTCAGGATTCTCCCAGGAAACATGTTGGGGGTCACCATGAGGTCAAAGCCGTCCAGCAGACCAGGAGGCTTCTAGCCAATGCCCGAGAGAGGACGCGCGTCCACACCATCAGTGCTGCGTTCGAGGCCCTGAGGAAGCAGGTCAGACTCTCAGGCCACACTAAAACACACAAACAACAATTTATGTAAAAGCTTAAACAAAACGCTCAAACATTGCACGGAACCAAATACAAGACGGTTTGGCTTTCGGTAACAACACATATTTTAAAGGTGGCTTCAATAAGCAGATGCTCGCTCTACTCTGCAGGAAATAAGTCAAGAAAATATGTCACTATCCGAGTCTGTAACTGAAATGAAGCACAGTTTTCCTGAACACATGTTCACTGTACTGTATCATTTATAGTTCAGAGGATAATATTCCTACAACAGGCCAACATCAGGCTCGCCCAGCAGCATGGACCAGAGCTAAAGAGAGACTCCATTCAGATTAGATTCAAACCGTAATGTATGTGTGAAAAGAGCAAACATATTTTGCCACCATGCTATAACAGAAACACTGCCTACGCGCATTAAGCCCTCGTGACGGAATTTAAACTGTAATTTATTTTTTACTGCTGTCAGAATAATGTTATATTATAGTTCTATATATATATATACATACTATATATATACATACTATATGGCTGCTCAATTAATCGTATTTTAATCGCGATTACGATTATGGCTTGCAACGATTACGAAAACAACGTAATCGAAATAAAACGATAATTTTTTTATTATTATTATTACTTTTTTTTTTAATTACTTTTTTTTTTTCTGGTTTTCCAGTTGAATTATACTTAAAGTTCAGGGTAATCAACTGTTAAAAATATACTGTTCACATTTTTTTTTTCCAATAAATTGATGTTTTCAAAGTCAATGGATAATCGTTTTTAATAATCGTGATATCAATTCTTGACCCAAATAATCGAGATTATGATTTTTGCCATAATCGAGCAGCCCTAGTTCAACATGTATTTCCTGTTACTTCTGGACCATGACGGTGGGCCAGCCTTTAATGTTTAACTGAGTGGAATATGTTGAATATGTTTTACCAAAATGTTGGCTATATGTTAAGGATTGTTCAGGTTGTGACAGTGCACTGCAACATGTTTGTTGATCTTGTTTATTGGTATTTATTATTTTGATATTATTTATTTAAATGTAGATATGAATGTATAATTTATTTTATTTTATATTGGTTTTTCAGTTGATTACCCTGAACGTATAATTCAACAGTTAAAAAGTTCAAATTATTATTTGTATTTGTTTTAAAGTACAATAAATGGATGTTTTCAAAGTCAATGAATAATCGCATTTAATAATCGCAATTACAATTATTGACCCAAATAATCGAGATTATGATTTTTGCCATAATCGAGCAGCCCTAATATATACTATATATTAGGCTAGGCTACTGCCTGACTCACTGTCACTCACTGCTGCTTTGTCCTTCTGATCCCAGTCTCCCCATATTATAAGAGAGGGACACACCTTGAGAGGCAGAAGTGTGTTCTGTGTTTCGCTCACAAATGAATCCAGCCTCTGAGAAGATGAGCTCTGAAGGTGTGGATGTGGAGGGCAAATATTTCCCTGCACAGTTTGCATGTCATCCCTGGGGTATTCCTTTGCTTGTTCCAAATGATTTCAACAACATCAGCCGTTAGCTGTTAGCACTCAAGCTCACAGCTCCTCATATCTGTTCAGAAACTAGACACAAGTTAAACAAGTACAAACCACAGACTGTCTGTGTCATGGCGAATACAGTCGCTGCTTTATTTATGTCTGTATAGGCCGTTGTTGTGAGTGTGGACGGTCGGAGCATATACTGCGTTAGCTTAGCCGATCTCCATTCAGAAAACACGCATTTTAAAAGGTTTTTCGCCTGCCGTCTGTCTGCAGACTTGTCAAAGCATTAATTCATGGTTTTTACTAACCGGTATCAGTATGTTGTTCCTTCGGCATCATTTTGAAACGTGTATTACAATTAAATCACGGTCAAATATGTTCATCTTGTTGTAGTTGTAGCCCCCTTGCCAGCGATCCTCTCTCTAGTTTAGCATATTCAGCCCGACTCAGCCTGGTTGTTGGCCCGCTAAGAACCTCGATTTATGGGGCCAGAAAAACTGTGAAACAGTACCCGTTATCCGGAGCTACCCCTAGTGGAAACGCAACAAAAAACGGGCCGGGTTTGGCACGGCACACTTAAACCGTGCTACGCGCTGCAGTGGAAATGCGCCATTCCATGCAACTTTGTTTTTATAAATGAAAGCAATGTTTGTAAATCACATCATCTGTGGAAATAAAAGTAATGGGAGAGCTCAAAAACGGGCAGTTAAATTGAATGATACATATTAGAAAACGTCCCCAACTGGAATCAAATATAGCATTTTATACAGGTGAACCTAAATTGACAATGAAGCAGGGTTTCTGCGTGCTCGTCCCTTCACTATGGTATAATGGAAGGTGTTGAGACATAATAAAAAAAATAAAAAAAGTTGGGACTATGATGGTTGCAAGAAAGGACAAATGTGGTGACATTTCACTTTTCTTGGACCTCTGCATTGACTGGTTTAATAATTTGTCCTGAACAGCCTGGCTTCACAGTCAATCTCTAACCTACCAATTCAAAGTGTGAATAAAGAACTTCTGGCTCAGGCCTTTAGTTGTTCCAAGGGTTGAATTAACTGAAAAACCTTCTCGCTGTGCTGGGCATTTGATTTTTTGTGTGCTGTTTAAAGTATATCTCATTGTTTCAGTTGCTTTTGTTTATGAATATGTTCTGTATGTGGGCTATATGTTTATATTTGCCAATCTCCTTAATTTCCTACTCTCTACAGGTGCCATGTTACTCTTATGGGCAGAAGCTATCCAAGCTGGCAATTTTACGTATAGCCTGCAACTACATCCTGTCTCTGGCTCAGTTGGCGGAGCTGGACTACAGTTCAGACTGCGACAGTGTCAGCTTCTCTCAGTGTGTGGAGCAGTGCACCAGGACCCTGCAAGCCGAGGGGAGGAGCAAGAAGAGGAAGGTGAGGCTGCCTTCTCTATATAACATTCATTCTCTGCTTCTCAATCGTGGCTGGGGCGACTGCTACAGGAAGAAACCTATAAAGCACATGTTTTTTTTTCTTTATATTTGATAAGATTATCGTAAGAAGCCTCCCTATGTTCTCTTTTAATTTGCTGAAACATTTATCAATAAAAGTTATTTAATAGAGTCAATAATATGGATATTTGGATCATAATAACTGAACGCTGCTTCTCCATGTTTGGTTCTGACTCTGGGGACCGAAAGCAGACCAGCCCCAGAAGACCTGAGAGTTCTGGATGGTTCATAATATAGCAGGAGGTCAGCAATGTATTTTGGGCCTAAACCATTCAAAGCTTTATAAACCAGCAGCAGTATTTTGAAATCAGTTCTTTGACACACAGGAAGCCAGTGTAAAGACTTCAGAACTGGACTGATCCACTTTCTTAGTGTTAGTGAGGAACCAGTGTAAAGACTTCAGAACTGGACTGATCCACTTTCTTAGTGTTAGTGAGGAACCAGTGTAAAGACTTCAGAACTGGACTGATCCACTTTCTTAGTGTTAGTGAGGAACCAGTGTAAAGACTTCAGAACTGGACTGATCCACTTTCTTAGTATTAGTGAGGAACCAGTGTAAAGACCTCAGAACTGGACTGATCCACTTTCTTAGTGTTAGTGAGGAACCAGTGTAAAGACTTCAGAACTGGACTGATCCACTTTCTTAGTGTTAGTGAGGAACCAGTGTAAAGACTTCAGAACTGGACTGATCCACTTTCTTAGTGTTAGTGAGGAACCAGTGTAAAGACTTCAGAACTGGACTGATCCACTTTCTTAGTGTTAGTGAGGAACCAGTGTAAAGACTTCAGAACTGGACTGATCCACTTTCTTAGTGTTAGTGAGGAACCAGTGTAAAGACTTCAAAGGACTGATCCACTTTCTTAGTGTTAGTGAGGAACCAGTGTAAAGACTTCAGAACTGGACTGATCCACTTTCTTAGTGTTAGTGAGGAACCAGTGTAAAGACTTCAGAACAGGAGTGATCCACTTTCTTAGTGTTAGTGAGGAACCAGTGTAAAGACTTCAGAACTGACTGATCCACTTTCTTAGTGTTAGTGAGGAACCAGTGTAAAGACTTCAGAACTGGACTGATCCACTTTCTTAGTGTTAGTGAGGAACCAGTGTAAAGACTTCAGAACTGGACTGATCCACTTTCTTAGTGTTAGTGAGGAACCAGTGTAAAGACTTCAGAACTGGACTGATCCACTTTCTTAGTGTTAGTGAGGAACCAGTGTAAAGACTTCAGAACTGGACTGATCCACTTTCTTAGTGTTAGTGAGGAACCAGTGTAAAGACTTCAGAACTGGACTGATCCACTTTCTTAGTGTTAGTGAGGAACCAGTGTAAAGACTTCAGAACTGGACTGATCCACTTTCTTAGTGTTAGTGAGGAACCAGTGTAAAGACTTCAGAACTGGACTGATCCACTTTCTTAGTGTTAGTGAGGAACCAGTGTAAAGACTTCAGAACTGGACTGATCCACTTTCTTAGTGTCAGTGAGGACTCGAGCAGCAGCGTTCTGAATTAGCTGCAGCTTTCTAATAGATTTTTTAGTGAGACCTGTAAAGACACCATTACAGTAGTCCAGTCTGCTGAAGATAAAAGCATGGACAAGTTTTTCCAAATCCTGCTTTGACATTAATCTTTTAATCCTAGATATATTCTTAAGGTGATAGTAGGCAGACTTAGTAATTGTCTTAATGTGACTGTTGAAATTCATCTCGGAAACTATGACTGCAACTAGATTTCTGGCGTTTTCTGTTGTTTTGAACATTGCCGACTGAAGCTCAGCGCTGACTTTTATTCGGACCTTCGTGGCTCCAAAAACAATTACCTCAATTTTATCTTTGTTTAATTGAAGAAAGTTCTGACACATCCAGTCATTGATTTGTTCAATGCACTTACTCAGTGTCTGAATTGGAGCATAGTCTCCACACATGTAAATGTGTCATCCGCATAGCTATGGTAACTTCTTTTGTTGTTTTTCATTATCTGAGCCAGTGGTAGCATGTAGATGTTAAAGAGAAGAGGCTCCAGGATGGAGCCTTGAGGAACCCCACATGTCATATCTGTCATAACTCAGATGTGTATTTACCTATAGAAACAAAGTTTTTTCTGTCCTTTAAGTAGGATTCAAACCAATTTAGAACTGTTAAAGAAAGTCAGAAAGTTCCACCCAGTTTTTTCAATGATTTTAGAAATGGAAGGTTTGATATGGGCCTGTAATTGTTCATTACTGAAGCATCTAGATTATATTTTTTTAAGAGCGGTTTAATGACTGCAGTTTTTAGGGCCTGTGGAAAAACACCTGAGTGAAGAGACTTGTTTGCTATATGAAGTAGATCTGAGGCCATGCAATGAAAAACCTTTTTTGAAAAAGCCTGTTGGTATAATATCAAGGCAGCATGAGGAGGATTTCAGATGTTGTATAATGTCCTCCAGGTCTTTGTTGTTGATCAGATGGCATGGTTGCATGGTGTTTGAATTGATTTTAAGTGGAAACAGGGACAACACATTTCCTGTACCTGATACAGAGGCACTGACTGCTTGTCATTCAGTGCAGGCCGTGGTGGATAGACATTCAGAGGCTACTGACACTGGGGGGTTTGTTGTTGTATGTACATGAATTAGTGAGTCATCATTAGTGAAACATCATAGTGAAAGTAATTCAGCACCTCCTTATTTCTTAGCAAGCCTTATTTATGCTTTTATTTGAGAATCCTTAAAAACTCTTAAGTGTGCCTTATTATCCATTGATAATCAATTTCAAGTTTGTGTTGAACACACTTTCTCTGAGCCATGCTATATATCAAATGTACTTTATAATTGCTATGGGTTGTAATCGATGAAAGGAAATGTTTTATACTTGGAGTTGTTGATAAAATGAAAGTTAAGCTTAATTATAGGTCTAACATTCTGCAGCTTGCCCTTTTTATTTTATGTTTGTGGACTAATGCACTCTTGTTGCTCTTTTAGATTCAAAGTAGCTGAGAGCTTTTCTCTTCCTTGTGGGCAGTTTCTCTCTGCTTTGTGTGTGTATGTGTGTGGAAGCACATTTATGCATGTATGAGTTCTAAAAGTTCCAGACACCAGATGTTTAGAGTGGAGGGGAAGTAGAGCTGGCGCCATGAAGGGCAGAGGGCAGGGAGAAGGCACGCGAACTGACACACACACACACACACACACACACACACACACACACACACACACACACACACACACACACACACACTTGGCACATTCCCCAGCAGTCTCTCCAACACATTCCCCCACTCTGCTTCTCCAGGCCATCTGCTCCAACATACTTTAAAACAAGGAGGGGAAAAAACAGTCATCATCGGCCTGTCAGACACCGGCAGCTGGTGGAAAGACGGGGGGGGGAGGGGGGGGAGGTTGGATGTGTGTAATAGTGTGAAGTGGGTGTGCTGGGGGTTCAAATACTTTTTTTTTCTTTCGCAGAGCCAAAGAGTCTGTGTCAGCAGGAAAAAAAAAACATTTGACTTAATTGTGATTTTTATATTTTTTCACCCCTCCCTGAGGTATAACAAATGATTGTTTGCTTTTTATATAAAATCATTGTTTTGAATGCAGAGTCTATTATTCGGCATACCTATTGGTATTATTATTGTTATGTGTGTGACTGGTGAAGCCACACAATTACTAATTGTAATCAATATTAATACAACTATTAATATTCACAAAACCGTATATAGGCTAGAAAAACACTGGCTCTAAAGTTTAGTATGGGTGCACTGGCTATCAGAAAAAAATCATATCAAAATAATAATTATCATGTTTAATATAATTATTAATTATAGTAAGAATTGGTTGAAGGGTGTGGTAATTCCTAACTATAAGAGGTTGGCAGAACTCACGCTTTCGCAACATTAAACATTAAACCAGCATATCAATTCGAAAAGCATTTAATAAAAAGAACAAAGAACTTTCAGTCTTCATCCATGTATGTGTTGTTGGAATTAACCACATGTTAACAATACGCTCAATACAACAGATCACACAATCAAGCTCAGTAAATACAGCCAAACAGCACATGTACAATGCAGCTGCTACTTTGCTGATTAGCTAATTAGCTTAGCTGAAGAAAGGCGAATGTGCTTTACTAATGGTTGCAGCGCGTTGTCGATTGTACGGACCTGTCTTTGGTGTTCAGGTCCGTACGCTGTGCGCAGGACAGAGGAACCAGTTGCGTCGTTGCTTTCCTAGAATGCAGTGAGCTTGTTGCTAACTCGTTGCTGTTCTTTGGAAGTTAGCCATTTGTGGCTGACTCGTTGTGGTGGTTAGCAGTGCAAGTTACTGGATGGCTCTTAAGCAAGTTCTCGTGTCTGTGAGGTTAAAAGATGGGACCAGTGGGGCTATGGCCCATACGCCAAGGAGGCAAGGAGCAGAGTGAAGAGCTAAGACAGAGAGAAAAGAAGGCCGCTGCTGTTTTTAAATTAAGTTTTCACACCTATATTTTACATGGTGAGGTCATAGGTCACAGCTATACTGACCAATGTCTGCTGAAGATGCTTATCTTCAGGCGGAATTTCGAGCATCTCTGAGGTTAAGGCACAGACAGTGGTTTGGGATTTTCACAATAAAAGAAGAACATGTGAATTAAGAATCTATGGCTCAATTGCCATAATAAGTAGTCCCACATCCCCGCGATATGATCAAAAGATCTAGTTCAATACCGAAGACCTTAAGGGCAAATCCAAAAACAAACATTTCACAGGTCCTTAAAACAACTTGAAAGTTGTACAGTCCAAAAAAGAAACCAGAGGGCTGTCAAGTTGAAACTTTATTAAAGAAAGTTCACTTTTCCATTCAATTCAACAACTATGCAATTCATTAACCAACTGGGCATTTGTTGATACTTCCTATCTTTGATAGGCAAGAACAGTCTTAGAGTTACAAAAAAATGATAAATAATAATGGCATAGTATAAAATTCCTAAACAGTTTTGTCATTTATTTATTCTGGTAATAAAGCTCGTTTTGCAGTTTATTCGTTGAGCAGGCACGTGCAGAGGATGTCAGAGGGGAAGGGTCTCAAATGCATAAAAGGGCACACCGTCGATTTTATTAATTTAATAAATTATTATAAATATAAATTATATGTATTTAAAACAAATCCTATACTGAGATTGGTTCAAACACTGCTTCACATGTTAACCAGCCTCTACTCTAACCCACCTCTCTGACGGACAGAAGCTCTTTCTCTCGCCTCATATTCCTCTCACCACCTTCTCCATAAAGGCATCAGTGCTTCAGTGATGATTGGCATTAAGAACATGCTGATATTGTATTGTTAGACATCATTCTTTCATTGATTTAAGCAAACACACTAAGTACAATGAAACCTGAGACACTGTTATGTCTCTTTTTTAAATCAGATTCACTACACACAATATAAAATACCTAACAAAACAGAACTTATTTTAGTTCCCCCTTCACTGTCACCTGCCGTGCAGTATAGCCCCCAATATCCTGATTGGCTGAGGTACTCCTGTGTCGAAATCTCTGTGTTACGATTGGCTTAGCCACCAAACAGAGGCCTCATGTCAGGAGAGATTTATGCTCTGTTTACACGAGAACGCAAACGGTTGTATCTGCTACTTTTCTCTTTCGTATAGCCCGTTCGTTCACACGAGGCCGTAACGGAACCGCGGAAACGGACCCCGCAAACGATAACGGGTCCCAAGGTGGATAGATCTGCGGACGGAACGGAACGCTCTGGGGGGCCAAACGGCTCAGTGTGTACGCCCTATATGATCATTTCCTGATAACGATGAAGCCATAGCCCCACCTCTGCTGCTCACTGCTGTAGCATGGTCAGTAGCTACTGTCAGTAGCTACTGACCATGCTACAGATGTTAGTGCAAAATCTACAGCTCGACCATGCTACAGATGTTAGTGCAAAATCTACAGCTCCTCTACCACAACCTGAACTACATGTTGCTAAATCCACCGCGGGGCATAAACAGAAGGGCAACCATGGCAACCATGCTCGGGGGTCTTCTTCGCTGCTTTTGGTGTATTTTGTGGCGAAAGTACAGCGCCACTTACAGGCCCGGCATATGTACTACAGCGCCTCCAGCGCTCCCGAGCGGTCTCGTGTGAACGGAATACTTTTTTGATATCGTATTCGGTTCGTTTGCGTTTCGTATGCGTTTGCGTGTAAATGGGGTCTTAGCTAACTTCCAGTGTTTTACTTTTTGCGTTCTTCTTCTATTTTGATACCTTCGAAAAAAAAATTCTAGAACAATATACAAAACAAAAATATATTCCTATCAAAGAATCCTCCAACTGAAGATATTTTCCAAGATTACCATTACTTAAAATACAACTTTACATTTGTACCATTGAACAATCACCATTATGTAGATTCTGTGAGGAACAAGATGCATTTGTTTTTCCACTGTCTTTATGTTGCAAGTATGTGGTCCAAGATTACAAAAACAACTTTCATTTTACATTTACACCTTTCAACATTTTATTGGGGCTTCAGAATGAAAATAGTCCACAGATTATAAATACAATTATTCTCCCGGGTAAAGTACTTGTTTTAAAAATCAATCAAGAAGTGATCTGAATTCATGGTGTATAAAAATGTATTACAAAAACTATTTATTTTGGAAAAAACTATTGCCACAAACAATCAAAAGTACAACATCAGGACAGTCAGCTCTAAGGACAAGTGGGATGGAATAATAGATGTGCTCGGCCTGTCCTGTGTTTGGGTTGTTGGATGTAGGGGGTGTTAACCTAGTGATCTTTTATTTTATTTGTGTATCTTTTTGTAAGATCGGAACTCCATCTCACCAACACTGTTGTGTCCCTATCTGTGTCTGCTGCCCTGTACACAAATATATCCTTTGTCCAACTGACCCACATTTCCCAATAATAACAGGGGTCCATCCCAGGGGACACCTACTGTTTAATGAACGAACCACCTATTGGCAACAGTAAAATGCTGTTAATTGATGGCACCGTGCGTTAACAAACTCCTTCTACAGATTTCTTTCGATCGGCTTAATATGAATCTGTATGTTTATTTTCTTTGGTTTGAGTATATCATATTTGAAATGGCTCATTTTCAGGTGTATATCAGTATGTAGTGTCTCTACTTTAAAGAGTCCTCTCCTACTGATGTTCAGGTGTATATCAGTATGTAGTGTCTCTCCTTTAAAGAGTCCTCTCCTGCTGATGTTCAGGTGTATATCAGTATGTAGTGTCTCTCCTTTAAAGAGTCCTCTCCTGCTGATGTTCAGGTGTATATCAGTATGTAGTGTCTCTACTTTAAAGAGTCCTCTCCTGCTGATGTTCAGGTGTATATCAGTATGTAGTGTCTCTACTTTAAAGAGTCCTGTCCTGCTGATGTTCAGGTGTATATCAGTATGTAGTGTCTCTACTTTAAAGAGTCCTCTCCTGCTGATGTTCAGGTGTATATCAGTATGTAGTGTCTCTACTTTAAAGAGTCCTCTCCTGCTGATGTTCAGGTGTATATCAGTATGTAGTGTCTCTACTTTAAAGAGTCTTCTCCTGCTGATGTTCAGGTGTATATCAGTATGTAGTGTCTCTACTTTAAAGAGTCCTCTCCTGCTGATGTGCAGGTGTATATCAGTATGTAGTGTCTCTACTGGGACATGTCTCCATGCTTTAATGTTCAAAAAGCTCTTTATTTTTCTCATACTGCCTGTGCTGCAGCTCCTCTTTTCACCCTCTGTCTGAAACCAGAGCCCAGTCTGCTCTGATTGGTTAGCTGGCCGGCTCTGTTGTGATCAACCGCTTAGAGACGTGTCGGAAATGTCTCTCCACTTTCTGAGTCGATTCATACAGTATCAATAGGTCACATAGCTATTTCAATTTCACTGCAAATATGTAACCTGTAGGTAACATTAATATTGTGTGACGCTGGAGCTCCTCAGGTTAATCAGTATGTAAACATGTACTAATCACACACGTTAACACATGTGTAATGTGAACATTTCTGAATTCCTGTAAAACTTCAGCTGAGACTGTTTTGATGGACTCTTTCCTCTCTGTGTTTCAGGAGTGAAGCTGAAACAAATGGAAGGCCCCACGACGCAGAACACTGGCATCCCAAACGACCAGATGGAGAGGATAATGAAAGAGTGATGCGGATGAATTATACTTGGTTTCATGAATAGCTCTCCCCACTCATTACTTAATAATATTTATCTGAACAGAATTTGAAAGGCTCTGTTCATCAAGGCCCACAAACAAACTGAGAATAAAACAGATGTAAAGTGACGTAGGGACTGAAATACTGAACTGTAGCTGTATGCTACATCCTTTACTGTGCTCCAATTCTGTGTCGAGCCGTGGCTGCCTTGTCAATACCATCAAAGTATAAGTATGCATTTCCTCCCGCTACACTCCCTTTCAGCTGACACTTATGACAAGCACGAAGCTTGTCTGGTCACAGATGTGTGTAAAGTTGAATGAGAATCCAATATCTGACCTCAAACTGAGGACATCACTGCAGTCGAAGCAGCTCATTCATGAGGCAGTCTTTTTTTTTTACAATAGATTTAACTATAGTAGACCATAATATGCAAACTATTAAAAATAAATTAAAATATTTTAAAAATATATTACCCCGCTGTAATTTTCTTACAAACACATAGATGCAACAGACTGACTACACATTGTAAGAACAAATAATCAAAGTCCACAATTAACTTTTATAATGAAACAAATATTGAAGGGCCACTAAAGTGATTTAGTATCTCACATCTTTAAAGGTAGGGGACTTTTGAGAGACAGATTTTATAAGAAATGATGTACAGTAAAAGGTGAGATATATTGACGTTCAGGATACATCCTCACTTGTGTCCATTTTTAAAAGCAAACGTCAACTGCGCTTATGCCTAGCTTCCACACTGCTCTAACCCCTGAAACCGAACATTTGAGAAAGATCCTGACCCTGTTTTAGCCGAGGTTTTAGAAAAAGAGACGGCGCTAATTTTCCAAAAGGACAAATCAGGATGAAGTTGAATGTGTTTTAGACTATTTTGTCTGTATCAGCAACACACTGTTGTGAGATTTGGCAACACATTAACATAAGTCTAATGTTTCAGTAATATTTGTAATGCTAAACATGTTTGTTAGCTGTGTACATATCTAGTTTTGGCTAAATAAACAAGGTTTTTAAGCCCTACCTGTTTGAAGGCACACGTGTTGACCCAGTTTCTTTATCCTTAATGAAGTAAAACTTTGATTGTAACTGTACACTTTTAAAAGATTGTTGTTGGTGAGAGGAAAGATTGAGAAAGACGTAGGCTATGTTTTGCAGCCTTGTAACTGCACTTGAACATTAAAATGGGTTTTTACCCACTAAATATATCATAATTTCTGTGAGTTGAATGTGATTGGTGAGGAGTGTAACCCCGGGATTCCACCGGGTCCGTCTGCGCCGCGGTTTTGTTCCGACCTCCTACAGCGTCAAAACCCACCGGGCGCGTTTCAGAAGCGGAGTGTCTTGCGTGCCGGCTCGCAGTTTTTGTTGATTTGGGCATATTTCCTGGACAGGCTACTTTGTACAGACAAAGTTAATAATAATTGTAATATTCCAGTTATAAACGACATGAATCAAAGATGTATTGCTGTATTTTAGTGGTAAAAAAATGCATTCATCATCATAATTATTCTATAAATATAATTTACACAGTGCCTGTAAACCGGAGGAGAACGCTGGCATTTATTCTCCTACTTGAAAGACTACGGAGGGATAGGGTCTGCAAAATTAGTTTATTTTGTGGATTGACTGGATGCTCTGACCGGTCCACTTCCTGCTCGGCGCTATGCAACGCCTCGCGTCGAAAATAGACCAGTCGCCTATTTTTAGCGGAGCCCAGCGCCGAGACGCTTCTGGGACGCTTCTGGGACGCTTCTGAGCCGTAACGCGGCGCGTCTGGTGGAATAACGGCCCGTCCACACGGCTGCGTGCGTTGAAGCTTCAACGCTTCAACGCTTCTGCCCATTCACTTTGAATGGGGTGACGTCACGCTTTGCCGAACTGCATTGTGGTTCCGTCGCTTCGCTTTGCTCGCGTTGCTCGCTTCAAAAGTTGAGCAATGTTCAACTTTTGAAGCTTCGACGGAAGCGTCAGCCAATCAAATCATATGCCAGTACAAGCTCTAGCCAATCAAATCGCGTGCTTTTGTGTCCGGGGCGGGAGATTCATGTGATGGGTTGTTGGTCGAGTTTCAGACACGCCCACCGGCAAGCCGACGCACGCCGCCGTGTGGACGCTGCGTAACACGCGGTGCAGACGGAATCCCGGTGGAATCCCGTGGTTAGTATGGACAGAGCTCATTTCCTCACAGCACTTACACTAATGGGTCCATAATATGAAAAGACTGGAGTATATTAATAAAGTATATTTCATAAGAACATCCCTGCCTGATGATTATGGCCGTGCAAGACCTAGGCTGAAAATGAAACATTGGCATAGAAACACGAGTAATGTGAACGTTTTCACTTTTTTCTGCATTCAATCTTTATGCTAAGTTAAACACATTGTGGATGTCTCCTCACAGACTGCTCTGGGATCAGGGTAACTGATGTCATATGTCCTATCTGACAGGAGGTAATAACCAAAAAATCTAATCTCCCAAAATGTGAAATTGATAAGGCCATTTTACACAATGTTATGGTTAAAGCAAATGTTTACCAGTGTCATGTCCTAACTCTAAATAATGACTTCTTATTGATAGCAGGGAGTAAGCAGGTACAAGTTCAGTGTGATGTTCTGTACACTACTGTACACCTCCACATTATTAAAGAGCAAACTGTCTCTTTGGATCTGTATTCAGGTATTGTCAGTTGACTACACATATGTCCAGTATGCAGAACTTGGCTCTACAGGTGGGGCAGGGCACTCGGCTGGACAGCCAGGTCTCAGGTCTCTGCTGGTCCTGTCGGCTGGCGAACCATCGGCCCAGACAGGACAGACACCACATGGGTCTGCAGAAACACTGCTGGCACTCTGACTCTGTATCAGCTCCTACAACACACAGCGGTGACAGAGGAAGAGTCACAATCACAGGATATAAACTTAGAACTAACAAGAACATAAGAGCTGGATGAGTCAGGGCAGGGAAGAAACAGGACTATGTGCAGAGGGCATGGGCACATTACACAAACTCATCCTTTAAACCGGGCAATGCACTTATATACCACTGTTTATATTGTAATATACACAATATATTCTTTGATCTTATTTTTCTTATGTTAATATAAATATACGTTTAATTTTTGTAATGTTTTCTATGTACAAACAAACTTCTTATCTTATATATGAATAACTTTGAAGGATATATTTATTGCACATTTTTACTTAACTTTTCACGTTAAATATTTGTATTTCTCTTTGATTTCATTAGCTAACTGAAACCCAATTTCCCAAGATAAACAAAGCGTTGTGATTGTCCCCTCACCTTCTGCGTGGCAGAGTCTGAGCAGCTTGGTGCCTGCTGGTGCCTGCATACAGCCGATACAGGGCTCCACCTCCTATAGAGACAGTACTCTTCTGAATAATGGTGCATTGATACTGTGATCAGGATAGGACAGGATGTTAGCACAGCAGTAGCATACACACACAAACAGTAGTGTACCTGTCCACTGGGGAGTGTGTACGGGCGATTGAGATCCACCTGAGCTCTAAAGGTTTCCAAGAAGAGTTCAGTGATGGTTTGGTGGATCACTACATTGGCAGCGTTTCTGATGGGAGCGTGGAGCTTCTCCCTGAGCTCTGCATACTCTGTAGAGATTAGCCTGGAAACAGTGGAGAAGTGACTTTTACTTACACAGACACACACGCACGCACGCACGCACGCACGCACGCACGCACGCACGCACGCACGCACGCACGCACGCACGCACGCACGCACGCACGCACGCACCCACGCACGCACGCACGCACACCCACGCACACACACCTGATATCAAAGGGTCTAACAGCCGGGTTGATGCTGCCCACGGTCAGGGTGAGGATCTGAGCCGGGGAGGCGGAGTCTGGAGTCAGCTGGTGCTGTCGAGACTCTGTCACGGTCACATGACAGTCCGTCTGTAAGGCCATGTAGACATGGTAGGTGGTCACCTGGAGCAGGACAAAGAAGATCAACCATGTGGATAAAATATATTTTTTATAATGTTTTTTTTTGCAAGAATTTCAACAATACTTTGTTGTTGTTGATTTGCATAAAGGTGTTGATTTGCATAACCTAAACATACCATAAGCTAAAGTGTAGCATGAGCCTGAAAGTGCTTACTAGGGCTGCCCCTAAATAGTCGACTAAACATTAGTCGACTAAAAGAGTCTTAGTGAAGCAATTGGGGCGCTGCGTTTTCTTTGTCATCCAGAAAACCAGACTCTATGAGCTGGCAAACAGACTACAAGTAGAAGAAGGACTCAAAGATAATCTTAAGGATGCTATAAACTATTTTCCTGTCCACTTTGAAGCAGTACAACAAGCTGTAGAACAACATCAGAGATAGCATAACGTGGGTGTTCATGGCAGACTTGTAATCAGGCAGAGAGCAACATTAGCATTCAGTGGTGTTCTGTCCCCTGATACTGTCAGTCCAACTGAAGAGTTTGGTGATAATTAATGAGGTCTAAACAGCAGTGCTTGCTGCTGGAGCCCTGCTGTTTTTGTTCCCTTTATTCTTCTGTTGCTTCTTCTTTCCTATTATTTTTCTATGCCAGCAGTTTTCAAGTCCTGAACATCAATCTGTTTAAAAATATTGTAACTGTTGCCTGATATGGTTATACAAATAGGTACAGCTGTATCAAAAGCAATTTTGGCACAGTGCACTCAGGTGATTCAAAGGTCTAGGGTTCCATTCTCTAGGTGACCAATTCCTATGATTTCACCAAAATCTTTGAAACGACACCTGAGAAACACCATTCACACGCTTGGACAACACGGACCAAAGCTGAAAAGAATGAGACGCTGGAAGGTTTGACTATTCTGTGTGGTACAGTGGTTCTGGTAGGAAGAAACACTTCAGAGTCTTTTATTTTGCATCTTGTTTCGTAGTGTGTTGGTCCTTCTGCCTCATTACCACCAGAGGGCAGGGTTTCCTGAGAAAGAACCACATTCTCCACAAGAATCCTCTCCCACTCAAAGCCATTTGTAATTAGTTTGATAATGTCTTTGTATTCCTTTATCAATAAACAGCCTTGTTTTCCATTAGTTAAAGGTTTCTATGTTCCTTGTTAGAGATGTCTCTTTTGTCTGTTGATCAATTATTTGGATGTGCAGTTTATCTTGCCTTGTTATTATTTGTCCTCCCATCTGGGATGCCACTTTTATGTTGATGTTAGACTTCAAGTTGCTTGGGTGCTGGTCGGGCCTGACAATTTGAATATTTAGAGTATGGTCAAAGCCTACAAAGGGTACATGTAACACAAATAATAAGTATAAATCACATGTCCCCTTTAAAACATTGCAATCATTCTCATTCAAACCTAGTTAAAGCCACACCCCTAAACAAATCACGGAACACCTATCTTTAAATGCAATAGATGCAACAAAAGAATAAACTGAACGTTCTGTTATAAGTTAGTCTGCTGTGGGTGAAAGTGTGAATTAATTGAACAGATTCTGCCCAAAAAATTATCCAAAAGTATAATCCACAGAACTCTAGATTTCAGGATTTCTCAGAAGCAATTTGATCGAGTTCACTCTCAACCAAAGTGAATATTCCCAAATAATGTTTTTGAGATAAATTCAATAAAAACAAACCAACAAACACCCACCTTAAATTAGCTTTGGCAAATGTATTTGCAGATCTTAAAAGGTCCCCTATTATACTATGTTTTAACAATATATAACAGGTCTCAGATATATACAGAACATGTCTCTGAAGTGTTTGGCTCCAAACACCAAACAGATCATTGCAGCATCCCATAATCCCCTCTGTTTCAGCCCTGTTTCCAAAGTGCTGATTCTCTCTCTGTTACTTTAGATGAAAATAAGGAGCCCCTCCCCACGCCCCTCTGAGAGAGATTTGGTTAAAAAGAACTCAATGGTGCTCTAGGAGGAGATTCAGGGGATAAGGTAGGGGGGGGGGGGGGGGGGGTTACCTTGGTTGGTGATTGGCTAATGGTTACATCATAAAGTGGCCAAAATCTGATCAGCTGATTTTCAGACAGGTTTTTATATAGATAGATCAGGACAAAAAGAGAGGGGGTCTTTGTTCCTGAAACTTTCAGAATCTCTTAACACAGAGGGGACACTTGTTGATGTATGAAATACATAAAGTGGATTTCGCATAATAGGGGACCTTTAAATAATACAGTGTATTGAAACGAGCTCACAGGGCAGCCAATGATCGAGCTTTTCATGGCACTCAGTATTCTCTGGGGGACAAGTCAACTCTCTCAGACGCACAGCCATTTTGGTGAGATGGGTTTTTAAAAGTTGTCACAGGACGGGCTTGTTCTAACCAGTTTACCCGGATGCAAATCTTCCACTATAAACAGATGTGTTTTAATTTATACCGGCTGTGTCCAAACTTTTCATGTGCCTAATGGAGTCAAATGTGTATCGCCATGGGCATGAGATTTTCATGTAAGGGTCAACCTTAATGATAGACTTTAAGAACTGCTGATGAAGCATTATTGATCAGATGAGATCAAATACATCACCCAGTATTCACTCACCTTTAACACCCAGCTGTCAGTCACTATCACTCGGGCTCCAGGGGCCCCTGTAGCAAACTTGTCGATGCGTCTGAACTCATCGTTGACGCTGGTTGCCACGGAGCCCCAGCTGGAGTGAGGAGGCTGTATGTGGGACTGCAGGGCGCGGCTGATTGGATGGTTGTGCCAGCGACGACGGGACCAGTAGATGACGAGCGTCCAGCTGGTCAACTGGAGGCAGAGGGAAAGCAGGAGGAAGGCTCTCCAGCTGTCACTCACCTGTTCAAACACAACACATCTGAGACCAAGGTTGCGGTCGAATAGTCCAAAAATCAGCTCCTATCGTCTATCCCTTGACCTCTGTGTGAAACGTCACGGGGTTAAGGGATAGTGGATAGGAGAATTCAAAAGGACTTAGGAGAAGAGACTGCGGTGCTTTGAGAATCCGACTGCACTTTCACTATCCAACGTTTTTATGATGCGCCAGCGGACGTCATGAATGTGCGTCTGCTGCTGTGGGGAAACTATGGAAACTACAGTTTTCTATACAGCGGACTACAACATGGATGTAGAATAAGAACGAGGGACTACTGAAAACTCATCTAGAGACTCTGCACCGTGCTCTGATTCTGTTGCTTTCTGCTTTATGAACGGGGACAACAGAGAAACATATTCTTCATGACCAAAGCTGGAATTGAAATAAAAAAGTGAAACTATGCTCGTCACCCTCTCCCTGCGGTCCACATTAATACAAAAGATCCCAATACGTATGAACTATGAAAAGATCTTAAAATCAATACAAATGTATTTATTATAAACTTTAGTCCTTAACATCTATCACTGTGTATATCACCATTCAAACATCTTTTAAAAGTTGAACAAACCCCACACAGCTCAGTAAAGACTGTGAAATGTTGACTTTATTTGATCATTTCAGTAAAAACTAACGTTCATATTTCTCTTTTTGATTATAATACTGATGAACGTTCAAAACAAAGCACTTTGGCAACTTACCACATACGTTTTAAAAAGCTTAATAAGCACCGTAACTTTCATGATATCATTTCTCGGTCATAATCGGTGTTTCCGTGAACGGCCGATGTTGTGTGACGGCAAATGCTGCGGCTGCAAGGCATTGTGGGGCAGCATTTTCTCCTCTCCTTTCGTAAAGGGAGGTCCAGTGGTTCCTAAGCTAAAGGAGGTTATAAAGGAAGTTTGAAACCTCCTTTCCTATCATCTAGAGCAGTGTTTCTCAAACTTTTTCATACCAAGGACCACTTAACCAATAAAAAAACACTCGCGGACCACCTAACTCCACAAATATCCCAAAACACATCGTTTTTCTAGTACAGATTACAAATCGCCTGAAAATGGTACAAACAGGTGGCAACATGTGTGGCGAAGGTGTTGCGCTGGGCTATATCATGCAATCGAAACTTAAGCTCGCTCCATTGTGGAGATATTCCCGCGAGAGTGCGGAAAACTTAAATGTATTTATTTATTTCAAATGTGAAATGTTACCAATATACTCACTGACACTAGGGGGCGCTCACGGACCACCAGTGGTCCGCGGACCACACTTTGAGAAGCACTGAATTTCTAGAGAATTCGAACGGCACTTATCATGGCTGCCAGTAAGGTACTTCCGGGTAATTTCACTCCGTTAGGAAGGTTGGTTTCTAAGCTAAATGGACTATTGGACTGCAACCCAAGCTCTAACAGAGAGGAAGTCTGGAGAGCATCCACAGGACAGCTTCAGCTGATTCAAAAATGCTGCAGCACGTGTACTAACCAGAGTTAGGAAAAGGGACCACATTACTCCTGTTCTGGCTGCCTTACACTGGCTCCCTATAGAACATAGGATAGAATTTAAAATTCTTCTTCTCGCCTACAAAGCCCTTAATGGGCAGGCGCCATCTTACCTTAAAGAACTCATTATACCCTACTGTCCTACTAGGGCATTGTGTTCCAAGAATGCAGGGTTGTTGGTTGTTCCTAGAGTCTCTAATGGCGCGTTTCCACTACAGCGCGGAGCCCGGTTTAAGAGGGCTGTGACGTCAGCGGCCCGACTTTGGTTGCGTTTCCACTTGGCCTAGTACCGGCCGGCGGGTCCTAATTCACAGTTTTTCTGGCCTCATAAAATCGTGGTTCTAGGGCCAGGAACAACCAGGCTGAGTTGTGACGTCAACACTCTCGACTGCTGATTGGTCAGAGAGAATCGTCACAATCGGCGCGCGAGATAATCCCTAGCGTCGCATATATATATAGCGAAGCTTGCAGCATTTTTATAAACAGGATTTTTGTCAACAGAGGAGCGAAAATGGCAAAGAAAAGCACGCCGTGGTTGGTCGAGGAAGTGACGACGTCCCCTACATTACATTGCAGATGATAAGATCCAGCGGGAGCTCGACGGGACAACTCGCAATATTAAAGTATTTCAGGAGGTCTCTACACAGATGTCCACAAGCGGCTACTCGAGGACTGTCGTGCAGTGTAGGGAAAAACTCAAAAAGATGAAGAGTGAATATCGCTTGGTCAAAGATAATAACAACACGAGTGGTGCCAGTAGGAAAAACTGGAAGTGGTTTGAGCTAATGGACACCATTTACGGCCATAGACCGGCTAGCGTTGGGAGGGATGGAAGCCTGGACTCTGCAACGGCGTTACTGGAGTCTCTGCATGGTACGTTTTTTCTAACGCTCTGTTATTTGCTTGAAAGCGTTGTGTCCCTATCTGTTCTAAAGCTCACTTCTAAGAAATAAGTCTATTTTATCCTTACATTTATGTTCGCATTGAAGATGGGGTCACGGCAGTTTTAAGCAGCGTGACTCCGCCCACCAAAAAGCCGATCGCTCCGCCTACACTGCGTTACTATAGTTACTGCCCCAGTTCCTAAACTGTAATGGAAACGCGCCATCAAGTGAGCTGGTCCTAACAAGGCCTAACGAGGCCGAGCGAGGCCGAGCGAGGCCGGGCTCCGCGCTGTAGTGGAAACGCGCCATAAAAGTACAATGGGAGCCAGAGCCTTTTCTTATCAAGCTCCACTTTTGTGGAATCAGCTTCCAGTTTGTGTTCGGGCGGCAGACAGCCTATCCGTTTTTAAGAGTACGCTTAAGACCTTCCTATTTGATAAAGCTTATAGTTGATAAAATAATCTAATAAGAGTGCATTGACGTAGACACGTTGTGCCTCTTCACCTATACATTTTTAGTTCTTACTCTTTTCACTCCTAAAAACTTAGATCTTATATTTAAAACTAAGGTTATTACTACTTCTCATTCTTCTAAATCTATTCTCTCTCTACTTCTCATACTCTCTACTTCTGTAATCTATTTATTCTATTTTCTCTTTATCCAAACCTTTTCCTTCTCTGACCTCTCGAGGTTCTATTAGAGGGTAATAGGTTGCAGAGAGGCCTATTCCGGCCGGGGAGTGTTTAGACCGTATTCACAGCGTACCTCCTTACCTCTCACCAATTCCAATTAAGGTTCCAGTGGGGACCTTTCTCCCTGTGTGTGCCTCTCCACCTCTGTTTCTTACTTCTTACTTGCTACCCTTTTCCCTCAACCTATCCTAAGGGAGTATATCCGATTAACCCAGCTTCCCCCAAATGTCTTTTTGGTGTCTATCTACGCCGGGATCCTGAGTCGAGGCTGATCCTGTTGCTGTGGTCTCCTGTGTCCTGGCTCCTCTATCCTGAGTTCTGGATTTGAGTCCTGGATTTCGAGTCGTGGCTGAACCTGTCTCTGCGGTCCTGCCTGACTCTCACCATACTACTTCCCTGATGGCTCCCACAGGATTGTTGACATCCTCGTGGATTCATCTTCTTATTATAGACACATGCATCTCCAAACATTTGGTCTACCTACGCTGTAAAATGTATTATCGCTTCAATTTACACACGGCATCTATTGCACGTCTGTCCGTCCTGGGAGAGGGATCCCTCCTCTGTTGCTCTCCCTGAGGTTTCTCCCATTTTTCCCTTTAAACTGTGGGTTTTTCTCTGGAAGTTATTCCTTGTATGATGTGAGGGTCTAAGGACAGAGGGTGTCGTATTGTCATACTGATATTCTGTACAAACTGTGAAGTCCACTGAGACAAATGTAACATTTGTGATATTGGGCTATATAAATAAACATTGATTGATTGATTGACTGACTGATTGAGGACAGCACGAGCAGGACTTATGCAGGTAAAGATTGCACATTGAATAGCTGAGGCAGAAACAAAAAGATCTCTCAAAGCATTGTTTCATAAAATCCCTAACTTTTGTTATTACCAGCTAAACATACAATTATGAAATATCAAAAGTATTGCTACAAAGGAATATCATTAAATAAATACAAATGTCTTAATGAATAATACAAATGTAATAGGGGTGTCAAAGTAATAACACTAATCATCTGAATCTGTAGAGTAACTAAAAGCTGTCAGATACAAATAAAAAATATTGGCATCTAAGATAATAGCGAGTAGAAGTTGAACATAGCATTAAATTAAAATACTAACTAAGTACCTCAAGATTTTACTGTGTGTAATACTCAATACTTAAGTGCAAGTTAATGCACACTTTGTGACTACAGTTTGCATGCCGATTACCTTAAAGTAAATCAATCTTTGTTTGGAATTGTTGCAATTATGATAAATATACATTTTGTGTAAAGTAATTATATTGTCCACTCCCATGTTGATAAAAGTATAAATAAAACTTGAAAAATATCTGTTTTTGAACAGATTAGACATTTGCGAATTATTTGCGATTGATTGCGAGTCAACTATGGAAATCATGCCATTAATTGCGATTAACATCCTAATTGATTGACAGCCCTAAAATGTTAATATTCGTAAAGAATATCATTTATATATTTGATGGAGTATTACTAATAATTACATCTACAAGCAGTGATGGAAGGCGCCTCACACATGGACACGTGTTGGTGATACTGGAGGGCCGACGGTTTCACGGTGAACATTTCTTATTGCATGAAGTGTGATTTGCTTGAAATACCATAGATATTGGTAATATTGCACCACTTCCTGTGTCCACTATGTAGCATTAGAAAAAGGTGCTTAATTTATGTTAATGTCGCTCTAAATCATGTGTAGACCAAACCCTGTCATGTTCATGTAAATTGGATGTTGCTCATATAAGGCTGACTTCCTGTTTTCACCTGGCCACACCAAAGAACACTAACCAGTCATTTAAGGGGAGAGACTTGACTCAATGCTTTGATGAATTTTCATTTTTGTCACAAGTCAACTCAGAAATATGACAGCTGAAAGTAAGATCAACCATTAGTCTGAATATTGGGATATTAAACAGTTGGCCAAAGTGTAATGCTTGTTTTTCGACTGATACAAGTGTGTTCTGCAGACAGACATTAGAGGGACAGGCTGACCTGGTGAATGGATCCCAGGTTTTTTTCTGGAGCAGCGATGCACATCCCCAAATAGTAACCTGCAGAGATGAAACCCATTAGTTCCAGTGTTACACACACACACACACACACACACACACACACACACACACACACACACACACACACACACACACACACACACACACACACACACACACACACACACACACACACACACACACACACACACACACACACACACACACACACACACACACACACACAATTTGCAGCCTGTGACAACTTCACAGTGTTTGTTCTGTTAGTTGTATCTAAGCATATTGGTTTTAAAATGTAATGATGACGGTGTCTACAAGGTGCTAAATGTTCCACTGCTGACACATAAAGCTATCAGGTTGTGTTTTTAGTTTGTAAATAACCGTGGCCAAATTATAAAATGGAACTTAATTTAAACCACACCAACCAACAAGTTAATCATTTAACATATCATTTGATATATTCCGATATATAGCTGTAGTGCAGGTAAACTGTGTGACTCCTTCAGTATTTATCAGTAACGCAACATTAGAGTCTAGTTACCAGCTTATAGTGAACCCAGAAATGTTGAGAACCCCAAAGTTTTATGTTAGAAATGTTAAGTACAGGTCCCCAGCACATATAAACTGTATTATCCAGGAAGTGGTCCTATTTGTACTCTCGGTGGGCTGATTTTGACTATCATGAGAAGCGTTGTGATGATTGGATACAGAGAGCACAAGATGAAAATGATTACCTCTACTTTGAACAATTCTTTTTCAAATAAATAGACAATTTGTCCAATCCAAATGATCCCCTACATCTTCCAAATTGATCTAAAATGTATCAGCCCACAGAGAGTACATACAACTGCCATTTTTTATTCTAAAAATGTTATTAATGGACTTATCAATAACCCCCAAAACTTCTCAAAATTGTCCAAATGGGCCAAGCCATTTTTTAACTATTGTTTACATAGGCTATAATGCCATTTATTTTTAATAACACAACACATAATTGTCCAACATATGCAGGTTAGCATCCATCAGTTTCTATGTGCTGGGGACCCTACTATACAGTCCTTACATAGGACTTTGGGGTACTCAACAGTTCCGGGTTCAGGACTCTATGAGCTGGCAGTCAGACTGACACCTGTCCTGCAGGTACACTGTGGTTGAACTCCTTCAGTATTTGTCAGTAATCGACTCGCTCATTTCCCCCTCATGTTATGTCTCTAAACACATTTAGAGACATAACATGACTTAGATATTACCTAAGGGCAGTGCAGAGTGGACCAGCAGGGTAATGCTGGTCCTCCGGACGTGGTACTGGATGAAGCCCACATCCTCGCTGCCCAGCCAGGACGAGAAGAGGTTCTGGACGGTCAGCCCGGCCGAGCGGAACTCGTTGGGCGTGAACACGAAGCAGAGGGAGAACACGAAGTAAGCCAGAGTGAAACTTAACTCCGGACTCTCCATTCTTCGGCTAGGTCAACCGATACCACATCGAGAGTTATGTTTGCTTTTTCTCCGTCTTCTTCTTCTTTTTCTGTTGCTGCTGCTTCTCCTTCTTCTTTGACGGCTGGTAACCAGCGTTAAAGGTGCATTACCGCCACCTACTGTATTGGAGTTTGGACCAGAATTGTCTAGGCCGACCCCCCGCGCCCCCAAAATCTTGTCTCAAATAATATAAGAGTCTTCCTGACCCAATGTGTAATATTTCTTTGAGATTCGGTTATTCCACTGCAAGCTTCCTGATTTCTGCCTGTAACGTTTCTCTTTCTAAACCTATTTGCCACAATACTGTTTCTTCGACCTGCATATAGGTGTTCTAATCCTGATGGATGTGTTACTAAATGTAATTTTTTGTTCAGTCTAGTTAGTCTATCCTAATCCTTAATACATTATCCTCCTTGGTGCTCCTGTTCACCGTCCTGACTCCTTGCCACTCCTCAGACATTCCTTTTTACAATTTTTCTTTAGATTCAGGAGTGCAACTTTCCATTCTTCCTTATGTTTGAGAGGCTGCTTGGCTAATGTGTCTATATTTAAATGTTATCTTAATATTTCTAATCCTTCATCTGTATAATGTTTCTTGAATGTCATTAACAATATTCTGTCTACTATGGGATGTAAATGACTGAGGTGACATTATTGCTGCACATGAATCTTTACAAAGAATCATCTTTTTGATTTACATCTCTTCTATCCACTGCAGTGATGTTGCAATTGCCATGATCTCAACTGTAAATACAGATAATGATCTGATGTTCTCCATTTGTTTGCAATTTTAAAGGTTGGTATAGTAAATGCAAAGACTGTGTTCCCTGTGTTAGGATCCTTTGACCCATCAGTATATACTGGGGCATATGACTGGTTAGCTGTTTTGAAATTGTTCTTCAACCGAAGCTGCAATGTTGCCAAGAGCTTTTGCACCTTAATTTTCTCCTGAAAATAAAAATCAGTGCACACTGAGGGAAACAGCCAGGGTTGCGTTCAAGGCACATTACTGGGTCCATGGTTCCCCCCCCCTTCCTGAATCCTGAAATAGAATGTTAGTCGGTCTAGAGCAGTGGTTCTCAACTGGTGACCCGTTTCGAGTGGGTCGCAGATGTGTGAATGAAGAAAAAGAAATTGAAAAAAAATATTTTCTTTTTTTTTTTTTTTTGGGAAAAAAGTCAAACTTTTATTTTGAAGGCCCGATTTTCTATCGCTGTGCACGCAGTAGGCGTTGGACTGGAAGTACCGGAGACAATAAACGGTTTTGAAAATTTCTGTCACGTAGTGATCATCTTCTCAATAAAACATCTTTGCTGATGTTTTTTCGAGTCTTCTGGCCAATCGGAATCAAGATTGTTGCCGGAAGTCCCCACGGAGAATAACTTTGCGGTAGAACTATTCTTTATACATCCATGGGTACAACTTCAGATAAAAATGAACACATAATGAAATATGACCCCCGGTTTGATGATTGACAGGTCACAGAACAATGGGAGCTATCTACCCTTACCCACAATTTAAAGTAATTCACACAGACTCTCCTCTTTACTCTTCTCTCTGTGTGGAGCAGCAAGTTCAGCTGTCAGAACAAGTGAAAAAAACAAACATGGCATCAAATATTATTAATATGTCGGGTAGTAATAGATGTATTTATTTTCTTCTCAGAGTGTACCAGAATGCGTAGTTTATATGTTAGTATTTCTAAAAATCTCCTGGGGAAGAATCCCCCAGACCCCCCTGCTGGGGTTGGGTTTTCAGCATGTGTGCCTTTTTATGTAATACAGTTCAGCTTTGTTCATCATCTCATTAAACCTTATTTAAAAGCATTCTTTAGTTCTGTGAAGGGATATGAGGGATATATGCACTTTACTTCACTTTAATTAATATTGTATGCTGAAAAGCGTATATATTACAGCACGATTTTTTGTTGAATAGATTTGAGTGGTTCAAAATTTCGGGTCACGATCTATTGACTAAGGAAAAAGTGGGTCCCGAGGCCTGACCAGTTGAGAACCACTGGTCTAGAGTGTACTATCATTCTCTCCATTATAATTCCTGGATGTGATGTTAGAGCTATTGGCCTATAGTTTGCTGGGTTTGATGGGTCCTTGCCTGGCTTTATAAGTGGAATGACCACTGCTTCTTTCTCACTGTTTCCCCACTTCCCATACTTTGTTATAAAAACCTAGTAGCTTCATGGATGCTATTCTCCCAAATGCTTTAGCATCAATAGGCGTCATTTATACTGGGGACGCTGGGGACATGTCCCCTCCACTTTTGGAAATAGCCAACCCGGCTCTTGGGCTGGGGTCTGAAAGTATAACAATCCTTTATTTAGTGGACACCAAAATTTGTGAACATCTAAATGTAGTTGTTAAAGGTTTTAAGATATACATAATAACATCATGGGGTCATTAAGGACCAAATTAGGAGGGCCAGTCAGGCCACTAATGAGCTCAATCATTCACATGTATTATTATTACGCTATAAATTAAGAGTACTAGGGGTCTATTACAAAACCTTTGAAGGATTAATTAAAAATAAATCTATGGCAAGTATGATCAAATTAACATAATGTCAAGATATAGCCAATAGACAATCAACATGCTTGAATATAAAGGAAGAAGAACAATAAACAGATGAACATTTAGGTTTTATGTGTAATCTTTAACTGCTGCTAGAACACAGTTTTACCGTGGGGTATTTCTAACAAGACCAAAAAGATATACAAGGCTTCCAAAACAGAAGAAACCAACTCAATACAGTATTTTAATTTCCTTCAAAACGACAAAAGCACTAATAAAAACCAAATAACAATAACATAAAGGAAAAGTACTTGAAGTGGTTGCCTGTTGTAAATACCTTGGTATCTGGCTTGATGATTGTCTCTCTTTTAAACCTCAGGTCAATAATCTGCTTAGAAAGCTGAGGGTTAGGCTAGGTTTCTTTTTCAGAAACAAGTCCTGTTTCTCGCTTGAGGCCAGGAAAAGGCTCTGTGACCTTTTGACCTGTGCTGGACTATGGTGATCTGATCTATATGAATGCACCTGCCCACCTACCTGATCAAGTTAGATGCCCCCTATCACAGTGCGCTGAGATTTGTTACTAACTGTAAAGTACTTACTCATCACTGTACCCTGTATGCCAGGGCAGGTTTGCCTTCTCTAACTGTACGGAGGCTCAGTCACTGGTACATGTTCATCTATAAAGCCATGTTGGGTAAACTCCCATCTTATATCTGCTCTCTGATCACACGGAGAGTTGCAAGTAGCTATTGCCTGAGATCTCATGATGTGTTTTTGTTACATGTGCCAAGTGCAAGGACTTGAAACTGAGCAATTGGTTCCAATGCATGATTTTAAAGCTCGGATAGATGCTATGCAATTTGATACTGTTGGTCATTGTCGATATGTATGTAAATGTAGCCCTGTAAATATGTTGTATGATGTCCCCTTGAAAAAGAGATCAATGATCTCAATGGGATTCACCTGGTTAAATAAAGGCTTGAAATTAAATGACATCTGATGTTAGAAATATGAATATAAGACTAACAATTATAGTATGTTTGCTAAAGGAGAATATTTGTATCTTATAAAATAATTCCTATAACATCTTCTGTATAACAAGTCCTATTTGCAATGACCTAAAAATGGTTTTCAACGCGCAAGGTAACCCTTCTCTTGCGTTCGGTCATACCCCCTTCCCATACTATTTTCGGTCAAAATTGGCCGGTGTTTTGCACAGTGATATTTCTGGAACCCCTTATCCCATTTTGATGGTTGACATCTAATTTGAACAGTCAAAGCCAGAATGACACTAGGGGTGAATTTCATTTTTATAATTTTGCAATAAGTCAAAGATATGTTTACTGTATATTATAAAAATGCTTGTCATGTAGGCATACTGGAGATGGAAAGGCTTTAATCAGTGTTGTAGCTGAGATTCTTACCGTTCCAATGATGTATGGGATGTATTGATAATAACTTGGATTTATATAGTGCCTTTCATGAGACCCAAGGTCGCTTTAAAAAGAAGAACAGGAGTAGAAACAAACATAACAAAAGGCAGTCCGACGAACAGTTAGACAGACAAAACAACAAATAGATTTTGGGCCAAAGGCCTTGGCAGACAGATGGGACTTGAGGGCCCTTTTGAAGGCGTCAAGCGTGGGGATGTTGCAGATCTCCGCAGGGAGAGCGTTCCAGAGAGTGGGGGCTGCCATACTGAAGGCTCTGTCCCCGAAGGATCGCAGGTTGGTGCGGGGGGCCAGAGTCTGAAGACCGCAGGTTCCGGGGTAGGGCATGTGGGAATTGTATTGATTTGATACAAGCAAGCCAGTGTTTCATTGTGTACTTTCAACTACAGTATATGGTCCGGCAAGTTCAGCATTCACTGTGATGAATATAAAATAAGACACTGATACCGTTTTCCTCAATGAACATTTATTGAACAGAACATCATGTGGAAAATCAGAGGGGCACCATTCAAGCTGGTCTGCTTAAAAAAAAATTAAATAACTAAAAATAACCTTTTAAATTGATCCCAACAGTAAAATCAACATGATTTAAAATAAAAATCCTCGGAATCCAAAGCTCTTCGGAATCTTTCACTGAAGTCCTTCAGCCTTTGTTGTGCTTCCTCACTCATGTTCTTGGCGAGGTCATGGGCACAAAGTTCCATCTCACTGATAAGACAAGATGGTATAAAGAAGTCAAATATAATATTATAAATTCATATGCATCAGGGGTTGTACACTTTAATGGAAATTGTATTAGCATTCTCCTCATGTTTCTAGCTTACCTCCAGTCATTCTCGGCATAATAGTTGCTTAAAATGCTACAATAACATTTGCAATTCGTTTTTAATCTGCCATGTACGGTAATGTCTCAGCCACCGTAGCGTCGTGTCAGGTGGGCGTGTCGTGTAGTGTCGTCAATTCGCTTTTAATCTGCCATGTACGGTAATGTCTCTCAGCCACCGTAGTGTCGTGTCAGGTGGGCGTGTCGTGTAGGGGGCGTGTCGTGTACTGGCGTGTACTGGCCGCGGCTGCAGCTAGACCCTTCTCGGATCTTATGGCTCCGTTCCTTTGCGAGAGCCGTTCAAAAGAGCCGTTTTTTTTAAAGGGGGCGGGGTTACTAGGTTTATCTGCGAAATAATCACTAGGATAATGATTGACTGTATTGCCAGACCTAATGTCAATCATCTGCATTGTAAACATGACACAAGGTGGCGCCATATCCATGTCATTCATGTCAGTGAATGTACTACTTTGAATTTACCCTCTGTATGTGTTAAGTAAATAAAGTTGCCTTGCCTTGAATGAAATTCACGCAAACTCTTAATATTAGATAGCCTACTGTGTTTTTAAGTGGCGATGGAGATTATTTGTTGACCCTGCTCTAAAGGATATTTTGCCTTTACAAATGGTGTGCTTTATCACTGCCTGGGTTTTGGTTGAAGTGCATCCAAATGCTGCTGCGTTTTCGCGTTTGGCTCATTTTCCATCCGAAAAACACGTCGTCTACCTGTCCTGTACCACTTGTTGTGACTTCTCTCTCTCTCGCGTATTCCGTTAAGACCCACCCCATCTCACTCCTCGTGCTGAAACCTACCAATCAGAGTAGGGGCGGGTCTTCACAGAATACATTTGGGGAACAAAGTCAAGCTTTTTAAAAGGCGAGTGGATTTTGGCAGGCAGTGAGTGCGGTCCAACGATTGAACGATAACATGAACGGCTCTCACCAAGTACGACTCGGTTCACCTCGTTCGTACCAAAGAGCCGTTCAAAATAATCGGCTCGTTCGCGACCGACACATCACTAGTACATAATATATATTTCGCCTCCCAAGACTTTACACATTTCCTCTTTGCTTTTCGTTCGGGTTCATCTTGCGCTTTATCAGTTGAATCACTTTGAACATTCGTTTGAGATGTTGACGGGTTGGCCGAACTTTTTACCCCACAATCAAACAACTTAATTTGCTTCGCCATTTTTTGTAAAACAAACACACGGCGCACCGCGCACGCGAGTAAACGTTGTTGGAGCACCACCCTTTGGAGTGGTTGAAGGTTCGAGCCTGCTCCGCGCCGTTCGTTGATGAGTGGTCTGCTATAAGAGGAAGGACTCAGACACCGAGATATGAGGTGAACAATAAGCTGATTTAATGGTAAAAGCAACAGTACAATATAACGAAGTACTTCGGGCCCTGGTTCTACTACCGTGCGATATACGTATCGGGACAGTCAGACAGAACAGGGCCCAGAGTGTAAGAATGTTACAGTATTTTATACACATAAGCGGGGAGGAGTTGTGTGGGAGGAGTTGTGTCGGTTGCTCCTCCCTAGGTGTTATCTACTGGTGGATTCACTCCTGGGCGAGCCCTAGGCAGCGAATCAGAGTGAGTCAGCCAGGTGGATTCACTCCTGGAGCAGAGTCTTCCACTCCGAGACAGAGCGTGTCCTTGATGTGGGGTTACTTTTGGGTGAACATGACAATCTTTATCTTTGCATGAAATGTAGCACCTGTGAAGAAGGGGAGCGAGCCTCCCATACAGAGTCAAGGCCGGTGCGATGTGCTGTTCTGACTACCTCTTTGTATTCTCTCAGTCTCTGCACATGACCTCGCTACTTTCAATATTGCAAGCTAAACACTTTCTCATGTAACTTTTCCCTACGTTCCTGTCCACCCCATCAAAACTGGGGGGGGGGGGGGTCGATTGGGTCCATTTATTCCTAAGTCACGGCACATACAATGAGCACAGTAAGCAAATAATGTAATAATAAGAATATTGCCCTAGTTTCATAAGCAGTTTCACAAGCATACATTTTACACAGACTATTGGCGCCTAAGATATGTCGGGCCAAGGTTATAGTTATTGAAACAGGTTATACAGGTTACTTTAACGTGCATCGCTTTCTGGCTCCGTAATCACACCAATGCACGTGCAACTTAAGTATCAGGTTCCGACTGGTCACAACAAATAATTAACATTTGTCTATTTTGGGGTGCACATTTAGCTGTTTGCTGTCCTTATTTCTTTATGTTAAAAACTGGTTGCCCCTGATGGCAACCAAAGGCCAAGAAGTGGTTGATATTTTTTCTGAATGGTTGCCAATGGCAACCTGGCAACTGTTAATGTCGAGCCCTGGTTTATGTGCTTTCTTGAGGACCTCCTCAGGAAATTTTACAGGAACCACAATCTGGAAGACTGGCCCACCAATGAAGCCTTTCCCATGTGACAACCACTTTCTGACCAGCAGCTCCCCTTGCAGCAGATAACCACTGGTGGCACCATTTCCATCCTCGGTGGAGAGAACCGCCTCAAAGAACGGACTGAGGGAGACATCAGCTTTCTGCTCTATCACCAATTCACTGCGGGATACAGACAACAATGAGTCAGGAACAACCACAGAATCTATCTCACCCACCTCTTCACCCTGCTCAGACTCCCCATGTGCACGGCTCACAGCCCGTGTCACAGCGCAAGCCACAAACACTCCAGGGGAGCACTTAGCATTTTCCTCTGCGTTAACAGTCACAGTGGGTGAAGATGACAGTATGGTAGGCGGTGGACCCTCAGCCCACACACGGCTGCCAGCCGTTACCCAGGATAACATCCACACCTTCAATCGGCATTACAGGACGGACCCCCATGTTGACCTCACCCTGCACCAAACCAGAGATAAGCACAACAGAATGCAGAGGGACAGGCACAACATTCATTCCCATACCTCGCATCAGGACAAAGTCCCCATTTCTAGATTTGTCAGAAAACGGTAGCACAGAGCTCAGAATGTATGAATCATACGATGCAGTGTCTCTAAAAATATTTACCGGCACGCTGATGTCACTTCCCACCAATGACACGCATCCGTGTGACAAAATGCAGAAAAACCTGGTTCCTTCAACCCGCATGGCTCGATAACCTGCTGACAGGGAGAGATGACAGGTAAGGGTATCACAGACACAGTGCAAGCAGCAGAGTTAACCTGGCCCCCATTATTCCCCCTGCTAGCCTTAGCTTTGGGACAGTCAGCTTTCCAGTGCCCTCTCCCCCTGCAGAAGTTACAGATTTCTGATGGGTCAACCCGTGGCTGACCTCGCATCGCACGTTCAGCATTACCCAAGTGTGCATGAGCTTCCTCCTCCCATCTACCTGCTGCACGATACATTCCTTCCTCCTGGACCTTGAAGTCCCGACCGCCCCTGTGTATCAGCACGTAGTCATACTGTGTATCAGCACGTAGTCATACTGCGGCCTCTGCAGCAGTCTTCACCTTGCGCTCGCTGATGTAAACTGCAATGTGGCTGGGTACAGAATTTTTTAATTGTTCCAACACAATCATATCACACAATGCAGCATACAAATTCACATTTAGGGCATTGCACCATCTGCTAAAAAAAAGTACCAGATCCCTGGCAAACTCAACATGGGTCTGTCTGCTAGACTTCTCCCAGGACCTGAACCTCTGGCGATATGCCTCAGGGACTAACTCGTAGGCCTTCAACACAGCAGTTTTAACAGTTAAATAAACCTTGCTCTCTGCCACCGTTAGAGCAGAGTAGGCTTCCTGGGCTTTACCTGTTAACACACACTGTAACAATAAGGTCCCCTCAGCATCAGACCACTCTCTGCTCTCAGCTACACGCTCGAACAGGGAAAAAAAAGTATCTGGGTCTCGTTCACTAAACTGAGGAACTACCCGCAAATTACTGCCAACGTCAAACGGAGTACTTGCTCTACCCGAGAAATTAGAGGCCTGACTTGCACCACCAGCAGGTAAACTCAACCTCCGCTCCTCTAACTCAAGTCTTTTAATTTCTACCTCTCCCCTCATTTTTTCCACTGCCAGTTTCTCCATTTCTGTCTACAACAGCAACAGTTCCTTTCTCTGCTCAAACGTCAGGCCTGCATCACGGCAGCCAGACATCGACACTGTCTCTGCTAGGATCAACAGTATACTTTCTCCCTTTGAAAGCACCTAACTCAAACAGATTTGCTTTAACAATCCCTCTTATGTTTTCCTTTATTCTTTTATCCCCAACATCCAAGTGGAAATGTTCAGCAACACAGATCAGCTGCTCACGTGAGAAACCCTCCAGCAGCTCCTCTGAAGGCGCCCCCAAAAAATCCTCTACACTCCCTATCATGACAACACTGCGTGGCCCGCTCACGCTACTTACACAGCCTACACGTCACCGCGGCCTATCCCTCTAACTGCTTCACAGAAACTAGCTAAACTCCCCCTAGTCTTCAGGTGCTAATTACAGCGGGTACTTACGCACTTAATAAAGTAAGAAAGTATAACAATCCTTTATTTAGTGGACACCAAAAATACAGCCGTGGCACGAGGCTCACACGGGGAGTGTGCGAGAGGAATGAGAGAGCGAACAAATCCGGTTGGCTCTCCTCTTGTAGGCTTCCCGACCCAGGTGCAGCTCATCAGGTAAGACGCCGGCCCCACAGCAGTGGATCCTGTAAACCAGGGGTGGGGAACCTTTTTCCTCTCAAGGGCCATTTCAATTTTTTCAACATCCTCCAAGGGCCGTACAAATGATTGACCTCTGCTTAAAAATACTAAAATCACAGCCCATTCATTTCGCCTTTCTTTCATGCTGTGCAAAGAAAATGCAACCTCTTAATCCAGATATCTTACCATGACTCGCGCATGCATGCAAGTGCACGGTTGTGGCATGACCACCAAAACAGAAAGATATGGACACAAGATGTGTGCAAATGTATTTACTTTCCTATCCATGTGGACATGATTTAATTGGGGGGGACCTAACCTCCTCTAGGGGGTCCGGGGGCATGCTCCCCTGGGAAGATTTTTTTTGTTAAAGTTTTGTTAAAAATGTTAAAGTTAAACGCATCAATCTGGTGCACTTTGAGAGCAACATTAAGAGATCTATGGATACATCTCTCAACACCCATATGAAACAGAACTGTAAGCAGATTTTTCTTTTTCTTTATGGATATTTTACAAATCACTCCCCTTTCAAACTGTATTCTTGTTTATTAATAACAACTTTTTTTTACTGTCATATAGTATTTTATACCTGTTTACTTTATTCTCTTATTTTTTTATAACTATAATGATCATATAAAGATGTGCCTTTACGTCACTGGTTGTAGAAAAAGCTTCTTATATTCTTTAGCATAGCTAGCTAACCAGATGCTAATAACAACAAAGTTATTGACTGTATGATCAGTATGACAGATGAGCAGATCGCCACTGGGCTTTCAACTAAAGACACAGCCACGCGGCTCCTTATGGGTACTGCAATTTCTGGAAGTGCCTGAGCGGCGTTCTGGTGCTCTCCGTCAGAACTGCACCCTGTCAGACGAGACTTATACCACGTGATGACACATTAGGCTCGTGTTGTGTTCAAGGACCCCTTGGCCACACTCGCTTGTTTTTTTGCAGTCTAGATTTCTTAATTTTTTTTCTTTTTTGCATGTGTTTATAAATTACCTCGAGGGCCGTACCAAATGGTCTCGCGGGCCGTATACGGCCCGGGGGCCGGAGGTTCCCCACCCCTGCTGTAAACACACACACACACACACACATACACAACACACACACACACACACACACACACACACACACACACACACACACACAGCCGACGGTACCCCTCGTGGTGTGGAGGGGTCGTCACAGTCCCCACCAAATCGTACACTTTGAGGTTTATTTGGACAAGAGAACCTGTAGAGTCTGGAGGACTGTTCTCACTTTCTGGCTGTACTTCTGGTAACCCAAGAGGTGCAGTTTGGACCTGCGACACGTTTAATATTAGTGATAATTGAATAGAGAATACTAAAGCAATGGTTGATCCTGCTTTGCAGCAGCGAAGCAAAGATACTGCATTAGTTGTCAAATATATATTGTTAGCATATGTATGGGTATGCGGGGGGCCCTTAATGCATTAGTGGTTTTTCAAAGCTGAAAAAAAAAAAAAAAAGTAGCCCCACCACTCTTTCTAAGAAAGTGCAGCCCATGTTTAGCATTACATATTTCCTCGTTTCCAGGGGATGTTAGTCCAGTTCTATTTCCTCCTTACTGACCGCCAGAGGCGGTGCTTAGCACTGAATATCTTCTGTCTCGCGCATGCGCAGGTCGAATATTTATATCAACAAAGTCACGTGTGACCTCGTATGACCCCGGAAGGCATAAGTTCCGGTGTTGTCAACGAGTTCAGTCCTTTTTCATCTTCTCGCTGCACAGGTTACTACTTTATGAGTAGAAGCCAAGCTAGCTTATTGAAAAATTCGATTCTAGCTCTTCGCTACCTGTAGCCTTGTGATCATCTCGATCGGAGCTGCGGGCTAGAACGCTCGCCCTCCAAAGGCTGCGACGAGCTGTCGCCCTCCCAAGGGAGGGGACCGTGGTGTTCACCGCTCGGACTCCCAGGAGCTCCGGACCGGACGCTCCTGCACGTCAGTCGGTGAGATCGCTACCATTTATTGCTGATTGTGCTATCTCTTCTCAAGCTAATAAGATAATTGTGTCCAAGTTAGCCGAGTGCTCTCGCTCAAGCTAACTTGTTACTGCACTAGTGAAGAGAGCGTCTCCGCTCCCCTCTCACTGCACACATTTGGTTCCTTACCTGTTCCATCCTCCAGTTAGCTGAGTGCTCTCGCTCAAGCTAACTTGTTACGACGCTAGTGAAGAGAGTGTCTTCGCTCCCCTCTCACGGCACACAATTGGTTCCTGTTCCATCCTCCAGTTAGCTGAGTGCTCTCGCTCAAAGCTAACTCGTTACGGCGCTAGTGAAGAGAGTGTCCCCGCTCCCCTCTGACGGCATATATACCATTAACTGACTTCATTTTTCTCACCCCAGTTAGCAGAGCGCTCATGCTCACGTTAACTACTATTGTGCTCACTCCCCTCCACTGCATATTGTTTCCTGGCCCGGTTATTTACAGTCAGCTGAGTGCTCTCGCTCAGACTGACTTAAGCTGCCAGCAGCAATTAGTCTGGAGTATTCGTTGGTACTGTCGCTATGTTTAACGGCTGTAACACCTGTATGGCTCCTCTTCAACCAGAGGATGGCCATGACCTTTGCCCCTCTTGTCTTGGCCTCGAGCATCTGAGGGAGGGCCTTTCGGAGGACCCGTGTATGAATTGCACCATCATGCCTCGTGCGGTAAGAGCTGCTAGACTAGCCGAGGTAGAACTACTGGCTGAGGGTGGCCTTCCCCCTGCCCAGTCGACTCCAGCCCAACCTACCCATCCTAGGCGTTGGGAGCCCAAGAAGAGGACTAAGCCTGATAGGCTGTCCTCCAGGGTGGACCTGCTCATTACTGAGCTAGCCCAGATGAAGTCACTCCTCCTGGCTCTCCATTCTGGTGCCCGTACAGAGCACGCCGCTGCACCCAATCCACCCATGGCTGAGCTGGTTCCAGATGACGATGTGGTCTCGATGGCAGCTTCAGCCACTCATTTTAATGAGTATGATGAGGAGGGCCCATCCCATGCTTCTGGGCCTGGCTCCTGTACCTCAGCTCATGGATCCTCGGAGGGGGCAGATGACGGCTCCATGCCGTCATTCGCATGGCACTGGCTCGCCAGCAGCTGGATGTACGCAGCCAGAAACAGCGCCTGCCAGTGCGTTCTTCAGGCGCACTCTGGCACCCGCCACCTTTACCGTTCCTCCCTCTTGTGAGTATCTGAGGGAGTTACATGCGTGCTGGAGGGACACTAAGGCTCTTTCCCGTCTTACGTCCGATGGCCGAGCCCTGGCAGCCATGCAGGATGCGGCAAGATTCGGCCTTGACCACATGCCGGCTGTTGAGCCTACCATTGCTTCCCTCATAGTTTCCCCTGACGAAGCTCTGAGGTCGGAGGCCAGGTGCCCTCGACCCCAATGTCGGGTCACTGATGACCTGCTCACTAAGGCTTACGATGCAGCGGCGCGCATAGGCCATATAGGCAATTCCCTCTCTCACCTCATGCTCGCCCTCAGCGCTTCCTCTACCAGCCTCAGTGACGCCTCATTACAAGCGTTCGCTCTGATGTCTAGAGAGCTTGGGCGCCTGATGTCCACTCTCGTCCAGACTCGTCGCCAGGTTTGGCTGGCACAGTCACCCTTATCAGAGGCATTTAGGAGGACACTCCGTGCTGTCCCAGTGGAGCCGGGGGAGCTGTTCGGTTCAGCTGCCGTACAGGTGCTCGAACGGACTGTCCAAGCTAGTCAGACCAGGCAACAGTTCTCAGCTCTTCGCAGAGACATGCCCCCCCGGTAGGTCTAGAGGTTCCGCGTCTGCCTCCAGAGGCCGCTCCCATCCACCGGCTCACCCCGGTGCCCACCATGGGCCTCAGCGTCCCACGAGGTCCTGTTAACTCGCCCCCAAGGCAGCCTCGGCATCCGGTTTCTAACCGTCGCCCCCCCGAGCCTCCAGAGGCCGGGGGGCAAGGTACTGAGGGTCTGGGGCCGGCTGTCGGTTATTTCTCCCAGCAGCATTTCAACTACTGGGTAGCTCAAGCTTCAGACCCCTGGGTGGTTTCCACCTTAACCCAAGGGTACAAGCTTCAGTTCCGACGCCGGCCCCCAGCCTTCAGCCGGGTCAAAATGACCACCATAAGCGACCCGGCAAAATGAATCGCCCTAAACCAGGAGCTGTCAGTCCTCCTTGCCAAGGGTGCAATCGAGCCTGTGGACCCCATCTCACAGCCCCCGGGACCTACTCGACCTACTCGCCCAATCCTCGATCTGAGGGGACTCAACAAGTTCCTAAAGATTTTAACTTTCCATATGCTGAGCACAGCGGACGTTCTTCGTACCGTTGCCAGGGGGGAATGGTTCACGTCCGTCAACTTGAAGGACGCTTATTTTCATGTGCCTATTGTGCCTCATCACAGGCAGTTTATTCGCTTTGCCTTCAGAGGCCGTCATTTCCAGTTCAGGGTGCCCCCATTCGGACTCTCCCTCTCCCCAAGGGTGTTCACCAGGTGTGTCGCGGCAGCCCTCTCGCCCCTGCAGTCTCAGGGTATGAAGATTCTGCCATACTTAGACGACTGGTTGATCTGTGCACCATTCCGGTTGCAGTCGACCCAGGACACGGCTCTCCTCTCTCTCATGTCGCCCGGCTAGGCCTCAAGGTGAACATGGAGAAGAGTTGTCTGAACCCCTCTCAGAGCCTAACCTTCATTGGTGTGGCTCTGGACACAGTCACTATGCGGGCCTGTCCATCTGCTCAGCGCCTGGACGACATCCTCCAGCTTCTTCCCCTCTTCAAAAGGGGCAGGTCTCTGGCATATCCTGTTTCTCCGCCTCTTGGGCAAGCTGACAGCTGCCTCAGCTGTCGTTCCCTTGGGCTTGTTGTCACTGCGCCCCCTGCAGAGATGGCTGAACGGCCTCCACTTAGACCCCAAGTTGCACAGGCACAGAAAAATCAGGGTGTCACAACAGTGCCTCTCCACTCTATCCCCATGGAGGGAGAGGTCGTATATGTCGAGGGGCGTGGCCATGGGCTCCGTCCCTTTCCGCAGAGAGACCGTTACGACGGATGCCAGCCTCTCGGGATGGGGTGCGGTGTGGCAAAACAGGACAGCTCGTGGGCAGTGGTCTGTTCAGGACTGCACAGAACACATCAACGTGCTAGAGCTGCGAGCTGTGCACCTAGCACTCAGGCACTTCCTGCCATACCTGAGGGGGAGGCATGTGCTTGTCCGCTCGGACAACACTACAACGGTGTATCACGTGAACCACCAGGGGGGCACCAAATCTGCACGCTTGCTAGAGGTGTCCCAGGCTCTCCTGACCTGGGCAGCTCCTTGCCTGGCCAGCCTACGGTCAATGTATCTGCCCGGAGAGCAGAACCAAGTCGCCGACTTCCTCTCCCGTCACAAGCCTCCACCGGGGGAGTGGCGGCTCCATCCAGAGGTGGTGACCAGCATCTGGGGTCTCTTCGGCAGGGCAGAGGTAGATCTCTTTGCCTCGAAGATGTCGACCCACTGCCCCCTATGGTTCTCCTTGACGGAGAAGACCAGCCCTTTGGGTCAGGACGCCCTGGCTCATTCATGGCCAGGGTGTCTTCTCTATGCCTATCCACCCCTTCCTCTGATCCTACCAACACTCCTCAGAGTGCTTCATCAGGGCCACAGGCTTCTTCTGGTGGCCCCCTTCTGGCCAGCCAGGACTTGGTTCTCCCTGCTGCACAGACTCTGTTGCGGGACGCCTTGGCATCTCCCCAACAGGAAGGACCTCTTGTCTCAGCTGGAGGCTCGGATGGCACCCCGACCCTGCCGCCTCCAGCTGTGGGTCTGGCCACTGGAGGGCCCGACCCGCTGCTGAGCGACTGCATAGAGCCTGTCAGGAGGACTATTCTCAATGCAAGTGCACCATCTACTCGTAGGCAGTACGAAAACAGGTGGAAACTGTTTTCTGACTGGTGCCAAGGGCGAAATGAGGACCCAGTACATTGCTCGGTGCCCTTGAGTTCCTGCAGTCCCCCCTGGACGACGGCCGGTGTCCCGCTACCGTCAGGGTGTATGTGGCTGATATATCAGCTCAACACGCAAGGGTTGACAACAACACAGTGGGGAGCCATAGGCTGGTATCCCTCTTTTAGGGGAGCTCTGAGGCTTCGCCCCCCGAACATCCCAAGGGCTCCTACATGGGACCTGCCCTTGGTGCTGGAGGCCCTATGCTCGCCTCCCTTTGAACCCTTGTTACAGGCAGAACTGAGGTGGCTCTCAGCTAAGACTGCTTTCCTTCTTGCCATCACCTCAGCAAAGCGTGTAAGCGAGCTTCAGGCCTTGTCTGTGAACAGCTCGTGTCTGAGGCGGAACTCAGATGGCTCAGGTGTCACCTTATGGCCGAATACAGCGTTCCTCCCTAAGGTGCTGGCACGCTCTCATTTTAATCGGCCTATCCAGCTGGCACGGTTTGACCCCCAGGTCAAACCGTCTTGAGGTCAAGACTCCTATGCCCGGTGCGAGCCCTTAGAGCTTATGTCCAGACTACCGCAGGCATACGTCAGTCTGAACAGCTCTTTCTGTGTTACGGTGGTCCTAGAAGGGGCTGTGCGCTCTCAAAACAGCGCTTGTCCCACTGGATCGTGGACGTCATTGCCCAGGCATACAAGGCGAATGACCGTCCCTTTCCACCCAGAGTAAAGTGCCACTCTACCAGGAATGTCGCCACGTCATGGGCGACCTTGAGAGGTGTGCCCCTGGAGGACATATGTGTTCGCGGCCACATGGGCATCCCCGAGCACATTCGCCAGATACTACAGGGTGAATGTTGCCGCCCCTCACCCGCTGGGTGTGGTCCTCCTGCAGAGTCCACCTAGGCCATCCCTATGGGGTAAGTATTCAGACTTCCTCTTGACTCTGTTGATATAAGTCATCCAGTGCTAAGCACCGCCTCTGGCGGTCAGTAAGGATGAAATAGAACGCTAGTTACGTATGTAACCACACGGTTCTATGAATCCTGACTGACCGCCAGAGTTCTTGGTCACTCGGAATCTCGTGTTCCCGCGAGAAGATTCCATAGGACTGAACTCGTTGACAACACCGGAACTTATGCCTTCCGGGGTCATACGAGGTCACACGTGACTTTGTTGATATAAATATTCGACCTGCGCATGCGTGAGACAGAAGATATTCAGTGCTAAGCACCGCCTCTGGCGGTCATCCAGGATTCATAGAACCGTAGTTACATACTAAAACTTTGTCTGTGTAAAATGTATACTTATGAAACTAGACCAAGTGTTCTTATTTTTCCTTTGTTTGCTGTGGTCAATTGTGTGTGCGTTGACTTAGGAATGTAGAGGATCCAGTCGCCCCCCCCACAGGTTTTTAATGGGCCGGATAGGAGCATGGGGGGGTTGCAGGAGAAAGGTAATAAAACTGACACCATTGAGTCTATGCAGAGATTGTACTGAGAGAAAGACTGGGATGCGGAGTGGTACGGCCAGGTGCTGAGGATAAACGAAGATAAGGATTGGTACCTCACCCCCGTTCAACCCAGAATTGTTTATTTTATGGCTGCCATAAAAGATGACCTGGGACTGATCGGCGGCGCAGGAGATCCAAACTTCCCACACCTATGGCTGACTCACTCTGATTCGCTGTTTAGACCTCGTCAATGGCTGACTCACTCTGATTCACTGCCTAGGGCTCGCCCAGGAGTGAGTCCACCAATGGATGAACACCTAGGGAGGAGCAACCGACACAACTCCTCCCACACAACTCCTCTCCGTTTGTGGGAATAAATATTGTGAATTCTGTACACTCGCGGCCTCTGTTCGGTCTGACTGTCTGATACGTACATCGCACGGTGGAAGAGCTGAGGCCCGAAGTACTTCGTTATATAAGTACTTCGTTATATTGTACTGTTGTTTCTACCATTAAATCAGCTTATTGTTTAATCTCATATCTCTGTCTGAGCCGTTCCTTTTTACAGCAGACCACTCATCAAAAACGAACAGCGCGGAGCGGGCTCGAACCTTCAACAACTGAAGGGTGCTTAAATCCAACAATACGTAACTATCGATTTATTTATTGCCTGTTTTATATCTTCCAAAGAAAAAGGAGCATCCATTGTAGTATTTAAACCTTCCCCTCTATCAATAATGTTTGGATAAGCTACAGTTATTTTCCTTCCTCTCATCCCCTCCTTTGTCAAATTCTCAGAGCCATGTATTTGAATGAGCACCTTTGCTATATCTCTTCTGTTTCTTCCTCAGATACTGCTGTATCCTCTCCCCTCTTCAGCCCTTCTTATTCATCTCATGCTCCAAATCAACTGTTTCCACTGAGGGCCACATACAGAAAAAAATACGAAGGGCTCACTAGAGGTGAGGTATACTGCCTCATAAGTTAAGTTATAAGTTAGCAAAATCAATCAAATGTATGTAAATGATGCTTGAATATGCTTTAAGACAACAGCCTCCATCACAGCTCTCCAGAGGGTTTACTTTATTGTGTAACTGAAAGTGTTGCAGCTCATTCCTTACAGCAGGAGCCTCAGATTGCTTATAATAAGGGGAAATATGGAGGGTCTATTTCAAGTTATGGAAATACGTTTTTTTTTTATCAACTAAGATTTGTTAGAAAATGTTTTTTTTTCATGATTTTATGAATCTATTTGAAAATTGGGCTTATTAACACATGACAAACCATTCCCCCCCCCCCAAAAAAAATGTGCGTTAAAGTCCCTGCAGAGAGCACAAGATGAAAATGATTACCTCTACTTTGAACAATTCTTTTTAAAAAAAATAGACAATTTGTCCAATCCAAATGATCCCCTAAATCTTCAAAATTGATCTAAAAGGTATCAGCCCACAGAAAGTACAAATATTGGCATTTTCTAGATACAACTGCCATTTTTTATTCAAAAAATTTCAGAAATTGACTTATCAATAACTTATTGGGCTTTTTTTTTTACTTAATGATTTTATGAATCTATTTCAAAATTGGGCTTATTAACACATTAATACTACTGTGTAATATATTTGTACATATATTTAAGAAGTATAATATAAGAAAAGCACAAGTTTCAGGTGTGGGCCGTATTCCATGTTAGAAATGTATAGTACGGGTCCCCAGCACATAGAATCTGCCAGATGCTAATGGTGGTCAATTTTCACAATTAGCATAAGTTGCATTCATTACAATTAATGACATTATAGCCCATCTAAACAATAATTACAATAATAATTTAAAAAAAACTTTTTAGATTTGGACAATTTTGCAGTGGTCTTGGGGGTTATTGGATTAAAATGTGTAGTTTTAGCCAGAAAGTGGTCATATTTTTACGGTGGCCCTGAAGTGCAAGTCAAAACAGCATTTCACAAAACACTACAGCATTTCAACACTACAGCACATGTTGATGTGGTGATGGGTTGACAGCATGTCGAGGATAACATCATATGTATATCCTTTGTTAAAATATTCCCTTAAGATTTCCATCTCTTCTTCTTCCAAACTCAGTTTAAAATTCGTGCAGAAACAGCTCAATAGTACCAAACAGGAAATACGTGGTGCTGTCGGGTGCTGACCAATCACGAAGCGTAATTTCTTGACTGGCAGCGAAACAACCAATCACAGCAGTGCTTATCCGGCTGGCTCTGTCCAATCACAAACAAGAAGTGTTCTCCCTAAAGGAATACCCTTTCCGTAATTTTTTTAATGTCGTTGTGTTTTGTGAAATGCTGTAGTGTTTTGTGAAATGTTGTTTTGACTTGCACTTCAGGGCCACCATATATTTGTACTCCTGGTGGGCTGATTTTGTCTACCATGAGCAGTGTTGCAACCATTGGATATTGAAAATTATTATCTCTACTGTGGACAATTATTTTTCAAATAAATAGACAATCTGTTCAATCCAAATGATCCATAGTCCCCTAAATATCCCAAATCGACCCAAAATGTAACAAAATCAGACCATTTCTGCAGTTTTTTATCCTGAATTGCAAGAAATGGACTCAGCATCCTCAATAACCCCAACAACCACTCCAAAATTGTCCAAATCAGCAAATAACGCTAATAATGAAGTGATGCTCTGATATGGTCTCGCGTGAATATAAAACGTGATCTGGACCCTGATTGTTTTAATCCAGTGTGTGTTGATGCCACATACTGTTGTGTTGTTGGTGAATACTAACAGTTGATGCACAGGGCCACAGTTTCACACTATGGTATGTGGTGTTGGTTGTAAAAGGAGGACATGAGCAGTCTGACAGTGAAATCTGACCAAACAGTGGCCAGACTTCGTTCTGCATTGCTGAGAGTTTTGTTCTCAAATGTCATATCCTGGGAAGGAAGTGTGTCATTGTCATGGTGGGGGTGACCCGGTTGCCCCTCTTGGTTTTGCCGGTCTTGCTGAGGCCGATGTACATGCCAGGGTAAGCCGCTGATTCGTAGGCGTTATAGTTGTTGGCCAGGAGATTCTCCTTGAACTTGCACTCATCGTTGAAATTGCCCTGAGGAAAGGCAAACAGAAAACAGACATGTATTAGTTCGAACTAGTCACTGTTTAGCTCCTGAAATGTGACAACTTCTTCACTTTATTTTCACGTCTCCTCATGACAGACCAAAATCACAATACACACTAGAGGAAACAATGTGATATTTTCTGTTATTCATCCCAGTCTAATTATCCTGTTTGCTTGTTCAATTAGTTTGGACTCATTTAAAACCAAAATAAAGCACACTCAAAGTGAATCTGACAGTGAGGTTCATGTTTTCTTGTAGTGCTTTAAGTTATTAAAACTGATTAAAACATTTAATTGTTTATTGAATTAAAAAAGGAACATGAACCTCATCCGACTCAGCAGAAATTTGAAGTTAACAGAGGCCAATTAAAATTAAATCTGAAATGAAGGGAATCCTTGTCTCATCTCTAACACCTCCCTTCAAACTGGCTTCAAAGGGAGACTTTACATTATCTATCAGACACATGCAACATCACAGGCATCTTACTCGCAGGCCCGGTTCCAGAACAAAATGCCTCAGGGTGCATCTGAGATTAGAGAGGGTGCAGTGGTAAAGAGCTATTTTTATAAGTGGGGAGTGAACCTAACACCCTCTAGGGGGGTCCTCACCTCCTCTAGGGGGGTCCGGGGGCATGCTCCCCCGGGAAGATTTTCTTTTAAATATTGAAGTTAAAAGCATCAATCTGGTGCACTTTGAGAGCAAAATGAAGAGATCTATGGATACATCTCAACACCCATATGAAACAGATCTGTTTCAGAACCTCTCCTTCCACAAAGCCACTGACTTCATGTGCTCTTTGCTTGATTCATGCCTTCCCAGTCCCTTATCACGTACAAGAGCATAGCGCCAGTTGTTGTAGCCAGTTGTGGTGAAGGCATCTGACGTACTTGAACCGAAATGTCTACATGCATAGCAGAAGATGGCATCTTTTTTACATGAATATTCCAGCCAATCTCTGTTTTGAAACCATGAGCTGCAAAATTAGCGCCTTACCCCACTGTACAGGCGAGTTGGGTACTTTTTTAAATATACCTGGGCAGGCTCTGTTTTGCCGAAGTCCTCTGGCACTTGCGGGCCGCCGAGGGGTGGTGGTGTTTGGGGCAACGAAGGCGGCTGCGGCTGCTCCGCCTCCGTGGGCGAGGCGGGCAAAGCCGGCGAGTCGGGCGGGAGGACGTTAGTGTCCACGACAGTGGCCGCGGGTAACGTAATGTCCCCATGATCTGAACTGTTATTGCCTGCAGTAGATGCAGTGTTACTGCTGGCGATAAGGGCTGGTTGTTTTAACCATTTTCTGATGTCCATCATTGATTGCTGTGTAAGCACCTTGCAGATGACGAACGCGCAGCGGCACAGGTCACGCGCACCTGACATAATAACGTTACTTACCGTTTAAATTGACCAAATAAATGCAGCAGACAATGTAATTTATTTTATTTCAACTATGTTCTTCTTCTTCTTATTATTATTATTACTACTATTATTATTATTGTTATTATATATGTAATATTTTTCACTTTTCATTTTTTTTTCATTTTTCACTTTTCATTTTTCAAATGAGGGTGCATAACGACTCAACTGAGGGTGCAATGCACCCTTATGCACCCCCGTAGAACCGGGCCTGCTTACTCGGAAGATCACAAGATAAGTCTTCGAGCTGATGCTCCAGTGCTTGCATTATGACATCTATACGGTTAGATCTGGAGAAATCCCCGGGGAACTATCCTCGTGATTCACCTTCACCACAGACACTTCACCCCCCCCCTTTTACTTTAATGTTTGCTAATGTAAGGAAACACATCAGTGGCTCGGCAGGCTCCCTCACTGAGGCTGGGGGCCTCACCAGCCAAAGGTCAATCTGACACCCCCACCCGCCCACCTCTGTATACAGGCCTGCTGTTACATGAGTAACTGCTGGATGACTAACTGTTGTTTGGATTACGGCTGAGTTGGCCTCCTTCAGCGTTCAAAACAATTTTAACTGCAGTGTTTTGGCGCTCGCTGTAATAAAACATTACACCTATAGCTCAGGGCCACAGGAAATGACCTACAATTAACTGTGACATTAATAAACTCAGACAAAAGCATACATACACACACATTTAAAGCAACTGTGGACAGTAAATTCTGGAAGAATCACTCATTCATTTAAAGGTCCCATGTCATGCTTTTCCGGTTATTACCCGTGTGTTATGTAGGTTTTTCTGCATGTAAACGGTCTGCAAAGTCACAAACCCTCAAAGTACACCCTGTAGCGAGTAAAACTCTAATACAGAAAAGACCTGTCTATGCTGCCCCAGAACGCCTTGTTGGAGATTTTTCTTTTTCCATTTTTTTCTCCCTGAGTATAGTGACGTGTCCAGATGGACCAATCAGTGGAGCTCCTCACACACACACACTCACTCAGCCTTATCTATTCTCAGCCGCGGTACTCCGTGGAGTTTCGCCGGCACACACACACTCACTCAGCCTTATCTTTTCTCAGCCGCGGCTCCGTGGATCTCCACTCACAGTTTGCCATACACTCACGTATGTGTGCTCAGGCTGAGTTCTGCGGTGTCTCGCTGTCTCGCAGACCCCACGCAGCAACCAGGAAACGACACCAGTAATCCAGCTCACACTGTCCGCTCCTCGAGCCTCAAAGGGTGGAGCAGCGAGCCCCGCAACGTCCCGCCAACACGGCACCCAGACCCCACGCAGCATTCTCATCTGTTTGTCATTACTGTTGTCCTTTTCTGGTTGCTAACAAACGCCATTGTAACACATAATCACTGATGTTCAGCTGTAACGGTAGTGGACTCATCAGAACAGAGTGAGCGAGCTGACCAATCAGAGCACAGTGGGCTCATAGGGAGGGGGGGGGCAGGAGCTCCAACAAGCCGTTTAGGACAGAGTGAATACACATACTATACAGAGATGCTGTATGAGAAACCAATGTGATTTTGGAACATTGAACAATGTAAATCTATTCTAGTAGACCTCAACAATGGAATTATGATCAGTAGAAATGGCCATGACATGGGACCTTTAAACATCAATAGCCTACACACTGATTTTCTGCCTTGCGTTTATTTTAAACGTTGCAGCTTTAAACATTCTGTTGTAGCTGCTGTGCAGCAGGTATTTAGTTTGTTACTATCCACATCATCCCAGATTCACCCTACTCACAGCCAACACCATGATAAAGCACTCTGGTTCAGCTAGTTGAAGTTCCAACTCAGTGGGTTCCTGCCATGTGTTCACAGATGAGACAGGGTAGCAGCCATTAGGGAGACACAGGGATACTGTCTAACGGAGTTTTAGTGGATCAACCCCCTCTCATCAACGTTCAGGTAATCACTTGTAAAGTTTCTGCTTTTGTTACCTAGGGACCTAGAGCATTTTTGCTAACTCTAACATGTTCACATCTTGTATTTTTATTCTAATTTTCATTTAGTGCTCTGTCCCTTTCAAATGTGAGCTTTAGTTTTCCACACATTTTATACAGTGTTCCTTTAAAAACAACCGTGTTTAACAGCATAACTAAAGTTAGCCGTGCTAACACAGTATTAGCTAACATGCTGTGTGTTGTGAATCAAAAACATGTAAGGCAAATGCAAGGTAAATATGAACTATATGCTGATTTCAAACTTTATTAATGGATTCAGGAAACTTTATTCAGAATCAGAGGTGGCAAAAGTACACACTCTCTTTACTTAAGTATAAGTACAGATACTTGTGTAAACAAATACTTTGGTAAAAGTAGAAGTACTGATTCAACAAAGTACAGTCTCTGAAATGTACTCACAGTAAAAAGTAACTTTTAAACTGGCTGTTTTTGTGCAAAGCTAACTGAACCTTACATCAGATTAATATAATATAATATTAATATAAGTGAAATGGAGCTTAATTTCAACTGTTATTACTGCCATTCTGAATGTATTCAGCGTGAACAACAAAAACAGTAGGCTACCTGTATTTGCTGTCGCCAACATTGTAGATGGGTTACTTTGCCTTAATATAGGCCTAAAAAGTACAGATATTTGTGTTAAAATGTAGGGAGTAAAAGTAAAAAGTCGTCAGAAAAATAAATACTTAAGTACACTTAACTTAAGTAACAAAGTATTTCTACTTCGTTACTTCTGTTCAGAATGAATGTCTTGTGAGCCACTCAGTTTTTAAGTTTCTAGGGCTTTTAAACCTTGCATGCTAATGATTCTATTATTTTCAAGTTTTTATCCTCAGTTTCTTATTAAACCTGTCTTTAAAGTGATATTTATTTAATAGTCACCATCTGGTTACCTCAATGCATGTGCATAATAGGTGTGAATAGATGTAGTACAGACAGATACATTTCGTTTTTTGTTGGGGCGGACTGGCCATCTGTGTGTTCTGGAGAATTTTTTCTAACGTCATCATTTAAGTTGCGCTGACAGGGAGTAGCATGAAGCTGCAGCGTCGGGACTGCAGTTTCAGGACCGCACTCCTAGGACCGCACTCCCAGGACCCTAGTGTTTCGTGACACTGCCACCTCGCGAGCAGGAGACATGAATATGAATGACAACGCACTGAGTGTGAGTAATGTGAAGTGCTTTTAAAGTTGTATTTGTTTAACATTAATAACAATTCCGGTGTCTTGAAATGAAGTGTGATTAGCTAACATTAACTATGATAGTCTTAAGGCAAACAAACAATCATCTGTTAGCTTATGATAGCTTCTAACCGTATTAAAGGCACTAAAAACAATGATTCATTCGCTATAGCTTTCGGCAAAATAAACTGTTAGCATTTTTTATTATTTGTTTAATGAAAATAGCGTAATTTTGGCAAACTAGGTGTCCTACATTAATTGTTGATTTAATCAATAATTACAGTAATAGTGTGAGTAATGTGAATCCTGTTGTTTGTTTAAAGTTAACAACTATTCTGGTGTATCGAATTGGACAGCAACTGATCAATACCTCCATAATCTTCAGTGTGGTTAGCTATGAATCTTCCAAAACTTCCAAATACCTTGTCCTGGACATAGTTTCTACAGTAAACTGTGCAACAGTACAGTAGGCCCACACAAACTGCAGAACCGGTGCTTTGGGAACACTCAAATGATTTAATTCCCATTTAAAATCAGGAGACTAAATACGAACATTATATGCAGACACAGACGTGGTTCAGAAACACAGAAATATTAGAAAACAGAGCATTAAGGCAAAAGATCTAGTTTGATGGATGCTGTCAAAACTCAACTATATACAATAATATACATCAAAATACAACTATGTACAAAGCCAAATGGGATCACAGGAACTAAGATGAAGTGTGTGTGTGTGTGTGTGTATGTGTGTGTGTGTGTGTTTGTGTGTGTGAGAGAGATGGAGATCTTTAGGTTTAAGGAAGGCAGAGGATGCCCTCAACAGGCCAGTTAGAAAACTACAACATCTGGAGGAAAAGAAGGAAATAAATTGAATGTGTCCCTTTTAGAATACACATAAAACACACAAACACACAAATGTCAAGGCACAGAAACAGGTGTGCCTCACTAGAAAAAAGGAGGCTCTGGACACCTCACTCAGCCAGTCATATTTACAGAAAAAAAATCACACTGCTCTTTTCCCTCCATGTCATTTTAAATAGTGGATTATTATGTGGATATTATCCGGCTGAACAAAACGTGATCCGTCTCTTCAATTTGTGTCAACCACAGACCTTATTTCAAGCTGTTTTCCAAAATCCTATGGAGAAATTGCATTGGTTTTTGTCGAAGGAACCGGAAGGAGTTTACTTCCGGGTTTTAGGACGCGTCACTGTGGCACTCTATTGGGCGGGGACCGAGGTCCGGAGTCTCCTTGGATACGTGTTGTGCGTAGACGGCTCTGCTAAGATTGTTCCCTAGTTTAGGTTTTATGTTATGTGTTTAGATAGGTTCCTGTTTTATTTTGATGGTCTTGTCTACCCTCGTGTCTAAAGTACATTTCCTGCCTTGTCTGTTTTCCCGCTGTTGTGATTGTCTAATTGTCTTCACCTGGTGTTGTCTGTCTAGTATATATAGTTCTCGTCTTCCCCTGTCTCGTTGCCAGATTGTCTTGTGTCTTCCAAGCATTCCAGCGTTAAGATCATTTGTCATTGTCCATAGAGTTATCGTCCATAGAGAGTTAGATTAAGTAAGTAGTTTTTGTAGGTTTTTGATAGTATAGGTTAGACAGTTTATTGAGTGTTTGTTTTGTTGCTTTATGTATTGAGTGGGTTGTTACCTGATTACATTAAAACACTTTATTTTGATACTTTGTGCATTTAATTCCACGCCTTTGTACAGCCTTAACAATACGAGTCCAAACAACTCACAGACTGCCTTGGGCGCTGAAATTGTAGCCCTTTGACCATCAGATCTGACGACGCTGATTGGCTGAAATTATGTTTCGGCGGCATAGTACTTTTCAGGTAGCAACAGTCAGCGATTGGTTGGCTGCTGCTGCACTTACTTGGGCTCCTTTCTTAGCGCCCAGACGAGAGAGGGTAATGATACACGGGCAAAGATTTCTGCGGCCAGGCAGGAAACACGTGACTTATCAGTAATTTTAGACATCGTAACACAATTTTAAACGATATTTTATTGTAGATTATAGATTTACTGAAACCAACTATATAATATTTACCTTGTTCATTAAAAATAAAAATAAAAAGAATATATTTTTTTAAATATGTTTTATTTTTATTTTTAATGACAATCTAAAATGTGGGAAGAGGGGGGGCAGCGCCCCTAGCGCCCCTATGGGCCGGCCGCCACTGCAAGCAACACATGCTAAATGTGAGTCTTACTGGGAAACAGTCATCTGTTAGCCTATGATGACTCGCTGCAAAACCAACTGTTAGCCTTTTGTTTATGTTTAATGAAACCGGGTGCTTTCAATGCGACCATCTTATAAGGATGTTGGCACAGGCTACCGGGGAAGTGGACGGCGAGGAATCGTGGAGGGTTTTTACTCCGAAGAGGGCTTCCCGGGGTACTGCAGCTGGAGCTGTTTTCTGGTGGCTGAGGAACAACAGACCCCGCCTCACTCCAGTGAAGAATCCTCAGTGTCCTCTCCACTTTCAGAGGAAGGGTCAGAGGAACTCAAAGACATGCTGGACTCCAGAGGTCATTCCGTGTCCGTGTTAAGGAAATTGTGCCCGTCTTCTAAATAAATAAAGATTGATTCTGCACTGAAATGCCTCTCGGTCAAACTGCATGTTTATCTTTGGCAGCCAGGTGCATAAACACACTGTACAGTTGTTTTTGAGTAATCAAGCACTCTTCAAAGACACATTTGATTTGATTATTTTGAATGTGTAATATAATAATGAAATGAAACAAGAGAATTATGATACTGTAGAAACGTAAGCAGTATCAAATTGATAAACTAAATATGATTGACTTGCAAATTATATATAAACAAATGATCTACCTAATTACACATCCGAAAAGGCGTGGGAAGGAGTTTACACGTATTTAACCCCACCCCTTCTCCCAAAAACTAAATTAACATTTTTGTTTTCTTTTAACAAAATATACATCTAAATGTATGTCTACATACAATATACATTTACAATTATAAATAGATTATATCATTATTACTACAATATATATATATATATATATTAATTTACGTTGTATGTCAAATTTGATAAGACAAATATAAAAGACTATCTTTTTACATCTGACATACAAAATACATTTGTTATTAAAAAACAAAAACATAATAACAACAAATTGTCGTTAATAATAATAATTTAATTTCTGTAAGAAAAACATATTTTCATGCATTTTTAGATCGTTAATAACAAGCATTACAATGTCTAAAGAGACTCGCTGTGTATGAGACTCAATACTCGCTGGTTGTACTTTTGCGGGCATCCAATTCCCTAGGTGGCGATGTTGCAAAACAACTAGGGTCCTAGGAGTGCGGTCCCAGGACTACGGTCCTGAAACTGCAGTCTCCGGGGCCCTGTCTCATTTCTGGGATTCCCCTCCTCGACTCCTATCCTCGACTCCTATCCTCGTGTCTTAGCCCCGCCCACAGGAGATGCGAGCGGAGGAGCCGAGGAGGGGAGCCGAGGAGAGAGGAGGGGAAGCAGCAGGCGGTTAGAGAAATGAGAAATCCTCTCCTCTGAGCGGTCATTTTAAAGAGACGTCCATTAATGATGACAGGAGGCACAGGCAGCCCTCTGTCTGATGGACAGATGTGTTCATGACCACTTATATATTTACTTTTAATTCATTCACAGTGCGGTATAATGAGACAATAACAGGCTAAAGATGCGGGGACACACACACACACACATATACACAATATATGTATATATTTATATAAATATATAAAATTTCAGAATCAAACAAGTATGAGAGCACCCTCATAATAACGTAACACTATCAGAGACTGGATATATCCCCCCCTCCCCCTCTCTGGTCGCTACAATGAGGAAAATAAATTACGGGCCTGTTATACTGAGTGATATCTATTATACACACTGCTCTGCTTTCTGCACGGACCTCACAGCTGTTCTCTCTGTAAACATTGCGTCGCGATGAAAGCAGTTAATAAAATAATATCCAGGGGATGCTTGCAGAGCTGTCATTGGCTGAGATCAGTCCGGCCGTGCGTCACGACTCTTTGAAACATCTCTGTTGCCGGAAATGCATCCGCGGAGGAGCCGTGGAGGACCGTGGAGGACCCATCAGTGTATCCTCGATTATAGCTCCTCCAGAGAGCCTCCTCGACGCTCGATCTTCGGTCCTCGATGTACATTTAGAGAAATGAGATGTCCTTCAACATGGCGCGCTGAAATTCATTTCCGGGTCACTACCGGAGGACCGAGGAGTCGAGGAGGGGAAAGCCCAGAAATGAGACACGGCCCGGGTGTTTCTCAATCTCGAGTAAAGCTGCTCCAGAGCCACTATTTCAAGCATACTACGTCATCGAGTGCCGCTGAAGTATTGTTCCAATGTCCAGCATACTTGGAATTCTACCGAGCCCGGCGTACTTCGTTTGGAGAAATGTCGAGGCTGCACATGTGTAGACTCCACAGTCTTAAAATCCCCACAATGCTTTGCGCACGGACCAATTTCCCCAAATCTGTGGCGGAAAATGTAAGGCGGGGCTTCTCATGTGATGCACACCTGCACACTTGCTAGCCTGTTCCACTCTTTGTTTTCCGAATGCCAGGAAGTATTCTTGCCTGGCTTCTGAAGCAAGACGCTCGGAAGACATGTGCTACCAAGCAAGCGTACTCGAGATTGAGAAACACCCTCCGACGCTGCAGCTTCATACTATTGCTGACAGGCGACAGAGGGCCACAGTTTCCCCGCAGCGAGGCACCGGCGCTAACAGTTCACGAGCGTGCTGGGTCAGGGTCCAGGGCAGTGGCGGCGCCAGGGTATGGCTGGGGTAGGCTACAGCCATACCAAGAAATGGCTTAGCCCCACCTTAGCCCTACCATGAAAAATTATGTTAAAGTAAGCAAATTAAATTAAATAATAAGCAAAATGCTAAATGTTGAGAACACGGCTTGCCGAAAATATACAGGTCGTGTCCACAACACACAAACTGATCCTGCTGTTACAACAAGTGCACGTTACTGATGCAATATGGATTAGACCATTCAGGCTTATGCTAGAAGAGGGGTGCAAGGAATGGTCTCAAGGTGTGGAAATTCTCTGGCGTTATAATATCAGCGCGGCCGCAGTCAGATCAAAATGCCTCCGAATGCAATTTGAATAGACCAGACCTACAGCCAATCAGAGCAAGGAAACGTTGGGTCTGCGTCATGCATTACTGATGAGATCAGTCGGAACCGCCATTCAGTATCCAATGGGGATCTTCAACGTGTACTATCATACGTCACGTTCACAGTGATCCCTTTTTATTTACTACAAGACAAAAGTGCCGTTTCATTTCATACAGTTCCATTTTGATTGAGACAGGGAAATAATCTAAACCTCACGCGTGGCGTTTCACTGTCAAGGGGGGCGATATAGCGTGTATGTAATTACATTGCAAATACTGACTTGAGCCCCACCACTGTATGGGTTAGCCCTACCATAGATTACCCAACAAAAATACTCTGGCGCCGCCACTGGTCCAGGGCAGTGTTAATTTCGTCAACGAAAACTGACGAAAAATGTTCGTCAACGACCTTTTTTACATTACTAAAGACGAGACGAGGAAGAGCTAAAAATAGATTCTTGATAATAAAAACTATGACGAAATGTATATTTTGTTTTCGTTGACGAGACGAGACGGGACTAAGGTGTAAATGGTGGACTATCGGACATTCAAAATGCAGGATATTTTCCCCCAATTGTCCGTCAAAATGCATCTTACGTTTCCAGTGGCGACTGGTCATTAGGGGCAGGTGGGGCACAGCCCCACCTAGTGTAAGCAGAAAGTATTACAAATAATGATTACAAAAAAATGCAAAGAAATGCATAAAAAAAAATTAAAAATATATTTTAAGATCATGTTTAATCATCTGATTCGTCTGTACATTGCTGTTTTAGTCTGTGTTCTTCTAATTAGTGTTTACAGTGTGTGCCTATTGAGACGTTTTGAGCCATGTGGGACAAAACCCGATCATGCCCCTCAGTGTAAAAACTACACTGCGCATGCTCATTTTCCTATTTAATGTGTGTGGCAAAAAAAGAATGACCATAGGGGCACTGAGCTGCCATCCCCACCATACGTCATCTCACATAATTCAGAGCTGATTGGCTGTAAGTATGTGTGCCGCGAAAAGTGTAGTGTGTGAAGAGGAGACGAGAGAGGTGCAGTGACGCGTCCTAAAACCCGGAAGTAAGCTGCGCATGGGTTCCCACAAAAAAGCAATGAGATTTCTCCATAGGATTTTAGAAAATAGCTCGAAATAAGATCTGTGGGAAACGTACCTGTTAGATAAATGCACGTTTTGTTCAGCCGGATAATATCCACATGTCTACCCTACTTTTATCATTTTCCAATCATAAATCTATCGATTAGATTTATGATTCGACTTTTGAAACTACAAGAAGATAAGGAGGACAGGACTCTTACAAAAGTAATAGAGATTTTTGTCCAGAAGGATAGCATGGACTTCATCTTCAAGTCAAGGTAAGACCACAATTTTATTGAAAAAGGGATCTTATTAAGAGAGAACAATCCAATGTTTAAATGATAAAATTACATGTTCTGTTTAAAATTAATCGAAGCATCAGACTAAAAAAGCTTTTGAAAATAATAGAATTTTTTGATTTAGGTCAAAATATAATATTTGTAAACCTGAAGAGTCAGTGCCAGTGCCTCAGCAGCCATGAACCTCACTGCACGTCACTGCAGAGGCTTATATAAACTTTTACGTTTTTTGTGCACCACCACTTTTGTACATGTAAAAACGCCACTATACGTTTCTAATTTGAAATATCATTATTTCCGCTCTCTTCACTCCAGAAGAGCGATCTCCCTGTGTCTGGTCTGTGTGGGGGGGCGGGGCCTCACAGACGCTGCAGCGGCACACAGAGATCTGCCGGGGACGGAGCGTTCAAAAGTATAGAGACACTCTAACGGCCCCTACACACGGCGGCGTGCGTTGTCGCTTGCCGGCGGGCATGTCTGAAGCTAGACCAACAACCAATCACCTGAATCTCCCGCCCCGGACACACAAGCAGCGGTTTGATTGGCTAGAGCTTGTACTGGCATATGATTCGATTGGCTGACGCTTCCGTCGAAGCTTCAAAAGTAGAACATTGCTCTACTTTTGCAGCGAGCACCGCGAGAAAAGCTACGCTTTGCTCCCACAATGCAGTTCGGCGAAGCGTGACGTCACCCCATTCAAAGTGAATGGGCAGAAGCGTTGAAGCGTCAACGCACGCCACCGTGTGCAGGGGCCGTGACCCCCAGTTTCCACCGGGTCCGTCTGCGGCGCGTTACGGGCGCGTTACGGCTGCGCCGCGGCGATCGCGGCCACTAGTCAATGGGTGCTATTCCACCACACGCGCCGCGTTACGGCTCAGAAGCGTCCCAGAAGCGTCCCAGAAGCGTTTCGGCGCAGGGCTCCCCTAAAATTAGGATGAATCCTATTTTTGACGCGACGCAGCCGTAACGTAATGTCGGGCAGGCAGGAAGTGGAACGTTCAGAGCATATATAGCATATATATATATATATATATATACACACACACACAAACTAATTTTGCAGACCCTATCCCTCCGTAATCTTTCAAGTAGGAGAGAAATGCCAGCGTTCTCCTCGGTTTACAGGCACTGTGTACATTATATATATAGAATAATTATGATGATGAATGCATTTTTTTACCACTAAAATACAGCAACACATCTTTGATTCATGTCGTTTATAAACTGGAATATTACAATTATTATTAACTTTGTCTGTACAAAGTAGCCTCCGCTTCTGAAATGCTTCTGGAACGCGCCCGGTGGGTTATGACGCTAGAGGAGGTCGGACCAAAACCGCGGCGCAGCCGTAACGCGCCGCAGACGGACCCGGTGGAAACTGGGGGTAAGGCTCAATGTGGACAAAGCTTGTTTGCCATTAGTGTTTTCGCGTAAGCGCGTTGACACGAGCAGTCTGTCCAAACAGCTGGCCAAAAGGCATCATATTCAGTCGGAGAAATGCACAATTTTCGACTTCCTTAACTCGTAGCTCTGTTGCCCCAATTACTAGTAAGGTTATCACATCAGGTGCGGAGAGGTGGGAGAAGTACTCAGATCTTGTAGTTAAGTAAAAAAGTACCAGAGTGCAGGAATACTCTGTTACAGTAAAAGTACTGCATTCAAAATGTTACTCAAGTAAAATTAGAAAAGTATTATCAAAATATAATTAAAGTACCAAAAGTAACAGTAGTCATTGTGCAGATTGGTCCATTTCAGAATAATATATATGATATGTTTTATAATGATTGATCATGAAAGTGTTCTCAAAGCTGGTAAAGGTGCAGCTAGTTTGAATGACTTTGTATACTGCAGGGTAGCTTGTGAATTTACTCCAGGTGGAACTAAAGTCTGATTTAACACTTGATTATATTTCACATCATTCATCCACATCTGTAAAGTAACTAAAGGGATTCAATACATGTAGTGGAGTAAAAGTACATAATTTACCTCTGAACTGTAGTGGAGTAGAAGTACTAAGTAGCAAAATACTTAAATACTCCAGTTAAGTACAAGGACCTCAACATTTTACTCAAGTACAGTACAATATAATAACATAATTATACATATTTTATTCATAACTTATATAAATATGACTGAATTAATTTAAAGAGAGAAAACATTTTGACTAAAAGTTGACTAAAATGTAAAGATTTTTCATCGACTAAAACTGGACTAAAACGTTTTGAGTTTTCGTCGACTAAAACTAGACTAAAACTATGAAGGATAAACAGGACTAAAATGTGACTAAAACTAATGACCATTTCCGTCTAAAGACTAAGACTAAATCAAAAATAGCTGCCAAAATTAACACTGGTCCAGGGCTGTTTTTCAGTCCCAGTCCGCCCCTGCCAGGCTCCATTTAAAATCACGACGTGAGTTGTTGAGTTACGTGGAACTTTATAAAGTTTAAAGAAGGTTGTCTAGTCTATTCACCAACAAAGTTTGAGTTTTTTAGACCAGTTTAACCTTTATTTGAGATAGATTTGAAAGGGATTTCAAACCCTTTCCCCCCTCAACTGAGCTCCAGTACATGGGTTGTTGTCACACGCAGTTATTTCTTACTGAAGGCCCATATCATTCATTACCAATTATTCATTTTCATCTCTGTTGAATAAATTACATTGTAGCTTTCCAAATATGAGGTATTATTAGTTGCCCAAGGTGTGTCACCTTCAACTGTCTCCCTTTTCATTGCAAAAAAACCCATCTTGATTGATTGGGCTTTTACACAAAACATCTTCAGCATAATGTTGTTTAGAGCTGTACATTATGACAGCATCATGATGGGATAGTTTTCACTGAATGTGTGCTCTGTTTGGGAAGCACATCTCTCACGTCATAAAGATAATGCCAGATTATTTCAGCTGCAGTAAACTGCGTCAGCTCCCATCGCTGCTCCGGATACTACATTAACCATTACATTACATTTCATTTAGCTGACGCTTTTATCCAAAGCGACTTACAATTACCAATTACAGGGACATTCTCCCTGGAATAACTAAGGACTAAGTGCGCCTTACTCAAGGGCACACTAGTGGTGGTGTTCCTGGCAGGATTTGAACTCACTACCTTCAGATCTTCAGCCCACCTCACTATCCATTAGACCACCACTATCCCCACTATTACAAGGGATTCCCACATGATGCGCCACTGGGGCGCTACGAGTCGGCCACGCGTTAACTGCGTCATCTGCGGGGGATTTCTTTTCAGCCAAGAGTTTCCCGATGACCCAGCAGGGACCCCCATTGACCATTGAAGCGAGAAAGATAAAGTGCTGCAATGTTCTGGTACACCCAAGCACAACTGCGACAGTACCAGTGGCGGCTGGTGCATTTTTCTCCAGGGGGGTTCTATCAAAATGTAAGCAAAGTTATACGCAAACTCAAAACATATGTCATATTACAACGCAGGGCTAGCTCAAAGGCAAACAGCACTTGATACAGTCTATTACTTTAGTGCCTGTTTTTGTCAACCTCCTTATTATGATTACAGATCCCTATCCTGTAGCCCTCATTGGACAGCTGCTGACTTTCCTAAACATGGCTAGTTGCATAGCATCATCCATGTGGACTCTAGTTTGTTCATGCTTTTTAGTTTTTTCTGATTTGTGCTTTAAGTCGCTCACATATGTCTGGATCCATGCTGGGTCTGGTCCACAGACTGGTCTGATCCTGACGTTTGAAAAGGGAGGCAGGGGAAGAAAATATAGCACTGGTGTTGCTACAGGTAGTTAGCCCAGCCTTCTTGCTAAACCAGCTCCTTGAAAAAGAGCACGTATACTGCCTTCCTCTGTCCTTAACTCCTGCCTATGTCAGGCTGATCAGGTCCGAGCTCTTTTACTCTCAGCTTTCCCTCGAGTGTCCTCCTCTCAAAGGGTGTTTCTTTAAGTGATTAAACATCATTTTCCTTCTCCATATTCGCTATCTAGTTTTGTTTACACTCCATCTCCGTCTAACTCTCTCTCATTCAAACGTCAATCACTCTCTCTGGCGCTCCTGCTGCCCCCTAGTTGTTGGGGGTGTCAACAGCTGCTTTGGGCGCAGTTTGGTGCGCCACAAGCTGCTCCTATCTGTTGTATTGAAGATGTGCGGACTAAAACAATTGTTATCGATATTTTATCGTAGATTATACATTTAACTGACACCAACTGTATAATATGTACCTTGTTCATTAAAAAAAAATGTTAAAAAAATATATTTTATTTAAAAATTTAAATATTCTTTAATGACAATCTAGAATGATGGAAGAGGTGGGGCGGCGCCCCTAGTGCCCCTATGGGCCGGCCGCCACTGGACAGTACTCAGATGTGCCGTAACCAGCTACTAGTTAGGACTTGCATAAGTTCAAAAACAGTGGTTATGGAGAGAAAAGTCCGAACCGGTTCTTACCGAGCCGTAGAGCTTCCCTTTGTCGCTCATAGCGATGAAGAGGCCGCTCCTCACTCCAAACAGAGTCAGCACTCCTCTTTCCACCGGGGACAATTCCAGAAGGCCTGGGATGAAACAGAAATGATAAAGGGCATCTTAAAGAGAAAGCCGAACCAAATGATGCTCACTATGATTGTTTCAGAAGTGTTATATAGACTCAAAAAAACAATTTTGAACAGGAAAGGTTGGAACAACCCAGAATAATGTTCTTATTCATCAGCTTCAAACTGCAGGGCTTGAGAGGACTGTGGCTCACTTATGTGTTGCACTTCTAACTGAACACATTTACCTTCTAAAGGCCAAACCACTTAGAGAGTGTTCTTAGAGGTACTTAACATCTGCTGGACTCAACAAATGTATCACACTGAGTCCAAGACACGCACGTCTTTCTGTCCAAATCTATCGACTCTCTGGCTCACTGAGTGAATCAGAATCCACTTAGACAGCGGTCGAATTCACACAAATATCACACAGAGTTTATAATGTAAACTCATAAGGATTTATTAAGTTATTTAACTGAATGTCAGATGATTTAACAGAAATCTGAAACCGAAATCTGTAAAAACTAGAATTTTGGCAAGGAAACGTAGTACCTAGAATAATAATAATACAAATAATAATAATAATAACAGGAGGAGATTTAGGAAAGTAAAATTGATAAGACCCTTTCCCATTGTGCCCAGTGAGCACCTGGTATGCATACGCACTTTAAACAATCCATACTCATTCGAGTGATTCAAGTAACTCAAGTCTTACTATAGAAAGACTAGGTGAATGTGTGCCGTGTACAGTAACACATGTGTAGCCTGCTTTACATGGATTTGAACAGCAAAATGCAAGGTGACTTACTGTATCTATTTTCATTATGCACTCCTGTGACCTTGCCGTTTGGTAAGACCTGGATGTGGAACCCGATGCCCACGTTACAGTACAGCCTCCTCAGTCTCTTTATCCCCAGAAGGTACTCTCCATCTCCAGCCATATCCTCCCTCTTCTCCCAGGAGCGCACTAGTGGCCCGGCACTCCGGACGCTCCGGAGGCTCTGTCTCCTGCTGCTGATGACCGGGAGAGGAGCGAAGGAGCTGCACAGCAGGATCCCGTGCAGGAGCAGAGGCAGCCTGGACCTGGATGATGACATGCTCTGCGCAGCAATCCTGGAAGCCTTAGAGATTTGACTATTCTGTACTTCTTAGTATAAATTTGTAAGTCTAAGTATCAATTTATTCTTAAAAATGGACCCAAAATGTTTTCCAGCTTCAGTCTCTCAGAGGAAAAGCCATGAAGAAAAAGCAACAACTGATGCGCTCTTTGAAGCCCCGTGAAAAGTTTCAGTATGCTTATTTAGACATGTCTAAAAGCTGAACCCGTGAGGGGTCCAGTTGGCCAGCGAGAGTCTCCAGTTTGCTCCTCAGGTAGATCCAGCAGACAGACAGCAGACTTATATGTGCCCCGTATTACATCACACACCACCTGCTGTCCTGTTTGTCTGTGAGTCACAGATGCTGTAGAAGCACACAAACTAAGGAATAAATAAAACCCATAGTGACAGAAAACAAAGAGGAACACGCAAGTACACAAACCCAGAGTACATACATTGATAAAGAGATTGGACGGGATGGATGTAAAGAGTGTCCTTGTTAGTGTTATGTATTTTTAGGGTGGAGATCATTTCAACATATTTTTGAGACTGGGGAATGGTCTCTACAGTCAATTACCTTTACCGGTGATACAGTTTGCCTTAGAATATATTTTCTTATGTGTATATTGGAGAGGTATTGGTGGTGCATTTGAGACTCGGGTATTTCCAGCCACTGAGGTGGTTCAACTTTCCACTGCTGTAAAGCCCCGGGGAGTGATGAGATCTGTCCAGAAATGCTGCAGGCTCAGGGTGTTGAGGGACACATCTCATCAACTTTGTGTTGAAGTTGGGGGCTGTACCGAAGGAACGGTGGTGGTCAAGAAGGGGGACCAGAGGGTGTGCCCATTATGGGCTTTACTTTGTTAGAAAAAGTGGTGGGGACACTTTTTTCCGATTTGAAAAAACACTACTGCATTAAGCGCCCCCCACAAACAATACATACATATGCTTACAATACTTTTTGTTGACAAATAGTGCAGTAACTATGCTAGGCTACTCCAGGGCATGAGCAACTACTGCTTTACTATTCTCTATTAAATTATTACTGATATTAAACGTGTCGCAGGTCCAAACTGCACCACTTGTGTTACCAGAAATACACCCACAAAGTGACATGTCCCCAGCGTCCCCAGTATAGATGACGCCTATGGCGCCAATTTTGAAGGGAACCCATTACTCAACCCTCCCCGGGAAAGTTCACTCTAGGGTCCGGCCGAAAGTGAAAACTCAGATTGAGGAGGAACAATTCAAGTTCTGGCAACGATCCTGGAGAGGGCCTGGGAGTATGCCTATCACGTTAACATGTGTTTTGTGGATTTGGAGAAGGCGTAGAACCAGTTGGGGTGTAAAAGGGCATCTAGTAAGGATGACAACGGGTTGCTTCAGAGAGAGGTGTTCCAGGTACTTACAGCTGTGAGGAGAACACTGGGCAGACTCAGGACCTGGTGGAGGGATTTTATCTTTTATCTATCTTTATCTTTATCTCTTGTATTTAGGTTCAGCTAACAAGAAGTGAAGGGTTAATTGGAAGCAACTCCACCTGAGCAGCACCTGTTCTGCAGCCCTTAACCCTCCTGTCGTGTTCGTTTCTCCCCCCTTACTTTGGTGTTCCCGGTCAAATTTTACCAGTCTGTTTAAACTGCTATTACATAAACACAAAACCATTAATCATCCCCAACTTCTATTTAACACCCATTTAAGCTGTAAATACATATTATGGTGTGTACTATCTGATAGATGAACATGGTGTAACAAAGATGACTAAACCACTCAAAATTCAATAAAGTGGTGATCAGCAATGTATATGTTCAAAGCCTAATGTGGAGGATATCATAAGGCCTCGAGGAAACAAATTAAAACACAATATTTATGATAGATTTGACCCAAACATGACAGGAGGGTTGAATACCTCATGGTTTTCCAGGTGACTTGGAGCTTTTCATCTATCAGAACTGTTGGAAACACATTGTGGATAGCCTTCCATAAAGCATTTGTTTAATTTTAAGATATGTGCATGTATTAGATAAAGAGGATGGATAGACTGGAAAGGGGGGAGAGACTGGATAACAAGAGGCCAGGGGTCAGATTTGAACCCATCATTTCAATTCATTTTCATCATATAAAACTATGATACTTCTCCAGTAGCAGCTCCCACTTGATGCTTATTCTGCTGCTGCTGGGCACCAAACAAGTAGTTCAAGCATAAAGACACACTGTAAACAACACAATGATTCATACCAACAAATGTTGGCCTATCTACACAAACACGCTTTAATACAGCAGAGGGTTGATATCATGTGACATGTGGTGCGTCATAGCACTGCTCATGGGGCTCATTGAGGTCCAAGAGAGCGGGACACAGAGGCCATGGTAGATCATGTGTGTACACATGTGAAGGAACAGCCCCCCCCCATGGGGAGGAAACCCCCCAGCAGCTGTGACGTGGGGAGACTTTTCTCAACATGTTCTCTGACATCAAACCTCGTCACAAGAAAACACAAGTTATGTATTAGAAAAGTAGATAATTATACATTAAAATATATTAATAAATATATTAACATATATCAATTTCACTACATGATAAATGATAAAAGATGCCCCTCATGCGTACCAAGGCATTTAAAAAAACAACAACTTTATTTTCCTTTTTCTTAAACAACACATACAGTTTCAATGACAAAAACAACATGTGTGCAGGTTGTAAAACATGTTTAACCCCCCCCCTATAGAATAAGACAAGATTAATAGTAGAAAAACATTTTAAAATGATAGACAAACAGATGGTTTAAATCACAGCACAAAAAACTAAACAACAACAACAACAACATCAAAAAAACACATAACAAGGTCGAGATAAATGTTAGTCATGGTTGACTAGTAAATCTGTGTTCTAATTCAGTTTAAAAAAAAAAAAAAAAAAAATGAAGAATCAGTTGGGGAAGAGTAGACAGTTTCACACTTAAAACACTTTCCATATACGTTAAAAATGGTTGCCATGTCCTATAAAATGTAGAAGTGGAGCCACCCAAAGTACACTTTATTTTCTCCATGTGTAGAAACTTCATAAGTTCTGTCACCCACTGGACATGAGTGGGAGACGCCTCCTGCTTCCACCTCATAAGTATAAGTCGCCTAGTAATTAGGGAAGCAAAAGCAACAGCGTTTGAATAATGTCTGGAAAGGACAATGTCGACCGGGACGACTCCAAAAATTGCAGTAAGAGGAGAAGGGGCACATTTTACTCTAAAGATCTTAGAAAATGTATCAAATATAGACGTCCAATAATTATCAAGATTTGGACATGTCCAGAAAGTATGAATGAGGGACCCAGTTACTGACCTACATCTGTTGCATAAGGGATCAACCCCTGGATAAATCTCTGCTAGCTTTTCCTTTGATAAATGAAGGCGATGTAATACGTTGAATTGGAGAAGGCCATGTCTGGCACAAATTGAGGAAGAGTGAACTCTTTGAAGGGTGGATTGCCAATTTGTATCTGTATTTCAAATGCTAGATCATCTTCCCACTGAGATCTGATTGTCGAGAGAGAGGGAGAATGCACGGAGGAAAGTACATTATACAACACCCTAATTACTCCTCTATTCTGCACATTTATTTCAACAATCCTATCTAAGGTTGTTTCTGCTGGTCGATTTGGAAACTGCGGGTATTTGCTACGTGTGAAATTTCGAATTTGGAAATATCTGAAAAGATGACTGGGTGGAATACTACATTTTTCTGTCAACTGACTAAATGAGGCAAATACTTTGTTTATATACAGATCTTCAAAACGATGTATTCCCCCATTAATCCAGATCTTAAAAGCAGAATCCAATTCCAATGGAAGAGCTGATCCAAACAAAGCCGGCAGTGGAGTTTTACCGCAGAAGGCCGATTCAATAAGAAGCCAAGCTGGTGTCTCTGTAGAAGGAGCACTTAGCCAATTGAGCATATATTCCGTACATTCGCCGCCCAATAATATAATTGGAAATTGGGTAGGGCTAGCTCTCCTGATAGTTTTTTTCTTTGAAGGAAATCTTTACGAATCCTAGGTGTTTTATTATTACAAATAAATGCAGAAATGCATTTGTCCAGAGTATTAAAACACTTTTTTGGTATACAAGTTGGAATACATTGAAACAAATATAAGAATTTAGGTAAGGTGTTCATTTTCACTACATTAATGCGTCCAATTAGCGATAATGGGAGATTGCCCCATCTCTGAAAATCTTTCTTAGTACGTTCAAGAAGGGGGGTAACATTTTCCTCAAATAACTTTCTATACAGATTAGTAACCTTGATGCCCAGATATGTCATGTGATCAGTGTTTACCTTAAATTGAAATGTTTCAAATGAAATTCCTCTGGCTTTAGAGTTTATGGCAAGTATAGTTCACTTTTGTTTACATTTAATTTATAACCTGAGATACTACCAACATCTTGAAAAATTGCAAGTGCATGGGGAAGAGAGTTTATAGCAGGGGTCTGCAATTATATTTGGCCTCGGGCCAATTTTTTTCTGAGCCACTAGATGCCGGGGGGGGGGGGGGTGTGATTCTCCCGATTCTACAGATGCCCAGTCCACCCCTGCTCACAAACTTATTAAGATCCAAAGCTTTAGTGCGTTTTGAATCAATGCTGAGTACAGCCAAACATGACAGTCTCTTCTCTGTCAATGTAGACCGAATGCATCTCGTTTTGCGCCATCCCTTTCAATGACAATCACATTTCCACGCTCGGGCCAGGGCCGGGGTAGGGGTTACAAGGCTCGCGTCTTGTGCTGCATTCACTTGCACTCGGACATTAGGGATTTTCTCATAAATGTCCGATGAGCCAAAACTTTTCTTTCAAAACAAAGCTGCCAACTGGGGCAGCAGCTGGGGTGGCAGCATATGCAACACCACCCCTCGCCCTCCATGATCAAGCGGCTTCTCCAATTTTGTTGCCAATGTTTTGACTGAACTTTGTTACTGTTCACATATAAGTAAACATTACGTTTGAATGATTTAATGTGCTGGTGTTATTTTTTTCAAACCACAAACCGCATGTTGGCTCTTTCAGCACCACGCGCTGTCCACCTACTTATTGATCCACTATCAGCGTCAGTGCACCCCGCTGCCAGATTGTGCCTGTGCTGTGTGTCATTCACTCTCAACATGGATAAAAGTACAATAAGCATTCTTCAGGTGTAGGTAGATTCTCTATTCGGACATTATAGCCTATATGTGTGACTGTCGGTCCTATATTGTAAAAAAAAAAAAAAAAAAAACTCAAAATAATTTTCCGGGCCAAATATTATTGCTGGCAGGCCACCAATGGCCCGCGGGCCGCCTATTGCCGACCCATGGTTTATAGGATCAGAAATGTAAAGTAAAAGATCATAGGCATATAATGACACTTTATGCTCCTTGCTTGCCCGTTGGATTCCTTTAAAGACCCAGTGAAGTGTGCGCCGGTGCATGATCTGTTATGCTAATACGTATAGTAATGACCAAAATTGTCCATTGGAACCCATATCAAAGATGTCGGAATAGCAACGAATTTGACGAGTTTTTGAATTTTCCGCTGGGAAATCGCAGTCGACCTCCGCCTTCGTGGGCGTGGCTTGCGATCTACTGCGTGACGTCACAAGATGGGCCCAGCCGAAGTGTTTACATTCACCACCGTTCATTTTGTCTCTGTTTCAAAGTCGAATTTACCAACGTTTTTGAGCGAGTATTTTATTGGAAAGTGTTTCGCAGTCGACTGGAAGTGATGCCAATCGAGGAAACCTGACAATGGAGCGACAGAGAAGAAAAGGAGGAAACACACGAAGCGATGCATTGCCGCTGGCTGTGGTAATGTCAAGTCTGCCGAAGTGGCGATGTTTCTGTTCCCAAATGAAGGTGAGTGGCTGGTGTCATTGTTTCGTAGATTCGTAGATTGCTTATGAAAATAAAGGCCACTGTGTTGTTTTTACTAACAAGACTATCATGGCGGCAGCAGAGCTCAAGTCGAGTTTTCTCCGCCTGGAGATATTCTCATATTTTCACTTTTGTCGAGCACAAAGAAAAGAACGTTTTAGTTAAATGTAAGTTGTGTCTTGGGGGGTCAAAGATCCTATCGACCGCCCAAAACAGCAATTAAAATCTGTTGAAACATCTGCAGAAACAACATGCTGGGACGAAGCTAGTAGCTAAGACCACAGACCCAGACTCATCCGACGCCACTCCACCTCCACCTATAGTGGAGGACCTGGCTAAGATATGTATGCATTTAATTTAGGACACAATATCTCAACTGTTCTAGACTAATATGGCCTCTGCGAACAACGTGGGATGTGTGCCAAAATCGATTTCCGGGACGAAAAATTATGAAAATTACGTTTTTTTTTACCGTTTTTTTTCAAAAGTGAATGGGATTTTTTTTTTTCCTTTAAAGATATCCTGAAGGAATTTCTACCAGTTTAATCTTCATATTAAGAGAAATATTTTTTGTATTACACTTTGTCTCAAATTTTGTTTTAAATATGCAAATTTGGCAATATATCATTAAATATGCAGAAATTCGCATATAAACCATTGGAGCTACAAATTGTTCAGAATGGCAACTTATTACCACACAACTAACTACATACAGACATTGCTGTATATTTATTAACTTAAACCTTCTGGACTTAAAGCAAAGTTAGAACATTTGTGTAATTTAGAGTTGAACTGACAATTCGGATTTTGAACAATACAAGGGATTTTTAGAATGAAAGAAAGCAAGCATTTGATTAATATAAAGATATTTTATTCTCTCATCAATAGAATGTTAACTTAAAGTGGGGGGGAAAGCTTTCAGCAGGGAGATCAGCAGGGAACTTGCCCAACAGTCTACAATACAACTTTTAACACCACATTAGTACTATTTATGTGTCACATACTGTAAACCAGTGTCAGAAACATACTCTCCTCACAACAGAGTCCAGGTATGAGGATGATGATCAGAGTTCATTCAGTGATAGGGTTTTTACAACAGTCACCTCCCTTGCATTTGCAGTACTTACAACAACGGATCCCAGCTACCCGGCAGGGACACCCATTCTTGCGTGCACATTTGCCACACGAGCAGGGATCTGGCAAACCTTCAGGTTTTGAGATCACAATCTCAGGGACTAATAAACTGCCCCTTCTTACAAAACCATAAGACTCTGCATTCATAATCAAGGTGGCATCTCTAAATGGGGCTTGGACCCACAGCTGTTGTTGGTAATAGCCTCGAAGGATATGTTTCCTTGCATTAGTTGAGGTGCAAGTGGTTCTCTCAAAGTCCATGTTAAGGGCATTGCTATCAAATGCAGCGATACGCAGGTCGTCAAATGTCTCCAGGTCTGTTGATGGTTTGAGACATTTGACCAAGAATGTTTCCGCCATCTGTATTGCGCTTTCTGTTAGCTGTGGACAGTCGAAATTCAGAATCAGACAGGAATTTTCTGGTTCGCGGACAGCGTTCAAGGCTGCAAGTTTAGTTGATATCTTGCTGGTTGTATCGCACCCAGTCAGTGCATGTAGTGCTGGGAGACACTTTGTAAGCTCGTCTCCCAGTGATATGCAGATATCGTGGAGTGGTAATATTGATCGTTTCACTCCTGAGTTGCGGACAAGCCAGAGCTCTTGGAGGCCAAGATCTCTCCAATTGACTGTGATGTGGTATAACAGGCACACAAAGACATCTGTGTCACCTGATGACAGCGTCAGGGATGTAGGTCCTGTCCGGTGACTTAGAATGTCTTGCACATGGAACATCATCCTGTCATCAGCTTCCTCGTGTGTGCAGTTGAGCCGAGGGAATGGAGAAGTACGCCAAGCTGACACAATCCATGCCTGTGGTGATATACCAAGGTATAGAGGTTTGGTGCCTTGGTAATTGGTTGAGCCACTGAACATAGAATGCCTGGAAAGCAGTTTTGCTGATGGAAGACGACCAAAAGTTCTCCAATACTACTGGAACATTTTGGTTTGGTAATATCACATCAAGGACAACCATGTCTTTTGATTTTCCTCTTCTCTCCCTCTCGCCATTTTTGATGCTGTCTTCTCTGTAAGTGTCGAAAACGATGTGGATCTCATCACAGTTGTTCCCAGCTTTGGTGACCATAGATGTCAAGGCAATAGCAAAGTCATGGAATGTCTTGACGGGCGGATGAAGCTTCTTTAAGGGGACCTTTCGCACCAAGGCCATGAAGTCGATAATGGCGGCATGGGTTTTTGGGAGGTTTGTGGCCCTTTTTTATCTATTAGTGGGCACAACTTCAGCAGCTCAGCCCCAAGTTGTGATTTGGCACTCTTCCTCAAGTAACCATCTTTGTCAACCAAGAAGAATGCAGAGTTGGTGATCTCATGCTGGAGTAGCTCCTCAAGAGTGAACCCCCGGTGACACCCATACTCAATAAACTTGAGAGCTTTGATTGTCTCATCTTTGATGTCTGCTTTGGAAGTCAACTTCAAGATGGTCTTTGGCGATCTAAACTTGATTCTGCTAATAGTTGAGTGTATCGATTGACCTATTTCTGAGTCGATCATCGATAAATTTAGCACAAGCAGCGCTGCCCTCCGTGAGACAGCACAACAACTTGTCTACATTTACGTTGGTCACAATTTCTCCAGTGAGAACTTTTTCAATGCTACCTGGTCCTGTAGAGGACTGCAAACCTTCTGTAGATACTCCTCTATGTCTTGCACCATCATAACTATTTTAGTTGCAGTACTCGGGTTGAAGGCGTGATGAAGTGAGAGTTCTCCTCCAACATCACCCTTCATCTCCAGGAGTTCAACATACTGGTCTTTTTTATGCTTGATGATTCCCCACAGAGCTACTGCTTCCTTCTTCCTGGTGACCCCAATTATCCCCCCACTCACTTTAGCAGGCCGGTTGTAGCACTGCTCTAGTGCCTGGTCAAAGGGCACTCCACTACCTTTCTTGGTGGTGTTCACAACAAATCCACCGTTCATGTAGGAGTCGTAGAGGAGTGGGAACTTATCCTTCAGTTGATAGCAGTCCTGCAGGAATAATGGTGTCCATCGACAGTAGTTTGTTCTCCCAAAGAAGAAGAACAGTGAAGTTGCCCTCTCAATTGCACTGAGGTAGAGAATCCAGTCCCCAGAACGAAGAGAATTGGTCAGATCCCTGATTATTGGGAACAGGTCGGAAACATATGTTTTCCAGTAATCAAAGGACTGGGAGAGTGATGCCCTTTCCTTAAGGTAGTCTTGAAAGGCTGCTTGAATGCTGTCAGCACGCTCCTTTGTGGTGTTCCATTCTTCGCTCGTAAGCTCTTTGGACTGACAGTTGACTTGCAGTGCATCTAGTTCTGTTAGTCTCTCAGGGAATTTGGAGAGGAACGCTTCAAACATCATAGATGTGAGCACCTCGTGTATGATTGAATGGGCAGTGTGGGCCCTAGAATAGTGGGAACCGGAGATCACGGTCTTGATGACATCAGTACCATAGCACTCTGTCTCAACTAGAACACCAAAAATTCCAGAGGGTTCCAGGTATGTACCAAGACAGGCCAACACAATCTTCTCCATATGAAACCCACCTAGACCAATGAATATATTGTTAAACTGGTCTGGTTTCATGAGCTGTATTTCCTTGGCAATACGGTACACACCTTCATCGGCCCACAACCCACCGTAGGCATCACCAATCAATATATATATATATAATATATATATCAAATATATAGCTCCAACAGTTTATATGCGAATTTCTGCATATTTAATGATATATTGCCAAATTTGCATATTTAAAACAACATTTGAGACAAAGTGTAATACAAAAAATATTTCTCTTAATATGAAGATTAAACTGGTAGAAATTCATGAGGATATCTTTAAAGGAAAAAAAAAATCCCATTCACTTTTGAAAAAAACGGTAAAAAAACGTAATTTTCATAATTTTCGTCCCGGAAATCGATTTTGGCACACATCCCACGTTGTTCGCAGAGGTCATATTAGTCTATAACAGTTGAGATATTGTGTCCTAAATGAAGCGCATACATATCTGAGCCAGGTCCTATACTACTAAGCAACAGCGGCTGGATTGGCACTTTGAAACATATCTTTGTGTTTGTGTTTGTATAGACCACATTGCTTAGCAGAGTTCAGTGATGCAAATGCATGTCAAGTTGATCAACAGGTTGTATTATTCTCCGATGCAATAACAGTACTGAAATGAAGGCTACAGTATAAGGGCATTAATGGGTGCCCTTTTTTAAGTAACTAAAAAGTTACTTTTCACAGTAACGCATTACTTTTTGGTGTAAGTAGTGAAGTAACTAGTAATTGTAACTAGTTACTGGTTTTCAGTAACTAGCACAACACTGCATGTGAACATGAATGTTGCATCATGCTATGAACAGATGAATGTATGATCAGGTGATGGCCAATCCTGTGTGTAGATCTACTCTAGATCTATGACAAAATATTGTCCTCAACTAAATTGACTTCCATGGCCACTTTCCTCATCTATCCTGTCCGAAAAGCTGTCAAAATCACTCATTTCTCTCGCACCAGTATCACTTTCCGAAGTCTCCGCCATGTTTACAATCACAACTGGGCCCATCTTGTGACGTCACAGCCGCTATCGTCTGCAGCAGCGGTAGGCTCAGAAGGCCGTTCACGGATGAAAATTTGCGATGTTATCTCGTCCTCGCACTTCCTAAAAAATTATTTTAGCCATGAACAGGTACAATGATATGTAAGAAATGAAACTGCCATTTCATTTTGGCGCAAAAAAATGCACTTCACGGGCACTTTAACTCTGTTGTCAGTTCGTAGTTGAATTGCTAATGTATGGGCTTAGATTTGTCTCATAAATATTTGTGTGAACATACAAATAATTTGTGTGCAAATATGTGATTTGTAAATGTAAAACACCATCCACAAATGCATTTAAAAGATTTGCAAACTCACAAATAAATGTGCAAATGTAAAACGGATCTGCAAATACGCAAATATTTCACAAATAAAAAAGATCTGTGAATACTATAATTCATTTACAAATAAACAAAAGGAATTTGTGAATATCTCTTTAACATTGACAACTTTCGATCAGGCATTTGTGAATCCATTTTATATTTGTCAACCAAAAATGTGCTTGTGGATCTCAAATCTCTGCTTGTGGATCTCAAATCTCTGCTCGTGGATCTCAAATCTCTGCTTGTGGATCTCAAATCTCTGCTTGTGGATCTCAAATCTCTGCTTGTGGATCGTCTTTTTACACACACAGAGGGTGTTTCTCAATGTCGAGGAAGGCTCCTCCAGAGCCACTATTTCAAGGATGCTACGTCATCGAGTCCCGCCGAAGGACTGTTCCAATGTCCAGGATCCTTGGAATTCTACCGAGGGCCGGCGTCCTTCGTTGCAGAAATTTCGAGGCTGCACATGTGTATCCTCCGCGGTCTTAAAATCCCCACAATGCTTTGCGCACGGACCAATTTCTAAAATCTTTGGCGGAAATCGCACTCCATTTAAGGCGGGGCCTCGCATATGACGCACACCTGTTAACCTGTTCCACCATTCTTCGTTTTCCTTCTAGGAAGGATTCTTGCCTCGCTTCTGAAGGACCTGACTCGGAAGACATGTCCTACCAAGGAAGCGTCCTCGACATTGAGAAACACCCAGAGTTTTGAGACAAACTTTCCGCCGTTCTCGACCGAAATCTGCTCGTGTCACTCGGTTATTTTCGCAAACCACGTTGATGGTCTGCTGATGACGACATTTCCGCATTTAGAGGTTTCAAACTAAGAGCATGATGGCTTCCCTCTGGAGTTTTCGCTCGCAGCGCCATGTCGAAGTGCGCATATTCTACGTATTTAATCAGATCTTTTCGATTATAAGGAGTACAAATATCATGCAGATAACCACCGAATCGCAGGAACTGTAGCTTTCCAGCGGTACCTATTGTGAGACTTTACCCGACTCACAGCAGCCAATAATGCCGCTCAAAGCAGCTTGACTTTGCGTTACACTGTGTGGGATTTGGTTGCAGCGGCGCCGGATTCATTTCAGAAGTGGGGGGGCCAAAAAGTGCGTGTGTATGTGACATACTTGCCAACCCTCCCGAGTTTCGCGGGAGACTCCCGATTGCCTCCCGGTCCCGGGGTCATATTTATCCCGCATTTCTCCCGATTTCTGACTAAATCTGATTTGTGAGTCACGACCTGTTTCATTCTAACATAACGCTCCAAATGACTTCAATACAGCTACAACATTGTTTGGTTTCCATGGTAACGCGTCTCTTTAGTAGCGCGCGCAACTGAAAGTCTGAGAGGGTGTTCAGCATGGGGAGGAAGATAGTCACAGAAAACGGAACAAGAATGGACAACTCTACCCTCTGCTCACTCCTTTCCTGTAAATTAAACTATACAGGTTCCAGCCCACACATATGACAGCGCAGTTGCTCCATCATTCCATCTCCTTTTTTCCTGCTCATACGCTCTGTTTGACAAGCTGAATGTTGACTGGTGTTTGACTGAAGTAAGCGCACTTTTTTTGACACACTCTGTGAAAAGTTCCAGTTATTAACTCCGTATTTACAAAGCTGTCATCTCCACATTTGGATTTGATGGATATCCATCGATCTGATTGATTATTATCGGAGCAAATGATCAAAGTAGTAACGGAGGGAAAATATTTTCGTTTGGATTACTGGTCTGGGGGGAGCTCGCGAGTGTGTGTGTGTGTGTATATACGTGTGTGTGTTTGTGTATTTTTGCCTTTGTGTGTATTGTGTTTGTTTCCCGGGGAAAACACTCACGAGAAACACCGGCTGTTGTTATGCCTGCTGTGACGTAAAGTTACTCCGTTCTCCGCTTGTAATTATGTCGTTACAAGCTTCAAAGTTGTATTTATCATCTGAATTTGCCGAAACAAGTTTAATATTCTAAAGCCAAGACTTTGTTTATTGAAATCAGATGAAAACGAACTGTAACGGACCCTGCCGTGTTATCTATGATTACTATACGCCTTACATTCATAATTTCAGCGGAGGGAGGGGGAGCGGCGCTGTGGAAGAGCAGAGTGGCGAGTGAGTGCTGTCATCTTCCCTTTACAAGCTTCAAAAATGCCTGTAGCTAATGAGATTGAATATAACAATAAAAAATAACAAACATATACACAGCTAGATCAGATGGCGTTCTTTTTAGATGCGACTTTAGAGTAGAGGGAATTATTGAAACGGGATGTACAGTGTTCCGCGGCATCCGCTGCTGCGAGAATGTGGGGCAGGGCTGTAAAGTGGGGGGGCCAATGGCCCCCTGGCCCCCCTGCTTCCGGCGCCCTTGTTTGGTTGTATCGTATGTCGGTCAAGTAAATCTCGGCCGGGGCAGCTGCAGCTATGTTCATGTGAAATGACAAATGGACACTCAAAAAACACTAAGGACCTACCTACCCAGAAAAAATACATAAACCACGTGTCTCCCATCAGTTAACGTACGTGAGGAAACCAGAGAGAGACTGAGAAAATGGCAAAAAAAACACAACAGTTACGGACGCTAGGGTGCATCAAAATGCAATGCAAAAGATTTAATCTCAAAATATCAAACTGTTAGGTGTTGCATTTTGTTCCAATGTCTATACAAATGATTTGTGCAAAGTTTGAGGAAATTTCATTCAGATTTAGAGGCGCAACGCAGCATGTCAAATTTTGCCATTTTGCCAAAAAGTGCCATTTTCGGTGCTTTTAGAACTCCCATTTATGGATAACATAACATGGCAATTTCTCAAAAATACAACAAATAGTTATCGAGAAGATGTTTTTGAAAGGACCTAAATGTGTTTATTTAAGAAGAAACGTTGACATTTGTATTGAACATCACTGCAAAATGGTTGAAAATGTAGTCCTAGTCAATTCAATTCAATTCAATTCAATGTCATTAGTTTAGTCCTTCACTGTGTTCAGCTTGCGCTTGCAGCGGCGAAGATTGGGCTGTTCACAGCGGTCATGCTCAACTGCTTGAAGCACATTCTGCAGATGTTGCTCACTCTTGGCTGCTGCCACAAAGTCTGATGTGAGTTTGACTCCACGCTCGGCACAGTCATTCACGACGTTGATTGCACGCACATTCACCACACCTGCCTGGAATGATGCACTGGTAGCCCAATCCTCTACAGTGAGTGAGAGAAATGCTGGATCGATGTGCAGCTGGTGCATTCCAAACCAGCAGTCTGGGTTGGCGAGGTCGGCCAACCTGGTGGTCGGCGAGAGGACTGGAAACTTTGGCTTGCCGAAACCAGTGCCAAAGCGCTGCTGTGGGGCTCGCATGGGAAGATCATCTGGCTTGTGCTCCAAGATGGCATCCGCAAGTGCACGCCGCTCATCAGCTGGCACCTTGTTGCTGAAGAGTGCCAGGGGCAGCATCTCACCGGTCAGGTACCAGAGGTGCCTCTCCAGTGCTTTCATGGCCGAGGTTGCAATGCCCTCGTCAACAGACTTGTAAGTGTACAGGTTGTGGTAGAGTTTGAGGTCATTCCATGCGGCATCTACGGCTGTGTCACAGGTCAGCCACCATGTTGCGTAGATGTGCGTAATGAAGTTGGCAAACGCCCGAATCTTCGGCACCTGCTGCCGTGTGGTGATGGTGCCCTGGGGAAGCAAGGCGATATGCTGCTCCATCAAAGCCAGCTTGAGAGTGTAGAGGAGCTTGGCCATCCAGCGTGCCTTGTGCAGAGCTCCCGGCCGTTGGAAGTTAACTGGAGTCTGTGCTGCATCATCTGCACCCAGATAGACAAGGCACAGCTGCACAAACTCATGGTAGTCGCCTCGCTTGTAGTCTATCACTGCTGCAGCAGACACAGTGAGTTCAGCACGTAACTTGCCCAGGAACGGTTGTTCGGCGTTGGCAGTAATGTAGCGGGACAATGGGCCACTGTATTTGTGCGGCAACAAGTTCCAGTTGTCCTGCAGACGCTTAAACAAGGTAACCTCTGGTGAGCGTGATGCCTCCACCTTGAGGTTAGTGAAGATGTGGCTGAGGAGCACCTCACCAATGTGATGCCGGCACCCGGACCAAAGCAGTGGTCTATCAAGTGAGACCTGGATGGCAATGCAGGCTGCTGTGAGATGACCTGTGTTTGATGCAGTGGTGTCAAATGCCATGTTGACAACCTGGTCGGCACAGCACCAGTCCTGCAGTAGCTTGCATGTCAGGCGGGCGATGATCTCGCCGCACGCCTCGTCTTTCCCCTTTGTATATGCTGGCACACCAAGCAGTTTGAGCTGCTCCGCATCTCCAACCACCACTGTCAAACGCTCCTCCAACTGGCGCACATTGCTGAGCGTCGGTGTCAACTTGCTGTCCCAGTGCAGGGTGCACATGGGAGATGGTGTCCACTGCTTCTGGTGTTCTTTATTGACAACCTCCAGCACTTGGCGGCGTGATCGATCTGCTGTCGCGTAGGATGCTGAAATATTTGCACAATTGCCGCCCGACTCTGTGATCAAGCCGCGCGTGAAGGCAGCCTGCTGCATCGGTGTGATCTTCAACCGTGTAGCCAGTGACACGAGACTTGGCCGGCTGAGGATGTCGGGTGGAATGAAGGCTGTGGTGCCAGTCTTCTTATGCTTGCAAGGGGGTGTGTTCTCAGCCGGTAGAGTGGCTATTTCATCTGTAACGCTATCCTCATCACTTTCGCTCTCCAACATCGCCATTCTGGACTTCACTTTCATTTCCTGCTGCTCACTGGTAAAGTGTGACTGCCGGGCAGCTGCCCCAGCTTCACGCTTCTGTCGCCGCTTTACCTTGGATTGCAACTTGGCGTCGAATGCGCCAAATGTGGCCACTCTGTCTCCCTTCATGCTAGCCAGGAAAGCAATGTCCTCTGGATTGCGGATCTTCTCCTCTGCGTTTGGAGACCACAGTGGGAATGTTGAATCTAGCCTGCGCTCCATTGCATCCACCTGTCGAGCTGTAGCCTTACTGGAGCGCCTGGCCTGTGGAATGCGCCGCAGCTTGTTGTTGACGTCAACTAGCTCCACCATCTTGTTGCACGCACCCCGATCGCTCACCATTGGGATATTGGCCTTGGCGTAAAATGGCCGCACCTGCTCCAGGACTACTTTGGCTGCCATGAAGCGTGACAAGGCTCCATTCATACCGGGTCGCTTGTCATGTAGTTGCACATCACAGTTGTACAGCATGCACCGCAAGATCTGACGACCACTTGGCAGTTTGGCCCCAGTAATCATGCCATCCGCATTGGTGATGCTGGCACCCAGACCGAAGACCAGGCTACGGCTCCTCTGGCGTGAGCCTACGGGCGAGGGCAGCATCTTATGAGAGCCGGATACTGGGGCAGGTAGTGGTCTAGATTGCCTGAAAATATAAAGTGGTTTAACACAAAATAATGTATTAGTCTTTTGTTTTCTACAGTCAAATGATGAATAAGGATAGTGTTACAAATATACCTTAGTAAATAAAATTAAAAAAAATACCTTAGCATGCATTATCCACTTGAACCTTAGCATCCATTCAGAGGGGAAACTTGCCAAAAATAGCAGATCTGCAAGCCCACTACATGCTCACTTATAATAAGACATAAAACATGCACACAGGCGAACCTTAGACAAATAACTAATGTTAGCAGGATGACTAGCAAACAGTAGCTAGCTGCATGTAATTAACACAAAATTACATAAAACTGATAGACATTTTTATTTTACTCATTAAATATACCAAAGTACAACTCATATGGCAATGATCCTTAATAAAAGTACACCAACACAAAGAATAAAGAGTAGATTACCTCAAATGTCTTCAGATCAAGGGTGGAGTCTTTTTGCCTCACAGAATTGTGCTTCATTAGCATTAGCATTGTCCTCGATTGTCTCAGGTTAGCATGGCTACCAAATAAACATTATGTTGAATGTTGAAATGGAAGTTGTAGCTAGAGTGCATTATGCACAATGTGTTGGTAATGACAGTAATATTAAAGTAGATAAAAAATAAACAAAAGGTAAACACATGCATATATATGCTGGTTACCCCCTTTTGCCATAAAAGATGATGGCCGTTGCACCTCTAAATCACCTCATATTGTAAAAATATTTTGCATACGTTATTACAACATGAATTGGAACATTTTTATCCCCTTAACAGATCAGCAGGTTAAAAATTATTTTTTTGATGCACCCTAACGGACGCACTAGAGATTATTTTCGCTAGCACTCGTGAAAATGGAGCATCAGAACCAGAGGGCTTCGACTCTTCTGAAGAAGAAGAATACAGGGAAAACAAGGATCTATTTGGACATGGGTAAGTGTAAATATTACAGTAATAGTGTACTTTCACTTTGTGTGGAATACCGCGAAAATTAATAATAGGTTTATTGAACTTTTTCTTGGGACAAAATAGACTCAAATAGTAAAATTTTACTCTGTGTAAACGTTTTTTATGTGTAAAAGTTATTTTGATGTGTAAAAGTGAGGTTACATGTGTAGATGAAAAAACAATCCTTTATCTGTCCCACAACGTAGACATTTACAGTGGCTATAGACATGTATTTTATCATACTGTTTTGTACAGAGGGGACTTTGTTATAGATTTATTTCAACCCACTCTCTTCAGTCTGCGTACAAATGACACGACTTTACACATTGGAAATGCGTGCAATAGATACGCAGAAGTCCGATTTTGCGTGCATATGATACGCTAACCATTCCCATTGAGATCTGAGGCCGAGTTTTGCGTGCATATTATACGCCACGTTTCTTGCCTGAACCACTTGTTTTTGTCCGGTCGGGTCTTGGTAGACCGGAAGCTGTGTGGTTCATAAAAACATGTTCTTACTCAATACCAAGCCACGATTATTGTTTTTATTTTAAATCGTATAGTGTCGGACTTTTTTTGCCGTCTGTGAGGAAAAGAAATAGGGCTCAGAGCTTCAGAATAATGAAATCTGTATTTTTTTAAATCTTTTTTTCCTTCTAATTTGTTATTCTTTTCTAAATAACACACTGTTATTTACTCAACAATAACACACAATTATCCTTGTTTTTATTTATTCGTTTAATTCTATAATCTTGGGCTTTTTAGCCGTAAATAAAGTCACCGGAAACAGACGTAGGCCTATAAGGGACATTTCGAGAATGATTGCGATACACACGACAACCACAACCCACTGAACTGATTACCCAAGATCCTTAGCCGCAATGCACTTTGGGATATGGTGTTAATGCGATATGATATCCGAAAAACATTTCAGAGTTTAGGATGGCCGAAGACACTACACTACCCATAATCCTCAGCTATCATTTGGGACTACAGTCCCGTTGCTTGACAAAGCCCGTGATTCATCTTCAAGCTCTGGGATTGGATGTTGGAGTGGCAGTGCGCCAAGGTTACGCCGAGCGTCAAACAGTTCTTTGAAATGGAACTAAACCACGGCAGACCATCGAAAGCTGGACTCGAACGCCCCCCCAGAACTACACATGCTGGCTATTGTGTTTCGCACATGGGTTTCGCAACATGTTCTATAGCGGTCTCTACAGGGAATTGTAGTTTTAAAAGACGTTTTCGTTTTTCCCACAATTAGAAGTTGCCAGTATTAAACTGTGTACATCCCTGGAGGTTTAGGCGATAGGAAACACATTGGTGTGTACAATTTAAAACATGTAATTAATAAATGGGTGAAAATCGCTTGTATCCATAATGGGCAGCATTAATATATACCCACATGATAGCTCATTGTTACTTTGTAATTCTACTCCACTACAATTCAGAGGTTAACCTGGTATTTTTACTCCACTACATTTATTTTAGTTACTTTGCAGATTCTGATTAATGATGTGAAATATAAACAACCCTTAAAGCAGACTTTAGTTACACCTGAACTACGTTGAAGTTATGCAATGAATGAAAAACTTGGGTCACAGGTTCCTCAACAGTGCATTACAAGACATCTATCAATATGTGTGTATACCTCCACCATTAAACTGTCAAATTCTGCACATTTCTTATACTATCTACATACATAAGAGTATAATTAATGTGTATAATATCAGTTAAAATAAGTGCTTCAACATAGGCAGGAAAGCAATATATTAGACGTTAAGTACTTTGTCAGGCTTAATATTTATGTGTAGATATCCCAAAAGCTTTTTTCTTATTTAAAAGAAGACCTTAACCTAAAGTATTCTTTAATGTGTTAATAAAGGTTAATTAGTTTGTCTGTTTTACACATCCTCCTATTAATATCTTTGTACATCCGGCACTAAACTGTTTTATTGTAGAGATCACTTACAGTATCTTCTTGATTTTTTATATTCTATATTTCTATCATTGACCTTCTACTTTCCCCCTATGAAAGTATGTACTCTTAATATTTTTTTCATCAAATAACATTATTCAACAAAAATAACATTATTCAACAAAAATAATTCAATAACGTGCTTTGACCACTAGGCGGTGCACACAAGGTACACACAGCATACTAAGGACACTTATGTATGTATAACATCTGAAGATGTGTAGTTTTATTCATGTTTTCACATAATTTTACAGCATATTGCTATACTATTTCTCATGTTTTACTTCTACACATTAATATCTGATTTGTAAAACATCACAGACAGAAAGGTATATCTGTCATTTAATGGTAAGCTATTGAAATTGTGATTCCATAGATGTGTCTCCCATCACCCAAAACCCCTGACTATTCTCTCAACTCAGTATTTACATTCTTATATTCAAAGAAAATCAGTAATATCTTTAAAAACTACAAGTCCTTTTATATCAGCTGTGCACCGTTATGGTGTAAATATAACCTATCTACCAATTGGATCAAATATAAAAGTCAGCCGAATTAGTGTTGATACTGCAAGGAGACGTATTGTGTGAAAAGAAATGGAAGATGTTGTTTAATTGCTGATATATTTATGATCCACGTCACATATTCAGTTTCGGCGGCATTTCTTCCAGTTTGTCTAGACGTCTTCTAATCAGGGCTCTAGAACTACGGCAGATGTGTAATATTTAATGCAGCCGAACCGTGTATTACAATGCCGTTATGTGATGACTTCCAAAGAGAAAAGCAAGCACACTCGGAATAAAGTATTATTTTCTTTTTTTAAATGTTTTTCGGATTTCATATCGCATTAACACCATATCCCAGCGTGCATTGCGGCTAAACAATCCAATCACCGAGCTTCTAGCTGAGGATCTTGGGTAATCAGTTCAGTGGGTTTGTGGTGTATCGCAATGATGCTCGAAATGTCCCTTATAGGTCTACGTCTGTTTCCGGTGACTTTATTTTGAAATTCAGTTCCTGAGGAACGGCTAAAAAGCCTGAGATTATAGAATTAAACGAATAAATAAAAACAAGGATAATTGTGTGTTATTGTTGAGTAAATAACGGTGTGTTATTTAGAAAAGAATAACAAATTAGAAAGAAAAAAAAAATACAGATTTCATTATTCTGAAGCTCTGAGCCCTATTTCTTTTCCTCACAGACGGACAAAACGTGGCGTATAATATGCACGCAAAACTCGGCCTCAGAACTCAATGGGAATGGTTAGCGTATCATATGCACGCAAAATCGGACTTCTGCGTATCTATTGGACGCATTTCCAATGTGTAAAGTCGTGTCATTTGTATGCAGACTGAAGAGAGTGGGTTGATTTATTTACATGTGTGTGATTTTATACTGAATGTCAAGTAACTGGAAATACCTGTGTGTGTGTATGTGTGTGTGTGTGTGTGTGTGTGTGTGTGTGTGTGTGTGTGTGTGTGCCATCACCACCAAGGACCAGCAGACCAGCATCCCTACAGCTGCCTCCACCTCCAGCTGTGCCTGCCACCAGGTCAAGATACACCTTGGCACAAAGGCCTCCACCATAGCCAACAGCATCAACTCAGCCAGCAAGGAGGTCTCTAAAGGACGCTACACACCAAACTGACACCAAAGAACACGTCCCGACTGTTGTGTCGCCTCACGTCTCCTGCGTCTTGGCCAAACAGTCGCACTGGAACACACCGCAAAGACTTCAGCCGACGGCCAAGTAGCACGTACGCACTGCACATGCGTGAGTCGCAATAACTCTCCTTACCAGCAGGCGGCAGTAATGTGTATTCGTCATTCAAAAGAGGCAACCAGAAGACAGACTGCGTGATATACAAACAACAAATAGCTACATGCTACAGCTCGAGCCAAGCAGCACAGGGATGAACTATGCCAATATTTTAACAGTATTGGTGCAGTGCCTTTTCAGTGGGGAAAGATATAGCAAATATGTGTGCCTATCCTGCTATTTGTGTTTATTCTTTTAATCACAGAGCGTTAAGATGAAATAAAAATGTGCCTACATAACTGTCAGTTGCAGCCCTAGCATTATTATTGGTTTAACTAGCCTAATAGTATATATTTAAAACATTTTAAAATTACCATCTTGAACAGCTACAACATTAAAATACTTCTAGGCAGATTGTGGACGGTAACAAACAGAGATGGGGTCGTTACTCAAAAAAAGTAATATATTACATATGACTTATTACTTTAAAAAAAAAGAAGTAATATATTACTTTACTTCGTTAGTCTCTACATAAAGTAACGCGTTACTTTACTCGTAGGGCCGCCCCTCCCTACAGGCAGATCACGCAGACTGCGGAGGGTTACCTTTTTACAAACGGTATCTCGGCACCGAAACCGTTGTTTCGAATACACACCGGTGGTTCTATTTCGTATATGGCTTCGCCCTCTAAGGCTATCGCTATTGGGTAATCCCCTGCGCTCCCGCGCAGCACTGAAACACTTGTAGTCCACGCCCACCCGCAAGGTGGGCCCCACCCTCGGGCTCCCTTCCGGTATAAATAGGAAGGAGGCCCGACAATCTGCTCCCTCTTTTTCTTCAGCACCCCGTAAGATACTGAAGCACAAGAGACACTTCGATTAGCAAACATGAGTACCAACTGTGTGGGAGATTGTCCCTCATGTGGCTCTGGTATATCATGAGCTACGACCAGCACACGTCATGCGAATCCTGCCTGGGGTCAGAGCACGCGTACGCGGCTCTCAGCCAGCAGGTCACATGCACCCACTGTGCCCGTCTCCCCTCGGACGATTGGCTCGTCCAGGCTTTCGAGCCTGTGGGCGGCAGCCTCATGTCCCTGGAGCCGAGTGCCGGGCAGGAGTCGGACGACTCCTACCCCACCTCCCTCCACGGTTCACCGTGCGGTTCTCCCCTCCCTCTTCTCCCCCGGACGGGGGAGACAGAGTCGGAGCAGGGTGCAGGCTTGACGGCCGAGCACGCGGCCCCCTTCTCCGTCATCACGCTGCCGGCGATAGGTGGCATCCTGGGGGAACTGCCGGAGATCATATGCAAGGCGGCCGCCTGCAGAGGTCTCCCCGTTCCCCTAGCTCAGGAGAGGTGTGCTCCGGACGACATGGCCGGAGGTTGTTTTTCGCGGGTGCAGACGGTCAGGAGTGATCCGATCTGGCCACGCTTTCCCGCCATCAGGAGGTAAGTATGTCGCCCGCCAGGCCGACCGGGTGCACCAGTGTGCCTTTCAGGTGTCGGCGGCGGCGAACAACATCGCGCTGCTCTCCAACTCGGTGGTGACGCTGGTGGAGCGGTCCACCACCTTGGCCGCGGAGGAGATCAGCAAGGTGGCCAGCACGGCGCTCACACTGTGCGCGTCCGTTGCTGTCTCCCAGGCAAGGATCGCCGCGTGGGTGACGCAGATTCAGCGCCACCTCTGGCTGCAGCAGGCGTCTGTTACGGAGACAGCCAGGAAGGTGCTACTGGACGCTCCAATCAGCCCGGACGGGCTGTTCGGACCCCAGTTCCACGCCATGGTGGAGTCCATGAAGGCGGCTGCAGAACAGGCTGACGACATCCGCCAGCATGTTAGCTGGCTCCAGCCTGCGGGGCGGCCACAGCGGCACCAACGCCCGCAGCAGCCGCAGCGTCCAAACCGGCCAGAGCGGCAGGCGGAGAGACGCACACAGCAACCGCAGCCGTGGCGTCAGGCTCGCCCGTCGGCGGCGGCAGGGGCTCCGCCCCGCGTCTCCGCTCCCCCGCCACCCCAGAGACAGAGGGTCTTCCGGCGGTGAGTCAACGGGGAGTGAGGCACTCCCGCTCCTGGTCTGCTCCGCGAGAGCCTCCGAGGAAGCTGACGTGTTGGGGGGGGTTGTGAGATAAATGAAATAGGTTCATTTTCCAACTTGTTGTCTGAGGCATCAGTATCAAGTGTTTCTCACATATCCCCCACTCTACCAGCTGCCTATAACCTATCGGTTAGTAGCCAGCAGGGCTCGTTGCAAAAACCTGCAGTTTTTAATCTATCGGTTAATAAACTGCAGAGTTCGCTAACTAAGCCAGCTGCCACCAATCTGTTGATTAGTAGGCAGCAGGGCTCGCTGCAGAAGTCTGCTGGTTTTAACCTATCGGTTAATAAACCGCAGAGCTCGCGGCATTCCTCTGTCCGAGATACGCCTCCTACACACGGTCATAATAAGCCCATGAGAGCAGTTATGACGCCTCATGTGGACGTCACTGCACACACCTCCACTCATCCCCTGAGTGTACACCTCATGATGAGAGCCGGAGTGAAACGCAGCGTGTGGAGGCTCCCTCACAGCCCTTTCGCTCAGGCCCACCTTGGGTTGCCTCACGGGCAGCGGCGGCGAGGGCTCTGACGTGGCTCGTCGCCATGACGACCACAACACATCTCGAGCATGTGCGCCCGCTCTCAGAGTGTTTCTCAGAGTGGCAGCGCGTGTGTCTGATGGACAGACGGATGAGCAGGTTGATCAGCAGAGGGTACACCCTGCAGTTCGCCTCTCCCCCCCACAGTTCAATGGGATACAGGAAACACTCCTGTCATCCCAGGAACAGTGTCTTGCGCTCCAGTCAGAGCTGCGGGAACTCCTGTTGAAAGAGGCTATTTCCAGGGTTCCTCAAGGGGAAGAAAATCAGGGGTATTACTCCCGCTATTTTCTTATCCCGAAAAGACAGGGGGAATGAGACCCATCCTCGATCTGTCAGTTTTCAACAAGGCAATAATGAAAAGGCCTTTTCACATGCTGACGATCAAACAGGTGCTGGAGTGTGTTCACCAGGGAGACTGGTTCACCTCTATAGACCTGAAGGATGCTTACTTCCACGTACCCATCATCCCAAAACACAGGAAATTCCTGCGTTTCTCATTCCAGGGAATATCGTACCAGTACAACCGTCTGCCGTTCGGTTATTCCCTGGCTCCTCGCACCTTTTCAAAGTGTGTAGAGACGGCGCTGCAGCCGCTACACAGAGGAGGGATGAGAGTATTTTACCTGGACGACCTGCTGTTGCTGGCTCGCTCCAGGGAGGAATTGCTTTACAGACGGTACAGCTCGTATCACATCTGTCAAAGCTGGGTTTCGTAATAAACTGGAAGAAGAGCGCCCTCTTCCCTCCCAGAGTATTTTACCTGGGTGTGGAATTGAACTCAGCCCGCATGAGAGCGCGACTCTCACAGCAGAGAGTGGAGGCACTGACAGCTCTTCTCCGACGCGTCACACCTCGCAGCGTGGTGACAGCCCTCTCCGTGATGCAGCTGCTGGGCATGATGGCAGCTGGTCACGTGGTGATCCCCCTGGGTCTCCTTCACATGAGGATACTCCAGAGGTGGTTTATTCGCCTGCGCATCGACCCCGTGCGACAGAAGAGGCGCATGGTGGCCATCCCTCCTTCCGTGGGTTCAGACTTAACCTATTGGAAAAGTCCCCACGTGCTGTCAGCGGGTGTGCCCCTGGGCAGAGTTACGTCACACATCTCGGTGTTCACAGACGCATCTCTCTCAGGGTGGGGAGGAACGTGTATGTCGCAGGCAGTGGGGGGACAGTGGCCGGCTCACATGTCCCTCCACATAAACGTGCTGGAATTGCTCTCCGTACGGAGAGTAATCCAGCATTTTGCCCCGTTGCTGCGGAATCAGCATGTGTTGATTCGCACAGACAACAAAGCCGCGGCAGCCTACATCAATCGCCAGGGCGGAGTACGCTCAGCGCAGCTTCTGAACACAGCCAGGCCGCTGTTGATCTGGGCGCGCACACACTTGCTCTCCATCAGAGCAATGTATGTTCCCGGCGAACTGAACAAAGGGGCAGACCTCATGTCCAGAGGAGGTCCTCGCCAGGGGGACTGAGCCTCCATCCCGAGCTGGTCTCCCAGGTATGGAGCCGGTTCGGGAGAGCAGAGGTGGATCTGTTCGCCGCACGCGGGAACGCGCAATGCGCCCTCTGGTTCTCCCTGAAAGCGCAGGACCACCCCCCCCTGGGGGTGGACGCGTTCGCACATCGACCGTGGCCCAGGGGACTGTTGTACGCTTTCCCACCAGTCCCGCTGATTCCTCGGTGCCTGACCGAGTGCAGGAGGAGCGACTGTCAGTGATCCTAATTGCCCGGAGCGCACGGGCGCTTCCTGGTTTCCATGCCTACAGCGTACGCTGTCAGGCAACCGTGGAAAATTCCGTGGCGCGGGGACGCTCTCTCGCAGGTGGAGGGAGCGATCAGCAGTCACCCTGTGATAGGCCAGCACCTATGGGCATGGCCCCTGAACGGGAACATTTAGAGGGGCTGGGCCTCTCTCAAGATGTTGTACGTACCATTCAGGGAGCCAGGGCGCGTCCACTGAGCGTCCTACACAGCCAAGTGGACAGCGTTCCAGCGTTGGTGTGTGGCGAAAAGCCTGGACCCCATTACGTGCCCCCTGCCTCACGTGCTGTCATTCCTCCAGCTGTTGCTGGACAGGAATTTGGCCTTCAGCACAATCAAGGTATATGCTGCTGCCATATCATCTTGTCACGTAGGTTTCGGGGTCGGGACGGTGTTTAGTCACCCCCTGACGAAACGTTTTCTGCGAGGAGTACGGAGACTCAGACCTGTGTCACGCGCACTGGCGCCTCAGTGGGATTTGGCTTTAGTGTTACGCGCACTAAGCAAAGCCCCATTTGAACCTTTAGCTCAGGTTCCCCTTAAACTGTTATCAGCCAAAGTAGTACTACTTTTGGCTCTAACATCAGCGAAAAGGGTGAGTGATTTGTCTGCTCTCTCTGTGGCTCCGTCATGCCTCCGGATCCAAGGAGATGGCAGTTCAGCTGTTTTACGCCCTAACCCGGCTTTTATGCCAAAGGTCATCACAAGCTCTTTTAGGTCAAGAGTGATCACCCTATGGCTTCTTTCCCCCTCCTCACAGGTCGGAGGAAGAAGCCACGTCTCATCTCCTCTGTCCTGTGCACGCGCTGTCCTGCTATGTGGCGCACACGGCTGCCTTGCGCCGTTCTCAGCGCCTGGTTGTGCATTACAGAGAGCGCTCGATCGGGCAGCCTCTGTCTGCATAACGGCTGTCACACTGGCTGTGTGAGGCTGTGTCACAGGCATATGTCTCCTCTGGGGCGGATCCCCCGGAGAACATCAGTGCGCACTCCACCAGAGGAATTTCCTCCTCCACGGCTTTGCACGGAGGAATGTCAGTGGAAGACATTTGCACTGCTGCATCTTGGTCTTCCCCCTGTTCATTTATTCAATTTTATTTGAGGGATGTCTCCCATTCCTCTCTGACACACCCTGTGCTGAGTGTCCTGTCAGGGTGAGTGACGTCAGGGATCCAGCTGTGCGCCTCTCTCCTGCCTCTCGGCACACGAAGAGCGGCCCTTTTCCCCTCTTATGAGAGGGATGTTTCCTTGTTTCCTCTGACACATTTTGTACGGAGTGTCTTGTCAGAGTGAGTGATGTCAGGGATCCAGCTGTGCGCTCTCCTGCCTGTCTACACGCAGAGAGTTGCCCGTGTTCCCCCTCTTTTTGTCGCTGGGCAAAGTGTGACCTTCGTCTCTACTTATCACAGCGGCGGGTATGTATTGTTCCCAGCCGTCGTCCCCTCATGGTAAATATTCATGTTATGCTATATTCCAGGGACTGTGATGCGCCATTCGCATGGCGCAATAGGCATGGGTTATTATCTGAGCAGGTGTGTCTGTGCTTCCAGTACCGGGGGGACCCAGTGGGGCGCAGACTACATCTTGCTTCGCCCTTAACCCAATAGCGATAGCCTTAGAGGGCGAAGCCATATACGAAATAGAACTGAAGTTACCTACTGTAACTCCAGCTTCTATGAGTATTGGCGTATCCCTCTAAGTTCTGGGCCCCACTGGCTCCACGAATAGCTGAAGAAAAGTTGTTTGTGTGGGAGCAGATTGTCGGGCCTCCTTCCTATTTATACCGGAAGGGAGCCCGAGGGTGGGGCCCACCTTGCGGGTGGGCTTGGACTACAAGTGTTTCAGTGCTGCGCGGGTGCGCAGGGGATTACCCAATAGAGAACTGCAGTGACGCGTCCTAAAACCCGGAAGTAAACTTCTTCCGGTTCCATCGTCAAAAAACAATGCAATTTCTCCATAGGGTTTTGGAAAATAGCTCAAAATAAGGTCTGTGGTTGAAACTCATTTAAGAGAGGGATCACGTTTTGTTCAGCCAGATAATCTCCACATATCTACGCCACTTTTATAATTTTCGAATCATAAATCTAGTCATCAGAAGCAAAATGCTAACGTTATGCTATAAAGGAACTACAAGCTAGAACGGCAGGGTCGCACTACTCAACGTCACGCCAACTTAAGATCGCCTCAACTGACTTTCGCGCTCTTGCATCTTTTAACAAAGCTTTTCATTTGTGATTTCAAATGATGATGGTCAGATAAAGATATAGATACTAAAGATACTAAAGATACTACAGATACTTAAGATAGGCATATACTCTCTTTCAAGCAGAACACAGGGGGAAAGAAATTTAGCGGGAGTGTTTACGTAATCGGCGTAATGACGTACAACGGCCTCGACCATTTCTGTAGTCCACTAATGCCACTTGTTAACAACCATCGTTTTTCCGACACATAAACTCTTCACAAATCACCAGCGGGGTCACTGCTGATGTATTTAATGTGGTAGAACAAAACGTGATCTATCTCTTAATTTTGTGTCAAACACAGACCTTATTTTCCAAAACCCTATGGAGAAATTGCATTGCTTTTTGACGAAGGAACCGGAAGTGGTAAAAATGCTAACTTACTTCCGGGTTTTAGGACGCGTCACTGCGGTTCTCTATAGCGATAGCCTTAGAGGGCTACGCCAATACTCATAGAAGCTGGAGTTACAGTAGGTAACTTCAGTTTCTGACTTGGCTCGTTGTCAGCCGGTAACCAGCTGCCCAGACATTTCGAGGGGAAAAAGGATGAAAACGGGGCGTTCGGGTGCCGTGGGAAGAACCTCCGTTTATTCACGTTCTTCACAGTAATCCGTTACATTGACACTGTATTACATACATACAGACTAGATACTTTTCCTTTTCTGACCACTTTCTCTATACTTTCGTCTCTCTCTTCATACCTACGCACTTCGCCTTGCCATCACATTTTACACACACACAGACTCCATAACCCACAACCCCTTGCGGCTGCTACTCTTAAAGTGACAGGCCAAGCCTGTAACAGGAGGGAGCCTCATCTGAAGCGCAAATGCGGCGCACCTACACTCGTTACTTTACTCGACATCCTCACCCTGTATTCGGAGGTCCTCCTTAGCTATTAGCTTCACGTTAGCATGTTGTCTTTGCAGTTGCTTGTTAAGGTTTGACGTTGTGTTTGCAGCAGTGGATAAAAGCTTCTGGCCTGGACACAGTTTGCACCTCACCGTCACATTCCTGTCCTTTCATCGGACGAACTCAAAATAATGGGCATACCTCCACCCCTCGAAAGTTATCGCTGTGTTGACTCAGCCATCTTTATGCACTGCATGTGGAAGTCGCAAGTCGCGCAAATGTTACGTAAATATAAACCTTCGGCGGAAATCCCTCTTGTCTGTCACAGGGAGAATCTAGTAATTCTTTATGTTAGTAGGCTAACTGTAGTGTGATTACTGATTTTATAAAAGTAACAAAGTAACGCGTGTTGGGCAATGTTAGTAACTGTAGTGTGATTACTGAATTATAAAAGTAACGCATTACACTACTCCGTTACCGACAAAAGTAATATTACTTTGTAAAGCGTTACACCCAACTCTGGCTGGGATCTTCTCAATATAACTGTATGTTATTGAATTACAGTTTCCAGATTTAGAGAGGCCCATTGCCTCTTCCGCAATTATCAGCAGATGTACCCACTTTAAGTGAGCTGACGCCAAGGTCAGAGGAAGTACAAAGAGGCTGATTAGATTATAATACAGTTAATGTGTTAGTTAATGTAAGGAAAATGGTGTGTGTGCGTTCATGTGCAAACGTATATATGCTTTGTTAATTGGGAAATTCATATCCTGATAAGATACGAATTACTCCTAAAGACGTCATGAGATAATGACCTTTCAACATCTGGAACATATACAAGCATGGCATGTTGTTCTAATGTGGTGCGTTAAACATAGTTAGGGAAAATGAGGGTGCGTCATTTTAGAAACCTATATATGCCTGTGTAAAACTTCTACTGGTTGGAGCATTACTGTATCACTGCTTGTGTGCAAGGTAGTGTTTCCTCATTATTAATGTACGGTGGCCCTGAAGTGCAAGTCACTACAGCATTTCACAAAACACTACAACATTTCATAAAACACAACGACATTTCAAAAAACACTACAGCATTTAAGAAAACGCTTCAGCATTTCACAAAACACTACAGCATTTCACAAAACGCTATAGCATTTCACAAAACACCTCAACATTTCACAAAACGCTACAGCATTTCACAAAACACTACAGCATTTCACAAAACACCACAGCATTTCACAAAACACTTCAACTTTTACGGAAAGGGTATTCCTTTAGGGCAGGTGTCTCAGACTCCAGGCCCCCTCCGAGGGAACTCCGCCACACGTCAATCAAATGCGCGCAGCGGAATCAATCACAGAGTGATCCAAAAGTGACACAGAGTGGAAGGAAAATATATCGCCCAGTCATGTCTTCATCAAAACTTTCAGGGAAAAGAAAAGTCGATGATGACCACAGAAAATTTCAGGAGAAGTGGGAGACTGAAATTTTTTTGTCGAGTACAGGGGAAACGCAACGTGCCTTATATGCACGGAGAAAATCACTGTATACAAGGAGTATAACGTCAAACGTCACTACTCAACTAAACATGCAGAGTATGCAAAATACCTGGGAGACGAGAGAGAGAAAAGAGTCACAGAGCTAAAAAAATGTCTATGGAAGCAACAAAATCTCTTCAAGAAAGGAAGCAATGAGGCTGATTTAGCAGTCGAAGCTAGCTATGTGGTGAGTGAGATGATTGCTAAGGCGGGAAAGCCGTTTACGGAAGGCGAGTTTGTAAAAAAGTGCATGTTGCAGGCTGCAAGTATAGTCTGTCCAGAAAAGAAGGGTCAGTTTAACAACATCAGCCTGTCAGCTAACACAGTGGCAGAGCGCATTTCTGACTTATCAAGTGACATATATGATCAGCTGTGCGACAAAGCCAAACTTTTCTGTGCATACTCTGTGGCTCTTGATGAGAGCACGGACATCACTGACACCGCTCAGCTCGCAATGTATGTCCGTGGTGTTGATGACAAGTTTGAAGTGACAGAGGAGTTGCTGACAGTGAAACCAATGCATGGCCAGACCACCGCTCAGGAGATATTCCAGCAACTGTGTGATGCCATTGCGGATATCGGTCTGCCATGGAAGAGGTTTGTTGGAATTACGACCGACGGAGCGCCATCAATGACAGGGAGGAAAAATGGGCTGGTGGCACTTGTTCAAAGAAAACTGGAGGAGGAGGGTGTGGAGGAGGCTATTGCTCTGCACTGCATTATCCATCAGCAGGCCCTTTGCAGCAAATGCTTGAAGTTTGACAATGTAATGTCTGTCGTTGTGAAATGCATCAACCATATCAGATCCGGGGCTTAAAGCACCGCCAGTTCCGTGCTTTTTTGGAGGAAATTGAGTCAGAATATGAGGATGTGCTCTACTTCAGAGAGGTACGTTGGCTCAGCAGGGGAAACTCCTGAAGAGGTTTTTGAGTTGAGAACAGAACTGAAAGTATTCATGCTGGAGAAGGGAGGGATGGCTGTTCCCGAGCTGAGTGATCCCAAATGGCTCATGGACTTAGCTTTTCTTGTTGACATCACACAGGAGCTGAATGCACTGAATAAGAAGTTGCAGGGCCAGGGCCAGCTTGTCAGTGCAGCATATGACAATGTCAAAGCATTCTCTACAAAACTGGTGTTATGGAAAGCCCAGCTCCCTCAGAAAAACCTCTGCCATTTCCCAGCATGCAAGGAACTCATGGACAGGGGCACAGCATTCAGTGGTGAGAAGTATGTTGATGCCATTGTGAAGCTAAAGGAGGAATTTGATCAGCGGTTTGCAGACTTCAAGACACACAGAGCCACTTTCCAAATGTTTGCAGACCCCTTCTCCTTTGATGTGGAAAATGCCCCTGGTGTGCTTCAAATGGAGCTCATTAACCTGCAGTGCAATTCTGAGCTCAAAGCCAAGTTCAGGGAAGTGAATGGGAAAGCAGACAAGCTTGGACAGTTCATGAGAGAATTGCCCCCCTCCTTCCCTGAGCTTTCCAGGATGTTCAAGCGGACCATGTGCCTTTTTGGGAGCACATATGTGTGAACAGCTCTTCTCCACCATGAACTTCAATAAGTCAAAGTACAGGTCCAGACTTACTGATGAACATCTTCAAGCCATACTAAGGGTTTCAACTGCTTCCTCCCTCAAACCAAATGTGGCTCAGCTGTGTGAGAGGAAGCGCTGCCATGTCTCTACCAGCAAGGAGTAGGAAAGAGCAACTGTGAATAGTTATGTTGTGAAGAACCGTTCATGTTAAGAAGATGTTGAAGAACTGTTAATGTTGTATTTTTAATAAATTTTTTGTGGAATACTTGAAGCGGACCAGACTTGCCCAGACTTGCCCAGACTCTACGTCCAGCGGCCCCCAGGTAAATGGAGTCTGAGACCCCTGCTTTAGGGAGAACACTTCTTGTTTGTGATTGGACAGAGCCAGCCAGAGAAGCACTGCTGTGATTGGTTGTTTTTGCTGCCAGTCAAGAAATGACGCTTCGTGATTGGTCGACAGCACCACCTATTTCCTGTTTGGTACTATTCAGCTGTTACATTTCTGCACGAATTTTAAACTGAGTTGGAAAGAATGGAAGAAGAGATGGAAATCTTAAGGGAATAATTTAACAACGGATACATACATATGATGTTATCCTCGACATGCTGTCAACCCATCACCACATCAACATGTCCCAAAACATCAGCAGATAGCTGTTAGCACACAGAGCTCACAGCTCCTCATATCTGTTCAGAAACTGGACAAAAGTTAAACATGTACAAAACACAGACTGTCTGGGTCATGGTGAATACAGTCGCTGCTTTATTTCTGTCTGTATGACGTTGTTGTGAGTTTGGACGGAGCAGCTACAGGTTAGTTTAGCCTGATCAATCCGATCTCCATTCAGAAAACATGCATTTTAAAAGGTTTTTCGCCTGCCGTCTTGTCTGCACACTTCTCAAAGCATTAATTCATGGTTTTTACTAACCGTTATCAAAATGTTGATACTTCGGCATCATTTTAAACGTGTATTACAATTTAATCACGGTAAAATATGTTCATTGTGTTGCAGTTGGTATCTACCATAGTGTTTGCATGGATATAAGCCCCGCCCCCTCTCCAGTGCGTCCTGTTTGAATGAGAGGAGTAAACACAGCTGACAGCCGCGGTGAAACTCGAGCGATTAGAGCGATGCGAATATTCGGGGCTTATCTATTTATTAAACCATGAATTAATGCTTTGACAAGTGTGCAGACAAGACGGCAGGCGAAAAACCTTTTAAAATGCATGTTTTCTGAATGGAGATCGGATCGATCAGTCTAAACTAACCTGTATATGCTCCGTCCAAACTCACAACAACATGATACAGACAGAAATAAAGCAGCGACTATATTCGTCATGACACAGACAGTCTGTGACTGTCACAGACTGTCACAGACTGTCTGTGGTTTGTACATGTTTAACTTTTGTCCAGTTTCTGAACAGATATGAGGAGCTGTGAGCTCTGTGCTAACAGGTAACGGCTGATGTTTTGGGACATGTTGATGTGGTGATGGGTTGACAGCATGTCGAGGATAACATCATATGTATATCCTTTGTTAAAATATTCCCTTAAGATTTCCATCTTTTGTTCCATTCTTTCCAACTCAGTTTAAAATTCGTGCAGAAACAGCTGAATAGTACCAAACAGGAAATGAAGGCGGGCACAGCTATGGTTGAAATGTGTTTGTTGATTGTCATTTGATGGTTGTTTGTTGCGTAAAGGTTTGTTTTATGTTGATAAATGTTTATGCTGGAGAAATAACGTGTATTTGCCTCGTAGTCTTGAATTCTGCCTAAGAAAGTCCTAATGACTTGTGTAAAAGGTTCAGACATTTAGTGGCTGAGGGAATAATTGATTTACTTTGCTAGCCAAGTACACAAAAACAGGGTGGAGGGGTTTGCCCATGTCTGTTCTGGTCCATTCGGTAATTAACGAGTATGAATAAGTCCGATCTGAGTTGAGGGAGTTAAAAATATAAAACTTGCCTTGCGACTCTGTGAGTTAACTAAAAACAAAAGTGGAAAGGTTTCCATTTTTTGTCAGGCCGTAATGAGTTAGAGACTCAGTATAAAGCGCTAAATGTTTTGGTTTACCATGGGTTTTGTTTGTTTTAAATTCTTATTGATCGAAGAAGCTGCAGCTTGAAGTTATTCTCTTTCTCTGTGAGAGTCTGTGAAAGTATCTTCCCCCCTCCTCCCGATTCTTTAAAGAGGAGACGCTCTGTTTTATCGGCTGTGAGAGCATCCGCCCGGAGTTTGTCTGCCTGCTTTTTTCTCTAATGCCTGAAAGAAGGCTGAGTGCTGAGTGTTGAAGTGTTGCGTTTCTCTGTTTAAAATAAGGAGTGAAAGATCAATGAGTGATCTGAAGTTGGAGTGAATACATTGAAATTAATAGATCAATGTGTTATTTGACGTAGTAGCTATATTGAAACAGATAAGAAACAATAATTTGTTGCTGATTAAACATAGTCTTTCAGAACAGATTTTTACCATTGCATTGCATTGCATTGCATTGTGAATTTCATGATATTTGTCATTGACTAAGAATTGTACTTAATTATATTTTAAAGAGAAAATTATATTACATACAGTAACATTAAGGGAAAGTAAAAGAGATTTACTGAGTATATGAAGTAGCTATATTAAGATAAAAAGATTTAGTTTTTATTTTCACCTAGAATAGATATAGAAAGAAGAGTACAACACATTTTTGTTATATATATATGATATATAAGTAAAAATAAGAATAACTAAATCAAAGGGTTACAAATCATTAACCTGTTAGGCCCCAAGCCTGTTTTCCAGTTCTCAGGCTTCGAAAATGACATTTCCAGAACAAATGACCATAACTACACTTCTAAAAGGGGAAAATTAATAATCTTTTTTCTCAAAGTAATGATAAACCTGTGAGTTGGATGTAGAAAAGTCAGAATCAATATAGATGTTTTTTATTTTAAAGAAAATTCAGATTGAACATAGTAAAAAACTGTAAATGATTGTGTCCGTCCAAATATTATTTTTTACTTATAGTGAAAACTACCCTTGGATGATGGGTTAGTAGACTAAAAGCTTCAGGAATCCGAAGTACAACATATAATAAGTACCCTGTATCAAGATTGATGCAAAACAAGTGACATTTGACCTTTTTAGAGAGGTTTAGCAAAAAAAACTCCACTTCTGAGGTGATCTGGGTGGAAATGGCCTTTTTTACCGTTTTCTCTGGAACCCATTGGTCGATTTTGGTGATTGACATCTCTTTCTGACCGTTAGAGCCAATAGAATCGAAGGGGAGTTTCCACATACACACCAACGTTAAAACAAAAAGGTGGGGGCTTTGCGCATGCAGTTTTTGCCCAGAGTGAAGCTGTCTCACGCTCTGACATCTGAAAACGGAAAAGTAGCTTTATTGCTTATGGATTATCAGAAATCATTTCAAAGGGACACAGACACACATTGGATTAATCTATGGATTAACCTTCAGCAGCGTTTTTATCGTTTTAATGCCATTGAAGACCACTTTTGACCAGACAACGACATAGGTAAGCCATTTAGCCGTTTTAGCTACCTAGCGCCACATGTTTTGATGTCTGTTTTTGTTAATAAAGTCGCAAGTTCTTATCTTGGAGTGATGATGTAGGTACCGATCGATTCTGTGTCTTCTCAGGATGCTAGTCGATATGTTGGATGTGCAGCTCAGATAAGTAATGCGTTAGCATTTTTCCGCTCGTGGCTAATTTAGAGGCTCAGCACTAGCTTTGTGTTTTTTTTTGAAAAAAAACAAAAACAATGATGAGTTAGCTGAGTTTCTTCCCGTTACATGGATATAAAACATTCATAGTTTATTACATCTTAAGAAGCCCTCAAACACTTTTGCTTGCAGATTTTGTGGTTTCGGCCCCTTTGGCGGGTCCGTGGGGCTTAAGAGGCACTAATAGGAGCCGTCAGAAGGACCATCAAGGTCCTGCCAAATGCATGTATGACAAATATGGTAAATCAGCCATAACATTTTTGCCAAAATGGCATGGCAATTTGGGATTTCCTCAAAGTGGGAGTTTTCACCATGCCTCTTTGATATCATTGCGAAAAAGAATGTCGAAAAGATTTGAAGAAATGATTAAAAAAGTAAAAGTAATTGCCTGTAAAAAAGTTAATAAGAAATGGCCTAGGCAGCTTGAGAGTTTGAAACTTTGGGAAAAGGAAGCAGAAAGTAGGAAAAGGGTTGAGCAAGTTTGTAAGAGTGTTAGAGTGTTTGTCTCATTGAGTACTGATGATGCAAATGAAAACATGATAAACATGACTCCTCGAGGCCTGATTGAAGAGGTGACAGGCTCAACTTATTACACAACGCCATTTTGTAGGGTTGTGGCAGATTTCGAGCCAAAATGGTCTCAAGATGGCTCCCATTATTGAGCAACTCCTAAAAAACGGAATAATTGTTCCAGCGCCAACATCGCCATGTAATACTCCACTTTTCCCAGTAAAAAAGGCTGATGGTGAAACTTGGCGACCTGTTCATGATTTGCGTGCTGTAAAGGAAGCTGTATTTGCTCGAGCACCTGTTGTACCCAACCCAGCAACAATCTTGTCTTCAGTACCTTGCAATGCAGATTGGTTCACTGTGATAGATTTGGCTAGTTCATTTTTCAGTGTTCCAGTTGATCCTGAATCTCAAGATTGGTTTGCATTCACATTCAAAAACAAAAAGTACAAGTGGACTCGATGTCCACAGGGTTATTCAGAATCGCCGACAGTATATTCAGCTTCCTTGCAAGAGAATTTGGCTGGTTTTGTGTTTCCTAGGGACAGTTCCTTAATTCAGTACATTGACGATTTGTTGGTATGCTCTACATCTGAGGAGAATTGTTCTCACAAATGCTTTGTTACATTATTTGGCTTCACAGGGGCACAAAGCGTCCCTACGAAAACTCCAATTGGTGAAAAAACAAGTGCACTATATAGGACATGAGATATCTCATAACAGACGAACAATTGGCAAAGACAGAATTAAAGCAGTATTGTCAATACCCAAACCACTGACAAAAAAGCAAGTGCTATCTTTTTTGGGATGCAAAGGCTATTGTCGACAATGGATTTGTAATTACGCAAAGTTATCTCAACCATTGTCAGACATTGCGCATGCGACAACACTGACTGCAAAAGACTCAGTGACTTGGACTTCTGACGCGACTGACTCGTTTGAAGAACTGAAGGAAAGCGTTAGCTTCTGCTCCTGCCTTAGGCATACCTGACCTGTCTAAAGACTTTAGCTTAGCAGTGGATGAGAAGAATGGGTATTATAATGCTGTCCTGCTTCAGAAACATGGCGACAAACTTAAACCAGTTGCTTATTATTCGCAGAGACTTTCAGCAGTTGTGAGAGGTCTTCCTACTTGTTCTAGAGCAGTGGCTGCAGCAGCATCGGCTGTCACAGCTTCTGCCTCCTTGGTAGCCTACAGACCTCTTACTGTTTTTGTTCCACATGCTAGCTGCCATTCTTCTACAAGCCAAAATGGCCCATTTCACTCCTGCTTCTACTCTTCACTATTAAAACATCTAAACTAACCATAAATATGGTCCTCTTATCCGGCTTCACAAATCGACTGACCTTAAGGTTAAACCGGAGCATGTTGGTCAAGTACATGTGACAAAGAAGCCATCATATTGTATTTGCTATCAAGATGGAGTACCTCCATATCAAAAAGGAGGACAAAAAATTGACACAGTGTTCATGGGAGTTGCTGATTGTACAGTATATGTAGGCGCTTATCCTGGTAAACATACATTTCAAGGAAAAAAAGGACCTACTATAGACATTATGAACGATGGGGGACTGGGTTTAGGATATATGGATACAAGTATTGTGGAGGATCTTGTTTTTATGTGTGGGGGGACAAATTATTATTATTATTTGCCTAGATATTCGTCAGGATGCTGTTATTATGCTAATTTGACACTGCCGGTTAATACAATTCATATGTCGGATTCAGCACTAAATATATCATCACCTGACACATTGGAATTGAATGATACTCATATCAGAACAAAGAGGTCACTCTTTGCGTTCTCGGCAGGTTCATTTGGTCATAAGGTTCCCTGGTATGAGAAAGTACTTAGTTTCTTCTACCCACAATTAGGAACACTCACCTTATCTCTCCATGTCGACAGTCTATCTTATACTATGTGGGGTTTTGAAAATGCAACAACAAAAAGTTTTCTCTCTCATCAAGGATACTTTAAAGTCCCACAGGTTAACTTTATTGAAACACCAATTAGCCTTAGACTATTTGTTGGCAAAAACAGGGGGATTGTGTGTAACTTTACATTTGACTGATGGTTCTTGTATGACATTGATTCCTGATAATACAGATAATTTAACTGATGTTATTACAGCCTTAGACTATTTTAGATCTGCCCTAGGTAAAAAATCTGGCTTACTCGATACAGAAGATCAGGATTGGCTTGCTAGTATTTTTGGGTCTTGGGGGACGAGAATATCTGATGATTTGTTTGTTTGCTGTTTGTTTTACAAGTTGTATCAAGGCAATGATTAATAGATGTGTTACTACCTATTTGACTGCTGTAGCTATTCAATCTGATGCACAAGTTCCTGCAATGTTTTATGAGGAATGTAAAGACATGGATGAAAATAACTGTTTTCAGGACTTACAAGACTACCTGGATGATACACTTATCTGATCTCAGCGCCATGACAAACCAATATATGAAGTGAATGATAACATTTAAGATTATGTTAGTGTAGGATTTCCTTATATTTGAATCAATATAACATTGTGTTTTGGTTTTTACTTGTTACAATAAGTGATAAGAAGTGTGTTGAAACATGTTATCACTAATATGTGTGTTTTAATTTTTTATTATGTATTATGTATAATCAAGTATTAATTGTATGTTACTTTGTTATAAGGCTATGTATTCATGTGTGTTAAACTTGAATGGACAAGTCAATTTTTCCTCTTAATTATAGAGAGGTTTTTTATATATATTCCTAAAACGATGTCCCATTTTAAGTAAAAGTAGATTAGCGCAATGGTCTTTTCTTCCACTTTTTTGTTATAATGAAAAAGGTGTTTTTTTTGGCTATTTGTGAGTAAAGTACTGAATATAACTGTATGTTATTGAATTACAGTTCACAGATTTAGAGAGGCCCATTGCCTCTTCCGCAATTATCAGCAGATGTACCCACTTTAAGTGAGCTGATGCCAAGGTCAGAGGAAGTACAAAGAGGCTGATTAGATTATAATACAGTTAGTGTGTTAGTTAATGTAAGGAAAATTGTGTGTGCGTTCATGTGCAAACATATGCTTTGTTAATTGGGACTCCTAAAGACGTCATGAGATAATTACCTTTCGACATCTGGAACATATACAATCATGGCATGTTGTTCTAATGTGGTGCGTTAAACATGGTTAGGGAAAATGAGGGTGCGTCATTTTAGAAACCTATATATGCCTGTGTAAAACTTCTACTGGTTGGAGCATTACTGTATCACTGCTTGTGTGCAAGGTAGGGTTTCCTCATTATTATTGATTGTTGTACAACGAAATAATAATTGATCAACTATATCTGTGTTTGTGTTTTATTGATTCCTCTCTGTTTCATTCTAAGGAATTGGTTTTCTTTCATGGCAGTTTGTGTTTTTAAGACTGTTACAGGGAGACAATGCAGTTTTGAACATTTTACAAATATTTGCATAATTCTCTCAAAAAGTTACTGAAAGATACACTTTTGTCGGTAAAAGCTTAAAACTAGAAAATGAAGTACTTTGTGTTAGTAGATTTTCGTTAAGAATGTGACTCTTAATATTTAATAAACTATGAATGTTTCATATCCATGTAACGGGAAGAAACTCAGCTAACTGATGATATGAACCATTTTTAGCAAAAGAAAACACAAGACTAACGCTGAGCCTCTGAATTAGCCCTGAGCGGAAAAATGCTAACACCGTTAGCACAGAACTCACGGTATAAAACCGTTATTACTTATCGTAAATGCAAATCCAACCCATCGATTAGCATCGTGAGATTACACAGATTCGATAGGTATCTGTGTCATCACTCCATGATCAGAACTCGCGACATTAGAAACAAAAACAGACATCACAACAAGTGGCATTAGGTAGCCAACACGGCAATATGTCTTACCTTTGTTGTTGTCTGATCAAAAGTTGTCTTCAATGGCATTAAAACGATAAAGACGCTGCTGAAGGTTAATCCATAGGTTAATCCAATGTGTCTGTGTCACTTTGAAATGATTTCTGATAATCCATCAGCAATAAACCTAGTTTTAAGTTTTCAGATTTCAGAGTGTAAGATAGGTTTCGCTTTGGGGAAACTGCGTGCGCATAGCCCCCACTTCTCAATGGTAACGTTGGTGTGTATGTGGAAATTCCCCTACGATTCTATTGGCTCTAACGGTTCAAAAGAGATGTCAATCATCAAAATCGACCAATGGGTTCCAGAGAAACGGCAAAAACGCCCATTTCCACCCAAATGACCCCAGAGGTGGAGTTTCTTTTCTAAACCTCTCTAAAAAGGTCAAATGTCACTTGTTTTGCATCAATCTTGATACAGGGCATAGGCGGCGCGTGAGGCTCAAGTTTGGGAAGGCTAAATTACTTTTTTTACTTGTTTTGCCTCCAGCGTCTATAGATAAGAGATCAACTCAGTGAAAGCACCGCCTGCTGACCAATCAGAGCTCAGTGTGCGGAGTTTAAATATATCAAGTCATATTACAGGATAAAGGAAACACATAACAACTGCCGTATGCAGGGAAGACACCGACGTGTCGCACTTATCATTCATATCACATCATCAATCACATCATCGATCATATAATATCATAATATATCATATCTCCTTATTTGAGTCAGCTTCTCGAGCCGTATCTGGCCGTGCAACACTTACAGTGTCACATAGCCTACTGTATGCAGAAGTATTATTTTAAGCAACACATTAAGTTGACGAAACACTCAACTCAAATGTAATTAAAGTCAGATCACTCGTGTCTTAGATGAGGCAGTGATATCATAAACCTGTTAATGTAGGCCTACGCATTCAAACACTCTGTAGTTTATTTATTTTTTAACCAGCTGTTCTGTATTCACCTTGCATGTGCAACGATGTGGCTTGTATCCTGGATAAAGTGTTTAAGTCATGGATGTTTAAAGTTTAACTTCTGCATATTTGTCTAATATTATAGTTTTTATTTTCATTCAGGAAGTATGACGCTGCGCTGTCAGTACGCTTGTCCATGTGTGTGATAGGTCAAATGTTGCTAGCCCCGCCCCTTGAACGCGCTCTCAGCCGGACAGAGAAACCCTGGGTTGATTTACTGAGTTGATAACCAGCGTCGTAGGAACGCTTAGCGAGATCTCATTTGTTAGGGTTAGTTAAGATAACTCAAACATATCCAGGGTCTGTTGAACTGGCCTCGTAGTACAGTTTACTGGTGGCTGCATTGCAGCGCTAATGTCAAAGACACAAACATTATATTTTAATTTTACCAGGATGCAGTGACAAAAATATTTGGGAAGGCTTAGCCTTCCCTAGCCTACAGTACAGCCGCCCCTGATACAGGGTACTTATTATATGTTGTACTTTGGATTCCTAAAGCTTTTAGTCTACTAACCCATCATCCAAGGGTGGTTTTCACTACAAGTAAAAAAATATTTTTGGACGGACACTATAATTTACATTTTTTTACTATGTTCAATCTGAATTTTCTTTAAAATAAAAAACATATATATATATTCATTCTGACTTTTCTACATCCAACTCACAGGTTTATCATTACTTTGAGAAAAAAGATTATTAATTTTCCCCTTTTAGAAGTGTAGTTAAGTTCATTTGTTCTGGAAATGTCATTTTCGAGCCTGAGACCTGAAAAACAGGCTTGGGGCTTAACAGGGAACCTCTTAAGCCCCACGGACCCTTCGGCGGGTCCGAAACCACAACATCTGCAAGCAACAGTGTCTGAGGGCTTCTTAAGATTTAATAAACTATGAATGTTTCATATCCATGTAACGGGAAGAAACTCAGCTAACTGATGACTTTTTTTTTTTTTGTGCAAAAAAACACAAGGCTAGAGCTCAGCCTTTAAATTAGCCCTGAGCGAAAAAATGCTAACGCCGTTTGCAAAGAAAACACGGTATTACACCCTTATTACTTATCGTAACTGCACATCCAACATATCGATTGGCATCGTGAGAATACACAGAATCGATAGGTATCTATATCATCACTCCATGATCAGAACTCGCAACATTATAAACAAAAACAGACATCACAACATGTGGCATTAGGTAGCAAACACGGCAATATGTCTTACCTTTGTCGTTGTCTGATCAAAAGTCGTGTTCAATGGCATTAAAACGAGAAAAAACGCGGCTGAAGGTTAATCTATAGGTTAATCCAATGTGTCTGTCACTTTGAAAAAAATATTGATAATCCATAATTCAATTTTTATGCAAAAATCGGAGAATAAAAATTAGCTGCTAATGGTAGCCACCAGAGTGTGTCGCAGCTCCGGTTTTGGCTACGCGTCACTCTCACTCCTTATTTGGTAACCTATTAGAACTCGACTCCCTCGATTCCATTGGCTCTAGCGGTTAAAAAGAGATGTCAATCATCAAAATCGACCAAGGGGGGCCACCAAATCCACCCAAATGACCCCAGAAGTGTTTTTTTTGTGCTAAACCTCTCTAAAAATGTCACTTGTTTTGCATCAATCTTGATACAGGGTACTTATTATATGTTGTACTTTGGATTCCTAAAGCTTTTAGTCTACCATCCCATCATTCAAGGGTGGTTTTCACTATAAGTAAAAAATAATTTTTGGACGGACACTATAATTTACAGTTTTTTAATATGTTCAATCTGAATTTTCTTGAAAATAAAAAACATCTATATTGATTCTGACTTTTCTACATCCAACTCACAGGTTTATCATTACTTTGAGAAAAAAGATTATTCATTTTCCCCTTTTAGAAGTGTAGTTATGGTCATTTGTTCTGGAAATGTCATTTTCGAGCCTGAGACCTGAAAAACAGGCTTGGGGCTTAACAGGAAGCCCTCACACTGTTTCCTGCAGATGATGCGTTTTTCCCCCCGCCGGCGGGAGGATGGGGTTTAACAGGTTAATGGCACTTTTTTGATTTTGATGCTATTTCAGTGAAACAATGCCGTTTTGAACATTTGACAGATTTACAGATGTAACACTCTAGAAAGGACTCCACCCAGCGGATTCCAACCAAAAACCCAGCGTTTACCAGTGGCTGGGATTTTAAAGCCCTCCCATTATTTCCTGAGAGGGCGTTGCCAGATTTCCCCATTTGTTCAATTTCAGGATTTAACCATGAGTAAGAGTCATTTCTCTCCACAATTCCACATTTCCCATAATGTCTCGTTGAATTCGGCAAGATCCGTTTCATACGATGTTAACTGGGCACCCATTATGAGACTCGGTTTCCCACTCGCCGCCCCCGTTGTAACTCCAGTAAAGTAGGCAGCCGGTGGGCGCGCGCATGTGAGTGTGATAAACCGCAGGAAGTGCTGTCAAAGCACTATGCGGGTGCAGGAACATTATGGCCGGCGTGTTGTTGTCAGAAAACACACCTCGCCTAGTGCGATTGCTCCGATTAATGCATTTCACCGTCAGTGTGGCCACGGCATTATGACGGAGCGCGAGAGCTGGCCGCGGTGCGTTCAAGGACCTCAGTAGAAAATCGGCCCTCCATGGGCCAAACTTCCTTTTATGGAAGGTTTGGCGGCGGAGTGGGCCACCAGAGAGTACCACAGCTTCTTAGCTGCGGCTCCACAGCTGCTTGCAAGTCCCCTAAAACACAGTTTTATTGAAATGGAAGCTCAGCTGTGTACTGACAGGCGGAGATTCAGGCCCTGTTGCAAAAACAGGCTGTGTCTGTTGTTTACTCTCAGGAAAAAGGGGGCTTTACTCCATGTACTTCCTGGTTTCCAAGAAGACAGGAGAATTCAGACCCATTCTGAATCTTCGCATCCTGAATCAGCACATTGTCTGCAAAAAGTTCCATATGTTAAAGGTCCCATGTCATGGCCATTTCTACTGATCATAATTCCATTGTTGAGGTATACAAGAATAGATTTATATTGTGCAATTTTCCAAACTCACATTGGTTTCTCATACAGCATATCTGTATAGTATGTGTATTCACTCTCTGTCCTAAACGGCTTTTTGGAGCTCCTGCCTCCCCCCTCCCTGTGAGCCCACTTTGCTCTGATTGGTCAGCTCGCCCACTCTGTTCTGATGAGATCACCACCGTTACAGCGGAACATCAGTGATTATGTGTTACAATGGCGTTAGCAATCAGAAAATGACACCAGTAATGACAAACAGATGAGAATGCTGCGTGGGGTCTGGGTTTCGTGTTGGCGGGACGTTGCGCGGCTCGCTGCTGCGGGGAGCGGACAGTGTGAGCTGGGTTCATTTCCTGCTTGCAGCGTGGGGTCTGCGAGACAGCGAGACATCGCGAATGGACGCGGGAAGGGGTGGGTGCTGAGGGGGCTGCAGCACCCCCATCTGCGAGGCTCCACTAGGACCTGCACCCCCAAACGCAGCGCACCTGCAGTGTAAGCGTGCCACAGTTTCGCCGCTGCGAGGCTCCACTAGCTAGGCAGACTACGGGCCACCCTGTCAGAGAGCAGACAGGTATCCCTGCTTCAGGCAGTTTGCAGACTGCGACGGGGGGCAACGGTGACAGCTTTGACCATCATGCAGACTCTGGGTCTCATGGCGGCTGCTCACCTCGTGGTACCCTGGGGTACTGCATATGTGTCGCCTGCAGAGGTGGTTTGCCGGCCTTCGTTTAGATCCCAAGAGGCACAAATGACGTCTGGTGACCATCCCCCCCCTCAGTGGAGGGCAACCTCCGATACTGGGGATCCCCAAAGCATCCCTTACTACAGGGCAAACATGTGCTGGTAAGGAGCGACAACCGCAACACAGTGGCTTACATCAACAGGCAGGGCGGAGTCCGCTCCGCCGTCTTGTTGAGCGCAGCGGAGAACCTGTGGTTGTGGGCCTCAGAAAATGTGTTGTCTCTGAAGGCCCTCCACATCCCGGGGCGGGAGAACAGGGGGGCCGACCTCATGTTGAGAGGCGGGCCCCTGCCAGACGAATGGAGGCTTCACCCGGAGGTGGTGAAGCAGATCTGGGCCCAGTTCGGGAAAGCGGAGGTGGACCTGTTCGCCAACCGGCGCAACAGCCACTGTATCCTATGGTTTTCCCTGGCTCGGCAGGACAATCCGCCCTTGGGGGTGGACGCGTTTGCAGGTCAGCCTTTAGTCAACCGCTTATGGAGTGTTTTTTGCAGGGGGTCAGGAGACTGCGCCCAGTGGTGCATGTCTCCACCCCGCAATGGGATCTGCCGTTGGTGCTCGAGGCTCTGGTCACAGAACCATTTGAGCCTCTGGAGCTCTCCTCCCTGAAGGCACTATCATTGAAAACAGCTTTGCTGCTTGCCTTGACTTCGGCCAAGAGAGTGTGCGAGCTGACCGCTCTGTCGGTGCACCCGAGTTGCCTTTTGATTCAGGGTGACCGTAGCGGGGCGACACTCAGACTGAACCCCTCCTTTGTTCCTAAGAACTTAAGGAGTTCGTTCAGGTCGAGGGCTATACAGTTAGACGGCTTTAGTCTTCCAACCCATACTGGGGACAGGGAGGATAAATTGCACGTCCTCTGCCCAGTTCGTGCGCTGGCATGTTATGTAGGGCGCACGGCTGCCATTAGGCGCACTGAACAGCTGTTTGTGTGCTTTGGGGATGGTGTGGCCGGTAAAGCTCTGTCCAAGAAACGCCTGACAGGATGGCTCTGCGAGTGCATTTCACATGCCTATGGGCAGGCGGGGAGAGCCTTCCCCACGGGAGTCCGTGCACACTCTACACGTGGTATGGCTGTATCAACAGCCTTGTTCAACGGCGTGAGTGTGGAGGACATATGCACGGCGGCGTCTTGGTCTACGCCAGGCCCCTTCATAAAGTTTTATCTCTTGGACATGTCTGGCTCCTTTTCATCGTCTGTGCTTGCTGGGGCAACACAGGACTGGTGAAGGGAGAGGGGCTGTGGGTCAGTAGGCTGTATCTGACCCCCCCCCCCCCCTGGACATAATGCACCTATGTTTTCCCATGCTCCTTAGGGACCCGGGAGGCATGGTGCGCAGTAAGCCCCATACAGGGCTGGAAGACTTCCCCACTACGGTCCATGCACACTCTACACAAGGTAAGCGTGTGTGAGTGTGGGGAACACGGTGCAGTTACGTTCTCCCCATGCTCCTTAGGGACCTGGGAAACGTAGTGCGCAGTGTATAGTCAAGTAAGCTGCGGCCCCGACTTCTCCACGGTTACATCCGGATGATAGGAAGTTGGGGTGCGGTGGCTGTTAACCAAAGGCCGGTAAGGCGCAGTGTGGCGGATCGATGTTGTAGGACGACAGGGCGTTTATCCATCGGGGCTCCACCCACTATACCCATAGAATCCAGTAGAGGGCGGAGCCTGTGTGAGATAGAACGGGGTTCTATAATCACAGGCGGAGCCCTCTACCTAGGGGCCCTGTCTTTCCTATGCCGCTCGCTGAAGAGGGTTTAGGATGACAGTCAGCAGGTGTAGCTGCCTTATATGCGCGCGCATTCAGGTAGGCTCGCCCTGATTGGCCGGCTACGTTTATACAACTTCAGTGTGTGAACGCTCGCATATCATTGATGAGAGTAGTACCCATAGAGTCCAGTAGAGGGCTCCGCCTGTGCTTATAGAACTAGGGTTACAATACGTAACCCCCCGTTTGTGATGGGACCTGCTGATCAAAGATAGCCATCTAAGGAGGGGGGGTCTGCGGAACATCTTTTACCTTACGGACATGATCACGAGCTGTAAAATCAGGAAGATACAGCAGTGTGATATATTGACCCTCCACAGGGAATTTTACCTTGGAGCAGCTACACAAAGGGAAAAAAGTTATCAAAGAAAGAATGTCCATAAATATCTATACATTCAAAACATAATCTTATGAGTGACCAGGTGCACCTGGGGGTCTGTGTTCACCATGCTATACACACCAGGGTGTAAATATCATCTGCCTTAAAAAAAAGAAACAGACACTTTTTGATAGAAGACTTATTGGTAGTTTTGAATGCCTGACTTACTGTCACACACCTCAGAGGGCTTTGCTGTGCTGTGGTTGTGTTAAAGTCCTCTTTCTATTTGCCACACTGAACACAGCACCCCACCCAGAGCTGTTTCTCATGTTGACCCCCCCCAGCTGTCCCTTCACACACGCCTGTCCTCTGCCCTTCCACCTTCAGAGCTGATGTGCCTTTCAACCTCAAAAACCTCATTGTTTTTCCAGCAGTCACACTTTCATGCGTGTGACAATCTGTTTGCTCAGGCTCGCTGAAATGGCAGATCTGCTCAGTTCAAATGCCATCCTTTGCTCTCTCCACTCCTCCATGCCCTTTCTCTGTCAACCAGGGCTTCTGTCTTTCCAGATCCCCAAAAAAGGAAATATGAACTTTGTGTGTGTTTTGACTTTTGTATGTGGGGGAGGACCAGCAAATAGCTTTGCTTTAGACACTTCGGATAGGTTTTCTTTTTCAATGCAATGTTGGTAATAATGTGTGCAGGTGTGTTCTGTCCCAATGTGGACATTTTATCAGCACATTGCCATTTTGTACATTCTGAACACTCATTTATACATATTATTATTTCCCTAACCCTGCATCACTTTTATGTTTTGGCACCTTTAACACTACAGCAAATATATCACACAGTCGTCAGTGTTTGGGTAGATACTCAAACAAAGTAATGCATTACACATTACTGTTACTCCCTGCTGAAAGTAACTAAATACACTCCTAGTTACATTACTTTGTGATACTCTATCTGTAACATGATCTGAGATGCACCATGAATTATAGACAAATAACAATATAAAGTTAAACCTCATATTTTCCATCATAACACTGGTCCAGGTAGCTTAAAAAGTCTTCCTGTCTGATGGCGGCCGCCCGCCCGTTATCTGAATCTTGCTCAGTATGTTGGGGAAAGATGACGATTCCACCGTCGAAACGAGCAACATTTCCTCCCCCATGTGCATTGCTACAGGCCTGTTTATCTCTGCTATGGGACATTTCTGCTCCGTCTCCTCATCCATTAACTATAAAAAAAGGGACGTTTGATTTAATTGTCGGTCCTCCCGTTATTCAGATAGTCGAAGACCTTAAGTAACACAAGTAATCAGACCATTTCGTGCTTAGTAACTGTACCCAACACCAGTAACGCTTTACATAGGGCAGTTGTGGCTAAGTCCATAGGGATTTGTCCCTATGATCACCGGTTCAAGTCCCGTTGCGTCCAAGTACTACCGAGGTGCCCCTGAGCAAGGTCCCATTCCCTACACTTCTCCCAGGTGCCATACGTAATGGCAGCCCACTGCTCCTAACACTAGGATGGGTCAAATGCAGAGACCAGGGGTGGCAATGGGACTTGGCCTGGGAACAGGAGGGTCGCCGGTTCGAGTCCCGATCAGAACAAAATAATACAGTGTGGACTGATTGCTGGAGAGGTTCCAGTTCACCTTCTGGGCTCTGCCGAGGTGCCTTTGAGCAAGGCACCAAACCCCTAACTGCTCCCTGGCACCAGACAAACTGGCAGCCAGTTCCAAAATGCATACTTTTGCTTTTTATTTCTAGTTGGATTGAGTTGGATTAGTTGGATTGTTGCATGCAGTATGGAAATCATTGGGACAAATGCTTTTGCCACAATATTGTGTCTGGAACTTTGACCCTCTTGCTCATATGTTGTGCAAAGGATTATGGGTCCGAATATCAAAAACGTGGCTTGCATACTGCAACTGATGTATTCAGCTGTAGTTAACATATTGCTGTTTTTGTTTTACTGCTTTTAAAAACTACCACAACGTATGTTTTCTTTAAGTGTAACTTGGTTTGGCTCTCTTCCCTGTGTGCTAGTTTTGTGTCACAATCATTGGAGAACTGGCAGCTGTAAAACCGTACGATACATTTCTTGGAAAGTCAAAGATCCCCTTAAATTACCTTTTTTATTGATTGATTTTGAACCACCTGCGAATTCTAGCAGTGCTGAATGAATCCAGCGGTGTGTGAGTGATGACAGGATGTGTGGCTCCTCCACACTGAAGTGTTTGATCGGATGAAGCTGTTGGATTTTAAAGTGTATTGAATCATGGTTTTTCAAATAAAAACGTCTCTTACTCAATATCATCCTTCAGCTTGTATAGAATGGTTTATTGTTTTTTGCAATATTTCGAATAAAAATGGAATCTTTTAAAATGATGCAGACCTTATAACTTTAATATTGTTGTGAAACATGTTTGATAGATAGATAGATAGATAGATAGATAGATATGCTGAATCATTAATAGGCAGATGATGGCTTTACTGCTGCCTTGTTGTCAGACGGCTTCCTCAGGATACCCATAACTACAATCTTAACAGCTGCTACACCTCCATCCTCCAGCCTCACAACTCAAAGGTTCTCACCACATGCACCAAGTCACAGTTTATTATTAAAACTCATTATCTTTCATGAAACTGAATACAGAAGCTAGGCTCAAAACACAATCCAACCCCACTGACTGCTCACACTACAGTGTGTAGGTTTGCTCTGCGGGGGGCACTGTTGTCTCACCTAACAACTGAGCCATAAACAGACACAGGGGTTGCGGTCGAATAGTCAAAAAATCAGCTCCTATCGTCTATCCCTATCGTCTATTCCTTGACCTCTGTGTGAAACGTCACGGGGTTAAGGGATAGTGGATAGGAGAATTCAAAAGGACTTAGGAGAAGAGACTGCGGTGCTTTGAGAATCCGACTGCACTTTCACTATCCGACGTATTTATGATGCGCCAGCGGACGTCATGAATGTGCGTCTGCTGCTGTGGGGAAACTATGGAAACTACAGTTCTCTATACAGCGGACTACAACATGGATGTAGAATAAGAACGAGGGACTACTGTAAACTCATCTAGAGACTCTGCACCGTGCTCTGATGCTGTTGCTTTCTGCTTTATGAACGGGGACAGCAGAGAAACATATTCTTCATGACCAAAGTTGGAATTGAAATAAAAAAGGAAAGTGAAACTTATGCTCGTCACCCTCTCCCTCTGGTCCAGGGGCGGACTGGCCATTGGGAATACCGGGAGTTTTCCCGGTGGGCCGGTGCTGTGCGTGGGCCAAAATAAATTAAACAAAAAAAAAAATTAGTTATTTTATTTATTTTTTGCCTAAATCCTACCGGCCCACATTTGTAAGTGTTCCGGCAACTCCCTTTTTTTTTTTTTTTGCTTACCTAAATCCTACCGGCCCACATTTGTAAGTATTCCGGCCACTCCCTGGGGAGTGGGGTGTGGCCCACACCCCACTGGGCTGGGCCGTTTTGATAGGCTACCTATGTTCTATCTATCAGATAGTTTCACTTTCACACAATAGGCCCGTAGCAGCTGTCACTGCGCAGTGAACGATCAGGAGTGAGTGACTGAGAGACCTAGCTGGCAGTTGCTTACAGATGGATAAACAAGCTCCAAAGCGTAAAGGCGGTGCACAAAAACTTAGGGATAAAAAAAATGAAAGCACTTGAGGAAGGTTCAGCAAAATCAAAAAAAATTACAGACTTTTCGTTTGGTCGTGCAGCTGGTTCTAGATGTAGTACAACCACCACCGGAGAAGCTGATGTAACGTTAGCCAACACAGCGGCCATTCCCAGTGGCAGTGAGTCCAGCAATGAAACCGACACAGCACAGCGGCATCCAGAGCCCAGTACCAGTAGTGACATGATGGTAAGTTAACGTTATGATTGATGCTGAAAGTGAAAATCCTCATTTGGCTAATGCTAGCTTGCTTTTTAATGTAGCAGATGAGGTAACATTAGCTAGCTAGCCTATTGCTAGCTAGCTAATGCGTTAGCTAGGCTATTGCCTACAGTACATTGGGTGTTCACAGGGACAGGGTAAAATTAACTCCATTCACTGACCAAATTCTGGTGAAATATGCAAGCTGCTGGTAGATTTGCTTCACTCATTGACAACGGTAATCTATTTGAACATTATAGCCACTTGACTTGGCTGGTGAATCAATGAGACTACTATGATGGCTTATATTGTCTTTTGTTTGATTAGCTTAGACGTTAGGTTACCTTATTAATACTAAAAATAATAAAGGGTCCATTATTTGTCAACCTGCCTAGACTAAAGCTACTGTCTGGTGGAAATTAGCCTGTTACTGTCTTTAAGACTGTCACGATCTTGGTGTTATGTCACGGTTTTAGTTTTGTCTGTCTGGTAATGGTTTTTGTTTTGCTGTTCTGTTCTCCCTGTCTCTTGTTTTCCTTCCTGTGTTTTTCCTTCTGTGTCTGATTGTACCCGTTTTGGTTCGACAACTTTGGCATGGCAGTCCACTTCAAGGAACTCACAGGAAGTGGGCTTCAAGAAACTTTCACACGGAATTTGGATCTGAAGGGGAAACGACTCCTGAACTACATGAATACTGTTGCTGTGTACAAGAGCAAAAGGTTGCTACAGGCTGTAACCAAGTTTAAAGTGATGAGAGGAGAGCTAAGCTGTTGTTCTGAAGACGTCAAAGACATGGTGCTGCTTCTGCTCACCTACTTTGATGAGAAGGAAGACACGATGTTCTGTTATGTGGAGTACACATGCCTGGCAGGGAAAGTACAGATGGACCAAGTTCAGTTGACTCCCACCATTGTTGTGTGTGGTAAGTAAAAAAAAAAAACTTCCACTCTACTTTTTTCTGTTCTTTCTGCCACTTCTTTCTCTCTTTTCTGTCTAATTTGAGACGTTTATGTTGCACAATGTTTTTTGTTACTGTAAGCTCGTAAGGGGCTAGTTTGGATGATTATGGATACTAAAGTAACCTGTTTCAATAACTATAACCTTGGCCCGACATATCTTAGGCGCCAATAGTCTGTGTAAAATGTATGCTTGTGAAACTGCTTATGAAACTAGGGCAATATTCTTATTGTTGCATTATTTGCTTGCTGTGCTCATTGTGTGTGCCGTGACTTGGGAATGGATGGACCCAGTCGCACCCCCCCGGGTTTTGATGGGGTGGACAGGAGCGTGGGGAGGGGTTGCATGGGAAAGTGTTTAACTTGCAACATTGAAAGTAGCAAGGTCATGTGCAGAGACTGAGAGAATACAAAGAGGTAGTCAGAACAGCACATCGCACTGGCTTTTACAAAGATAAAGATTGTTATGTTCACCCAATGTTGACCCCTAGGAAGAGGGAGTAGCGCCAGGTGCAAAGATAAAGATTGTTATGTTCACCCCATGTTGACCCCTAGGAAGAGGGAGTACCGCCAGGTGCGAAGATAAAGATTGTTATGTTCACCCCATGAATTGTTCACCCCATGGCTGCCATGAAGACGGCCTTGGACTTATCAGCGGGCGCAGTAGATCCAAATCTCCCACGCTCTGTCTCGACAGTCTCCAGGGCAGCAATGGCTGACTCACTCTGATTCGCTGCCTAGGGCTCGCCCAGGAGTGAATCCACCAGTAGATAACACCTAGGGAGGAGCAACCCACACAACTCCTCCTCGTTTGTGTGTATAAATATTGTAACTTCCTTATACTCGGGGCCCCTATTCTGTCTGACTGTCTGATACGTATATCGCACGGTAGTAGAACCGGGGCCCGAAGTACTTCGTTATATTGTACTGTTGCTTTTACCATTAAATCAGCTTATTGTTAACCTCATATCTCTGTGTCTGAGTCCTTCTCTTATAGCAGACCACTCATCAACGAACGGCGCGGAGCAGGCTCGAACCTTCAACCACTCCAAAGGGTGGTGCTCCAACAATACTTATCCACAGTCAGTGTATTACTTACATGTCTTTGGAGGAACAGGCAGGAGTACGGGCACGGGTACGTATGTAAAGCTGTGGATGGGCAGCGAAACGTATTTTAGCCACCTAAAAATTGATATCAGGTATATAACGTGTACGCTATATTTATAATATTGTCACAGCTTTACCCTGCTGCTTCAGTCCACATCAGAAACAGTCTGTATAGCTGTCTGACAGCAAGGTAGAGCTTTGAAAATATTCCTTAATATAGCATACACTAAGAGTAATATTGTTTTTGTTTTTTTGGTGGCTTAACTATGTCCACAGCAGTGCATTGCTTAGCTTTCTGCTGGTTCTCCTCTCTGTTTCTCCAAACTGTAGCTCCTACAACCCCCCTTCATACAATATGAACTATCCCCTAAAAGTAAGTCAAAGTGACATTACATTTATCTCCCCTGCAAAAACACGTACATACATTTTTGGATTGATGGTGAGCAATTTAACAGACCTTAAAATGTAATAACATGTGTGCTAAAATTGTTTTGTGAAATGTTTCAGGAAGACAAGTCTTGTTTTAATTTAGTTTGAATTGTGTTTTTCATCTTCTTTTTTAGGACGATCCTGCTATTCTGCAAGGCGATTCATGCTGAGTGTGGATCGAAACATCGTACATGACAACATCCTCTCCTTGGTTTCTGCCCTGTGCATGATGTTTGGGAGCTATTATTGCTTTAACATCGCCTACCCGTCAGAGCTGGCATCCACCCTGGAGTTTGTCCAGAGGTATGTGTTTTTTGGGATTGGCTTTATCCAACAATTTCTTTTATTAAACTGCAACAAATCTAAAGCAGCTGCTTCAGTGAATTGGGGGTTAAGATAATTGTAATTTTACCTTTGAAGTGGCTTCAAAATAATAATAATAATAATAATAATATGATTGATGTTAAGTTTTTTGTTGTTAGGCAAGCTATTTTATTATTAATTCAGTTGTTTGTTGTATTTTATTTTAAGGTGTTTTTTCTCCATCAACCCAGAGAAGGGCACCGAAGTGGAGAAGACACGCACATCCCGTCTTCACGTGAACCCGAGAGTCCTCACCTTGATTCAGGAACTTTCGGATCATGAGTGGCGTGATGTCTGAATATGGACAGTAAGATTAATGGCATGTGGTGATGTGCCCAACTTACAGTTTGAAGATTTGTTTCAGCTTAAGAAGCAAGCACAAGTTTGAGACAAAATTGTTAATGTTTGTATTAGGGCTGCACGATATCAGAAAAAATTGCATATTGTTCTTCGCAATAACAATATTACTTGCTGTGAATAAACATATTTTAGGTGTACTCAGTTTTGCCTTTGAGTATACTGCTTAAAACAGTGAGTTAAAAATGTTTTAAAGGAAATGATTTCCAACATTGTTTTATTAAATTAATTATACATTGAATTGAACACAAAAGAAACCAATAAAAGAAAATCGTAGTTATAATTTGAAGTGCCGTTTTTTACTGATGTTCTTTAACTAATACAAAAAATGCAATACCACAGTGTTTTTGCGATGTGTTTATCTTGCACATAATACTGCGATGACGATAAACTGATATTGTGCAGCCTTAGTTTGTATGCAAGGTTTTGAATTGTATTACATATACACATGCCTGTACCTCAATTTGAAGAGCATGTTTGAATGTATTGGTACATTTGTTATATTCTAATAAGGAAATGCAGACATGTTTAAAAGGGGTGACAATTCTTACATTTATTCATAAAAAAGAACCTCTTGTCTGTAAGACATTTTTAGGAGAAAAAACATTTCCCCTCTTTGTTGCCCTCTCTATTTTTCTTTCTTTCTCTCGTCTTGGTTATATCTCTCACAGGCTCTGCCCTCTACTGGACTCTATGGGTACTCCCCTCGATCCTATCATGCAAGCATTCATCCACTGAGACTGTCTAGACATAGCCGGCCCCTGGGCGGGCCTACCTGAATGCGCGCGCATCTCACAGCATAAAAGGAGGCCTCGCCTCCTTACTGTCATCCCTTTCTCTTCAGCAAGGCAGTGAGATACAACTGAGTGAAGAGAGACGGATACAAATATAAGACAACGAAGAAAATGGACTCACCATTGGAGCGCCCCTGTCCTTCATGTCCGGGCTCCATAGAGGGCGACGACCCCCACTGTCGGTGCATCGAGTGCCTGGGGTCCGACCACGCGGCGGCCAACCTGGGCCCGCTTGCAGTCTGCAGCGCCTGCCAGCTAATTCCTCGCCCGGCCGCCAGGGTTGCTTCGTCTCGCCGGTGGAGGACCTCGAGGAGGGAGTGCCCTTCGTGTTCGCCATTCCAGCGGACCGGGCGGGTCCGAGCGTCGGGGAGAGGGACGACGATGACGACACCTCGTCGTCTGGGATTTCCGGCGACCGCCAGGGAGCCAACAGCACAGGTCTGCGCGACAGGACTTCCCGGTGGTGATGACTATGGCGGCAGAGCGTGCAGGCTTGCCGCTGCCACCAAGGCCGGTGAGCCGCCTACGTCAGGGTTTCTACGGCCGGCCTTCGTTTCACCCCCCCTGCCGGCCTTCGTTTCACCCCCCCTGCCAGATATCTGGCGGTGTGTGGAGGCGTGGCCACTGAAGGCGAAGGCTCCGGTGGCGACATGGACTGGAATCCTCAGGGTGCAGGGCCACTCGGACACGGAGTGTCCCGGTGTGCCCCCACTGGATGAAAGCGTGGCGGCCCATCTGCTTCCGCAGGCAGCCGGGTGGGCAGAGGGGAGAAGGCCCCTGCCGCGTGATCGCGAAATGTTTGAATATCTGGATAAGATATTCATAAAAATGGAAGAATAAGAACCTGAAGCACAGTACCTAAAGGATCTTACCGATGGAATACATTGGAAGCTAAACTGTAATTGTAACTGTCTTCACTCTGTTGTTTATTTTGTTCCACGTTGTATTTTTGGTTCCTACCTTTTATGTGCAACATTAATAGAGGCGGAACTAATCTGCGGTGTTTTGTGTTACACCTGTTTGTTTAATCGACGCACTTGATAGTCGCAACTGCAAAACAACGCAGAATGTAAAGAAAATCTAAGGAAACTAAGGAAAATGCAGTTAAAGATATCAGCCCCTCTAGATGACTAGCAGCCTACGAGGTACGTTTTTGTGGTGGTTGTTTGTCTAAATGTGTGTGGTTGAGCTGCAGGTTATATGTATGTATGTATGCTATGCGCTAGCTTGTGCTACATGCTATTGTTAGCTTGTGCTACATGCTGTGTGGGATATTGTTGGGTTTAAGCACCCTTCAGTTGTTGAAGGTTCGAGCCCGCTCCACGCTGTTCGTTTGATGAGTGGTCTGCTATAAAAAGGAAGGACTCAGACAGAGATATGAGATTAAACAATAAGCTGATTTAATGGTAGAAACAACAGTACAATATAACGAAGTACTTATATAACGAAGTACTTCGGGCCTCAGCTCTTCCACCGTGCGATGTACGTATCAGACAGTCAGACCGAACAGAGGCCGCGAGTGTACAGAATTCACAATATTTATTCCCACAAACGGAGAGGAGTTGTGTCGGTTGCTCCTCCCTAGGTGTTCATCCACTGGTGGACTCACTCCTGGGCGAGCCCTAGGCAGCGAATCAGAGTGAGTCAGCCATTGACGAGGTCTAAACAGCGAATCAGAGTGAGTCAGCATAGGTGTGGGAAGTTTGGATCTCCTGCGCCGCCGATCAGTCCCAGGTCATCTTTTATGGCAGCCATAAAATAAACAATTCTGGGTTGAACGGGGGTGAGGTACCAATCCTTATCTTCGTTTATCCTCAGCACCTGGCCGTACCACTCCGCATCCCAATCTTTTCTCTCAGTACAATCTCTGCATAGACTCAATGGTGTCAGTTTTATTACCTTTCTCCTGCAACCCCCCATGCTCCTATCCGGCCCATTAAAAACCCGGGGGGGGGGCGACTGGATCCTCTACATTCCTAAGTCAACGCACACACAATTGATCACATCAAACAAAACAAAATAAGAACACTTGGTCTAGTTTCATAAGTATACATTTTACACAGACAAAGTTATAATTATTAAAACAGGTTATATAGGATATACAGGTTACTTTAATATGTGTGCCGTTTATTGTTTTATTTAGCGGCATTAACAGTGATGACATGCATATATTCCATATTTATTTATTGTTTACCTTTTATATATTTTTTGTCTTACAACCCAGTTCTCACGGGTTGGAATAGGTCCCACGAAATAAACCCCGTATTCTAAACAAGACCTCAGCCTCGTGTCATTTACTGGAGGGAGCTACAGTAATACTGTCAAAGCTGGAAGTCTAACATAATGGAATAGTCAAAGAAATACATATTTTGTATTAATTGTAATAAAATGAAATGGATTATTAATTTGCTAAATGAAGCAACAATAACTTTAAAGAGTTACAATTTATTGTTTGGCATTCATTTAGAAAAGCTTAAAACATTTGTATAATAAAAAGTTGTGTGAGTTGAAATGTAAGTAGACAAACACTGATGATTTGTCACATCCACTTCCATTATAACTAAGTATTACAAAAGTAGTAAAAGTAAAAAGAAGCTGAGGCCTGTTGATACCCAACATGTCCATGAATGCAATTCATTACAGAAACGATTGTCATCAATAAGGTTAATAAAAACTGCTGCCTTGTGTTTGAGCCTCTTCCAGGCTCCTGGTATTTTTTATGTTGACTCACTGCATTGCCTGGCTGTTAAAGAGCAACTTGCAGGTTTTTTTTTTTACTAGATTTATGCTTAACCTTGCCTGAAAATTACAATTAAAAAAGTAAATGCAGGATTTGATATGTTTTACGAGACATAAGGGCAATAATTCAGAGGGAAAGGAGCCGTTTTGAGCTCTGCTACTAAAAACTGCTTTTTTTTAACGTCAAACGCGTCATATTACGTCACAAGGGGGAGCAACTTTCTCGGACTCCTTCTCTGCCCAATCCGCGCTAGTAGTTTGTAGTTGGTTTGAGCGGTTGTAATTTAGTGAGCTGGTATTTTTTCGGTAATTTTACATTGCATTTCACCATTTGTAATCATGGTGAGTCATCATGGAGTTTGTGCAGGTTGCACAAACTCCAGCGTGTCAGGACATCGAGTCCACAGTTTCCCTAACAGGAAAAGGACCGGAGCTAGCTGTCGTTCCTGGGTGCGTTGTGCGAGGTGCATCCACCTCCCTGCAGCACATACTCTGCACAGCTGAGGCCTATCAAACAACACGTTTATCAGGAAACCGTATTACATCTCTCTCCCCCCCTTCGTTCCTCTCTCCCCCATTCGTTCCTCTCTCTCTCCCCCCTCCGGTACACAGCACCGTAAGACGTAGTGTGGAGTTGCATTAGGTAACGCTGTGGTGGCTGTACTCCTCCAGCCGTCTCCTTTGTGTTTGTTTGTTTGTTGTTTTCCCCTGTCTGTGTTGTTTGTGTGGGCGTGGTGGCTGTCACTCCTGGCTCCCGGCTCAACCTCCACTCACCTGCTGCAATCAGCTGTGCACCCTCCCCGACTACACACCTGCTTTCCATCAAGCCATTTACAACGGCATATCAACGGAGGCTCCACAACCTTTCAACGCCAGATCGTCCTGCCAGTAACGTTACTATATTATCAATACTACTTTAGTTATAGCCTGATATATGATAGCTAACTTTACAATGTTGTGATGTGACCGACGTTAGCTAACATTAACTGTAGCTAACGCCGGTCATTCACCAAGACAGCTGCCCTGTTCTCCACTGGTTCTCCTCACACCACAGCTCCATTTCTCGCTGATGGCCGTTATTTCTTCTAATCCTTGGCTGCTCCTGGTCTCTTGGACGCCTAGCAGGCTCATAATTATATGGTTGTGGTCCGTCATATGCATTCAAATATTTATTTTCAACCTCTTCTGTGTCAAAACTAGCATTGTGATCCATGTTTATTACTACGTTAGACCGGCCGCTCTCCCCCATGTGACGTCACACGCGGGAGGTCACATGGGGAGGCTTTTTTTATGCGGAAGTAAAAATGTCTTACAAAAACGACGCCAGATGTCACTGTAGTGTATATTTATTTATATTTTTTGGAAAATCTAGTGTATACATCATTTTCCTACACATTTATTCACTGGTGTCTCTAACCTGCAAGTTGCTCTTTAAATGAAATTGTAAATTATTCATGTTTTAGTTCGACTCATATGCTCTTTGAAAGATAACCAAAAACACTGTGCCAACGGCTAACCTGTTTGTTTCCTGTCCACCTAGTTAATTTCACATTTGTAGACAAAGAAATGTTTGACAAAGACTTAGTTTATTAGAGGAAGCATAGCATTCAATTTCTAGACAAACAAGAGGAGCAGTAAAAGTTTACTCTTTTTCATCAAGTCAACACTGTCCTGTGCTGGGCTTTAACTGGAGGCAGAGAGCTGAAACTGTATCAGTCCGTTTATCTGACTCAGAATATGTCCCTTCATACCCGACTGTTCCTAGAGTAAAGCAGAATAATAATACACTATAAACACTTCAATAACCTCCTTCGTTAACATGGTGATGTGAGATTTCACTAAATACACTTTTCATACACCTCTGTATGTACTAATCCAATCAATTGTCAACTTCTCCCCCTTCTTTTTGTTTATAGAGTTTGGCAGCTCATTTGGGAAGATCGATAGTTTGCTACCTTTAGCAGTCTCCTTGCTATACGGGACAGTCTTTGAGCTGAATACTGATTTACTCATAAGTTAAGTACCAGAATGTTCCCCTCATGGCACATGAGAACAAAGGGAGACGGATAGTGATTAGTGTAACCCTTTCTTAGCACTACCACACAGCCTTAAAAATTAATAATATATTTTATATTACTTTTTCACCTAGCTCCCTACATCAGGCAGGGATCTGAGATTGAAGACTGGCTCTCTGGATGCTCTCCTTCACCCTGACCATGCTCTACACTGCATGTGTTCCTCTGCACCAGATGAAAAATTAGCATGGCTGTGTATTCATTATATTATGGATTTAATGCTTGATTTTCTATACAGTTTTAAAAAAATATTTTATGCATTCATATGTTGTTAAGATCCACTGGCACTGAAGCATCCACATGACTGATCAAAGCAGTGTTGTCAACTTGGAGACTTTCTCGCTAAATCTGGCGACATTCCAAATCCTCCGGCGAAAGTGTCAAAAGTGACAAGCGACAAATCCTGATCATTTCTGGTGTTATTTGAGACTTTTCTGGTGTCTGGAGACTCTGAAGCAACGAGCAGAGGGTGCTGCTCCCCTCTACAGATGGTCAGCCTCAGAGCAGAGAGGAGACTCTCCGCTCTGACTGCAGATGAATGGCCCATGCTTGAAGCCGCCGCTGACCCCGCCCCGGCTTACAGGGCCACTTCGCCAGTCCCTAAAGGAGGAGGGTTGGACGTAGAGCTAGCATTTCCACCCCACATAAAAGTATTTTTATTAAATTTGATATTCTAACATTTAACAATACAGGACGAAATTGATTTATGTAATGTGGGTCTCTAGACAAAGCATTAAAGACATGAAATTATTTTGAGAGGTGATGACCTATTTCAATGGCAAATGAAACACAAAAAAAAACAGTCAACAGATGTAAGTTCATTTGCAGTTCTAAACATATTTAGGGTTATCTTTACTCATTTTTTGTCTCTCCCACAACCTTATTCCTCTCCTACAGCTTCCATTAGAATAACATGCAAATGGTAAATTATGCAAATTAGGCGATGACGTAATTTAGCGACTTTTAGGACAGCCAATAGCTACTTTCCTTAATATGGAGTTTGCAACACTGGTTGAAAGAAGCAGGAGTAACGCTAATGTTATGGCTCAAACTGCGCTAGCAGCTGACACTCACAGATGTAAAAGCGTACAGAGCAACAAAAACTGCTCTGAAGTAAACAGTGTGTCTGTTGTGGTAACGCTAATACGTTTAATTACATACACACAAAATATCATGATTCAAAAGAACTGCTATCCCTGCCGTCTGTCGTCATGTAAACAGCTGACTGTGCACAAGGCCTGTGCAATAAACTATTCATACTCATTGCTCTTTATCACTAGAGTACAAGTGAGGCACTTTGAACTAAGACACACTGGATTTATTTCATGTGGACATGACTGATGTTTTCCTCACAGATGGTCTTTCTCATGTCATGGTGAGGAAGTGAACACAGTTGTATTTAGTAGGTCATTAATGATGAAACACTAATGTAGGCTGTGGGACTAATCAGAAGTAATCCAAAGTGTAACATTTTGTTTACACACACCTTTTTTAACAGACAAGGTCTGTGAACAAAAACTATTCTCACATACAGAAATCACATTGCTGCACAAGACAAATGTGGTTTCCACTGCAGGGGGCACTGTCGCATCACAGAGAGGCCAGGAGCATATCTTTATAGATTACACACACACAAACACAGTTGAAGAGGCAGGGCTCTCTTTGGGCTAATAGCGTCTGTGATGACTGACATCGCTGGTGCTCAGAGATGACACATGCTTGGTTCAGTTGCCATGGTAAACCCCGAGGCATCTGTGAGTCACTGTGGTTATTGTGTTTCATTAACCCCTCAAAGCAGAGCGCCTGATTGGTTCGTTGAAGGTGAGGAGCGTTAACGGAGGAACAGGTTGATGGGTCGGCACAGATCAGACCTGTGGGACCAGAGGCCTGTACTACGAAGCCGGATTTTCGCTTAGCGAGGTAACTTCAGGGTAAACTCTGGGTTTCCGGTCCTACGACACTGGTTCTCTTCTTACCGGGGTAGATCTCCATGGTAACTTATGCTGAACGGCAAACTTGCTCCGGAGCAGGTTAGGTTCCAGGATAAGAGATCAACTCGGTGAAAGCACCGCCTGCTGACCAATCAGAGCTCAGTGTGCGCAGTTTAAAGCTATCAAGTCATATTACAGGATAAAGGAAATACAGAAAAACTGCCGTTGCAGGAAAGACGGCTGGCAAAAATCACCGACTGTGTGAACGTGAACATTAATAGAATATCACTTATCTTCAGAGCAATCTGACTAATGTTGGGGTGGGGCACCTTTTGGAGTGGTTGAAGGTTCCAGCCCGCTCCGCGCCGTTCGTTTGATGAGTGGTCTGCTATAAAGGGAAGAACTCAGACACAGAGATATGAGGTTAACAATAAGCTGATTTAATGGTAAAAACAACAGTACAATATAACGAAGTACTTCGGGCCTTGGTTCTACTACCGTGCGATGTACGTATCAGACAGTCAGACAGAACAGAGGCCCCGAGTGTACAGAATTCATAATATTTATGCCCACAAACAGAGAGGAGTTGTGTGGGAGGAGTTGTGTCGGTTGCTCCTCCCTAGGTGTTCATCTACTGGTGGATTTACTCCTGGGCGAGCCCTAGGCAGCGAATCAGAGTGAGTCAGCCATAGCGTGGGAGGAGTTGTGCCTACTGCGCCGCTGATAAGTCCCAGGCCATCTTTATGGCAGCCATGGGTAAACAATTCTGGGGTGAACGCACCAATCTTTATCCTCGTTTATCTTCGGCACGTGGCAGTACCTCTCCGTATCCCAATCTTTATCTCTGCACAATCTCTGCGTAGTCTCAATGTTGTCAGTTTTAGTACTTTCTCAAGTAACCTGTATAACCTGTTTTAATAATTATAACTTTGGCACGACATATCTTAGGCGCCAATAGTCTGTGTAAAATGTATGCTTATGAAACTAGACCAAATGTCCTCATGATGGTATTATTTTCCTTTGTTTGCTGTGGTCAATTGTGTGTGCGTTGACTTAGGAATGTAGAGGATCCAGTCGCCCCCCCGGGTTTTTAATGGGCCGGATAGGAGCATGGGGGGGTTGCAGGAGAAAGGTAATAAAACTGACACCATTGAGTCTATGCAGAGATTGTACTGAGAGAAAGATTGGGATGCGGAGTGGTACGGCCAGGTGCTGAGGATAAACGAAGATAAGGATTGGTACCTCACCCCCGTTCAACCCAGAATTGTTTATTTTATGGCTGCCATAAAAGATGACCTGGGACTGATCGGCGGCGCAGGAGATCCAAACTTCCCACACCTATGGCTGACTCACTCTGATTCGCTGTTTAGACCTCGTCAATGGCTGACTCACTCTGATTCACTGCCTAGGGCTCGCCCAGGAGTGAGTCCACCAATGGATGAACACCTAGGGAGGAGCAACCGACACAACTCCTCCCACACAACTCCTCTCCGTTTGTGGGAATAAATATTGTGAATTCTGTACACTCGCGGCCTCTGTTCGGTCTGACTGTCTGATACGTACATCGCACGGTGGAAGAGCTGAGGCCCGAAGTACTTCGTTATATAAGTACTTCGTTATATTGTACTGTTGTTTCTACCATTAAATCAGCTTATTGTTTAATCTCATATCTCTGTCTGAGTCCTTCCTTTTATAGCAGACCACTCATCAAACGAACGCGCGGAGCGGGCTCGAACCTTCAACAACTGAAGGGTGCTTCAACCCAACAATTTGGTGACCGACCGACGTGATGAGTAGGGTCTCATAGAAGGAACACCGGCAGCCAGCGGACGAACGGTCCAGGGAAGACACCTCGAATACCTCTGACAACTAAACCAGGGCGCCCCACAACAGAAAGGTGAGCAGATACCTGTTATTATCAAAATCTGTGATTGGCTATACTACAAATTTTAGAGTTGTCAGCGGCATTTTCAGTGTTTTAGTCTTACGGTAGAAAGAACAGTACTACAGAATAACACTTTCCAGTCTCAAAGAGGAGCTGCAGTTGTGTTATATGTGGGGTATTTCAAGAGGAGAAACGCAACTTTCAAAATCAATTTGAAATGACCGGATCTCGCAAACTCTTGCTGTGGGGTTAATCTAGAAGACTAAACGTGACGATAAAGAGATTCTGTAGACTGGGTTTCGACTCCTTGCCAAAAGCCACATCGCCGAAAGGGGTGTAGAAGCGCTGGAAGTCTCTCCATCTGTTGAAATATACATCGCACTATAAAAGTCAACTAGACTGTACGGGGAATATATTAACTGTGTAACGAGATTGCAGTGGTTTAAATTGTAAAGGAAGTCCAGCTGCAATCATCGTCCGAGATTTCAGTGGTTTTAAATTTGTAAAGGAAGTCCAGCTGAAATACTCTGAGAAATAAGGTGACACACACAGTAATTCTTAGACGAATTCTGGGGTTGGGGCTCGCGACTAAGTACACAGGCAACCTTAGACGGATCTGGGGTTACGTTAGATATATTTATTTTGAGTGTGATTAAGTGTGGCTTGATATTGAGTAAGAAAAAGGTTGATAGGCGCTGTGAGAATGGGTCTGCAGAGAGAATTTCGCCTTGATGCCAACTGGCTGTTATCAGCCTGCAGCCAGGGAGGAGAAATCAGCAGAGCTGCCTGCACTGAGTGTGTGTGTGTGTGTGTGAGGAAGTCCGTGGATTGGTCAATTTGGACCAATCAGCGGGGCTTAACGTAACGGCTAAGCGGTCCTACGACGCTGGTTATCAACTCGGTAAATCGAGCCAGGGTTTCTCTCTCCAGCTGAGAGCGCGTTCACGTGAAAGGGACAAGTGTACTAACAGCGCAGCGTCATACTTCATTAATGAAAAGTAAATTAATATTAGACAAATATGAACTTTAAACATCCATGACTTAAACATATAATAGGATACAAGCCACATAGTTGCACCTGCAAGGTGAATATAGAGCAACTGGTTAAAAAATAAATAAACTACCGAGTGTTTGAAAGCGTACAACAGTTTTATGTTATCACTGTTGCCCATCTAAGACACGAGTGGATCTGACTTTAATTACATTTGAGTTGAGTGTTTCGTCAACCTAATGTGTTGCTTAAAATAATACTTCTGCATACAGTATGTGACAATGTAAGTGTTGCACGGTCAGATACGGCTCGAGAAGCTGACTTAGACAAGGAAATATATGATATATTATGATATTATATGATCGATGATGTGATATGAATGATAAGTGCGACACGTCGGCGTCTTCTCTTCATACGGCAGTTTAAACTGTATTTCCTTTATCCTGTAATATGACTTGATAGATTTAAACTCCGCACGCTGAGCTCTGATCAGGCGCAGCTTTCACTGAGTTGATCTCTTTTCTATAGACGCCGGAGGCAGGCAGCGTCAGGTAAAACAAGTTATTTAGCCTTCCCAAACCTGAGCCTTACGCGCCGCCTATAATACACCTCGCACCGAAAACTATCAGACTGTATACCTGTGGGAATAAAACTACAATAATTAGTAAATTATAGTACGCAGGAATATCTGGTATTTTTTTATAAGAAACTAAAACCTTTAGGAGAAGCGCTCTTGGGAGTCTCCGTAACTGGTTGAAATACACCTCGCACCGAAAACTATCAGACTGTATACCTGTGGGAATAAAACTACAATATTTAGTAAATTATAGTACACAGAAGTACCTGGTATTTTTATAAAAAACTAAAACCTTTAGGAGAAGCAGATACGAACGAAGTCAAAATGGAAGGTGTTGGGTTTAAGAACCCTTCAGTTGTTGAAGGTTCGAGCCCGCTCCGCGCTGTTCGTTTGATGAGTGGTCTGCTATAAAAAGGAAGGACTCAGACAGAGATATGAGATTAAACAATAAGCTGATTTAATGGTAGAAACAACAGTACAATATAACGAAGTACTTCGGGCCTCAGCTCTTCCACCGTGCGATGTACGTATCAGACAGTCAGACCGAACAGAGGCCGCGAGTGTACAGAATTCACAATATTTATCCCCACAAACGGAGAGGAGTTGTGTGGGAGGAGTTGTGTCGGTTGCTCCTCCCTAGGTGTTCATCCATTGGTGGACTCACTCCTGGGCGAGCCCTAGGCAGCGAATCAGAGTGAGTCAGCCATTGACGAGGTCTAAACAGCGAATCAGAGTGAGTCAGCCATAGGTGTGGGAAGTTTGGATCTCCTGCGCCGCCGATCAGTCCCAGGTCATCTTTTATGGCAGCCATAAAATAAACAATTCTGGGTCGAACGGGGGTGAGGTACCAATCCTTATCTTCGTTTATCCTCAGCACCTGGCCGTACCACTCCGCATCCCAGTCTTTCTCTCAGTACAATCTCTGCATAGACTCAATGGTGTCAGTTTTATTACCTTTCTCCTGCAACCCCCCCATGCTCCTATCCGGGCCATTAAAACCCCGGGGGGGCGACTGGATCCTCTACATTCCTAAGTCAACGCACACACAATTGACCACAGCAAACAAAGGAAAAAGAACACTTGGTCTAGTTTCATAAGAACATTTTACATAGACAAAGTTATAATTATTAAAACAGGTTATATAGGATATACAGGTTACTTTAATCCCCCTTTTGATCTCACCTCCAGAGATCAATTCACACAAAGCATTCAAAACATAACCACTGTCATTCTTTTCTACTGCGTCTGTCCCACAATGAGCGGATACAAGGCACACACCAACAACCACATGTTACTAAAATGGCAATACAAGTAGCTATAGAAATCAAAAGAGACATTATTAAACCTTTCCATTGACCAAACATGTTTGTAAACCATTCCTCCAAGGGGTTGTGTATCCCTGATTGTTCATGCATAGTTATGGATAGTGTGCGAAAGCCTTCTAAAGCCTTTGTGACGGAACCGTCCGGAGCCGTATTGTTTGGAATGAAAGTACAACACATATCACCAAACATTGAACACACACCTCCTTTCTCAGCTAACAGCATGTCAAGGGCCATTCTATTCTGTTTCAGCCATAAGGGAAGTCGGCCCCAGCTGTTCAGCGAGTCCTTCTACAGCGTCCCTAGTGAGATTAGCTAAACGGAGCACATTGTAATGTACATAGTTGATCCTGTCTACATTATTCCATCACTACCTGTTGGAAAGTGAAGGTTTGTTTAGGAGACATTTTGGTAACAACTACCTCATGTTTGGCCCGTTTGACCCTAGTTACGGACTCCTCTGGCGGGGGAATGGAGTCTGGGTGGTCAATGGAATCATTAAAACAAAAATAAAGGCAAGGGTGAACACACATTATTTCTGTTATTAATAATAGGAGATTTACTAGGACACAAGGAATTAACACCCAATCAAATAATAAGGCTATTCGCTAATGGGCCATATAACTAAGAATGGTGTTCAAGATACAAACAGTGTCCCAAGTAAAACCACGATTCCCACTAGCAGAGTACACCAACAAACAATAAGGAAGTGTAATCCACAGTCTGTCATTGTTGAGTACCTTTAATCAGTGGTCCGTGTTATTGTAATTAGGTTGAACACAATGCTAAAATCTCCTAAGGAGATTTTTAAAACTAGGGTGTAAAATAGTACCCTGTAATGGTAAATACTGTGCTCCCAGAACCTGTTAAATAGAAGGTCTGGTGAGTGGGGAGACTTTCACTGCCCGTTAACTATAGGAATAACCTCTCGTTATATATAACCTACTACTCTTATTAGAAAGAGGCCCTATAGGTGGGCATAAAAATGCTGCTACTTATTGGAAAGTGCCCCTAAAGGTGGGAGTAAAAAAGTCGGGTCCTATATGGAGTCGTGTGTTTCAGGGGTCGGGGTCCCGTAGACTCGTGTCCGCCTCCTCGCCGGCCGTAATCCCCCTTTCCAAGATCGCCTGTTGTTACCTCTGTGTCTTTGTCCTTGTCATCTGTTGTGTGGGTCGTTGCTTCTGCTGGGCTGTCGTCGTCAGAGGTGTCGTTCTCTCGTCCTGCTGCAGCGATGTCAGTTCTGATGTCGTCTAACGTCCTTGCTGGAGGTTTTCCAACGGCGCACTGGCTCCAATGATACCACGTGTCCCCCTTTCCTTCGAGGCGAACTGCATGTGATGTCCTCTGAGTCACTCTGTGCGGGCCGGTGAACCTTGGGTCGAGCCACTTCGGACGGATGACCTTCAGCCAGATGAATTCTGCGGTGTTAGCCTCGTGCTTCTCCGGTCCCCCTTTGGCGTCAGCTACCTGGGTGGAGAAATCTCATACCAAGCCCTTAAAGACCCACTGAAGTGTGCGACGGTGCATGATCTTTTATGCTAATACGTATAGTAATGACCAAAATTGTCCATTGGAACCCATATCAAAGATGTTGGAATAGCAACGAATTTGACGAGTTTGAATTTTCCGCTGGGAAATTCGCAGTCGACCTCCGCCTTCGTGGGCGTGGCTTGCGATCTACTGCGTGACGTCAGAAGATGGGCCAAGCCGAAGTGTTTACATTCACCACCATTCATTTTGTCTCTATTTCAAAGTCGAATTTACCAACGTTTTTGAGCGAGTATTTGATTGGAAAGTGTTTCGCAGTCGACTGGAAGTGATTGCCAATCGAGAAAAGCTGACAATGGAGGCGACAGTGACGAAAAAGGGAGGAAAAACACACGGGAAGCGATGCATTGCCGCTGGCTGTGGTAATGTGAAGTCTGCCGAAGTGGCGATGTTTCTGTTCCCAAAAGATGAAGGTGAGTGGCTGGTGTCATTGTTTCGTAGATTCGTAGATTGTTTATGAAAAATAAACGCCACTGTGTTTGTGTTAACTAACAAGACTATCATGGCGGCGGCAGAGCTCAAGTCGAGTTTCTCCGCCTGGAGATATTCTCACTATTTCACTTTTGTCGAGCACAAAGAAAAGAAGGTTTTAGTTAAATGTAAGTTGTGTCTTGGCGGGTCAAAGATCCTATCGACTGCCCAAAACAGCAATTAAAATCTGTTGAAACATCTGCAGAAAAAACATGCTGGGACGAAGCTAGTAGCGAAGCTAGTAGCTAAGACCACAGACCCAGACTCATCCGACGCCATTCCACCTCCACCTAAGCAACAGCGGCTGGATTGGCACTTTGAAACATATCTTTGTGTTTGTATAGACCACATTGCTTAGCAGAGTTCAGTGATGCAAATGCATGTCAAGTTGATCAACAGGTTGTATTATTCTCCGATGCAATAACAGTACTGAAATGAAGGCTACAGTATAAGGGCATTAATGGGTGCCCTTTTCTAAGTAACTAAAAGTTACTTTTCACAGTAACGCATTACTTTTTGGTGTAAGTAGTGAAGTAACTAGTAATTGTAACTACTTACTGGTTTTCAGTAACTAGCACAACACTGCATGTGAACATGAATGTTGCATCATGCTATGAACAGATGAATGTATGATCAGGTGACGGCCAATCCTGTGTGTAGATCTACTCTAGATCTATGACAAAATATTGTCCTCAACTAAATTGACTTCCATGGCCACTTTCCTCATCTATCCTGTCCGAAAAGCTGTCAAAATCACTCATTTCTCTCGCACCAGTATCACTTTCCGAAGGCTCCGCCATGTTTACAATCACAACTGGGCCCATCTTGTGACGTCACAGCCGCTATCGTCTGCAGCAGCGGTAGGCTCAGACTCTGAAAAATTTGCGATGTTTATCTCGTCCCTCGCACTTCCTAAAAAATTATTTTAGCCATGAACAGGTACAATTATATGTAAGAAATGAAACTGCCATTTCACTTTGGCGCAAAAAAATGCACTTCACTGGCACTTTAAGTTGCTGGTAGTATGGTTTGCTATCCATCTCTTCTACTTCTTTCCCTACTGCTAATGCTCCAGGACCCGGAAACTGATGGCCGTGGGTCAGCTCAAATGGGGAGAAACCTGTCCCTCAGTTAATGTGTTCATAAACAAAGTCCGACACCGGCTATATCAACCTGTTTCAGAGGAAGGTGGAGTCCCCTGTGCCGTCTTGACTTGCCGTGTCTTCTCTGTCAGAGGCAGAGGTTTCATCCTTTTTTTTTTTAGTCCTAAAAAATTTGACGAGTTTTGCAACAAAGTCAAGTATTTCTTCATCTGTAGGTGTATGTGTTGATACAGGTGTTCCTTTAATGTCACGAGGGGAACTGGGTGAGGGGGGGTTAGAGGTGGAGGGAAGCGTATAGGGAGGGGTCGGGTCTTAAAGGGGTTGTATAAATCTGGATAGAGGAGGGACCGCCCTCTGGGATGTCTGGGAGGGGCCCACCATATGGCTTCTCCTTCCTGACTGGCTCTATCACTTCTGTGGGAGGGGCTGGTGCAGGACTGGGTGGGGCTGCTATGGCGGGCAGATTTTTGGCGGGAGTTTTGCTCAGAGGGCAGGTTACTGCCACTCCATTCATAACTAAGGCTGCGTTATGGCCTATTCTCCTTAGCTTGTCAACTAGCTCCCTTTCTTTGTTAAGTTTAGAAGCCCTGATAAAACCTGCCTTCTGCTTGTTGAGAGTTTCTAATTTCTGAACCAACTGTCGCTCGTATGTATTGAGTGCTGTGGCTAGGAGACTTATTGCCTCGTCACCCTCTACTCTATTCTCTGCGATCATCTGATCGTGTAAGAAACGGAGATCGCTGCTCGCCTTTTTATGATCTCCGGGCTTAAGTCCGCTAAATATCAATCTCTCTGCTTGTCCCCACTGTTCCCTTAAACTCCCCGGAACAGGGACTCCTAATTCTCTCTCTTCACGTTCAAATTCTCCTTCCATTTTGACTTTGTTCGTATCTGCTTCTCCTAAAGGTTTTAGTTTTTTATAAAAATACCAGGTACTTCTGCGTACTATAATTTACTAATTATTGTAGTTTTATTCCCACAGGTATACAGTCTGATAGTTTTCGGTGCGAGGTGTATTATAGGCGGCGCGTAAGGCTCAGGTTTGGGAAGGCTAAATAACTTGTTTTACCTGACGCTGCCTGCCTCCGGCGTCTATAGAAAAGAGATCAACTCAGTGAAAGCTGCGCCTGATCAGAGCTCAGCGTGCGGAGTTTAAATCTATCAAGTCATATTACAGGATAAAGGAAATACAGTTTAAACTGCCGTATGAAGAGAAGACGCCGACGTGTCGCACTTATCATTCATATCACATCATCAATCATATAATATCATAATATATCGTATATTTCCTTGTCTAAGTCAGCTTCTCGAGCCGTATCTGACCGTGCAACACTTACATTGTCACATACTGTATGCAGAAGTATTATTTTAAGCAACACATTAGGTAGACGAAACACTCAACTCAAATGTAATTAAAGTCAGATCCACTCGTGTCTTAGATGGGCAACAGTGATAACATAAAACTGTTGTACGCTTTGTTGGGTTTAAGCACCCTTCAGTTGTTGAAGGTTCGAGCCCGCTCCGCGCTGTTCGTTTGATGAGTGGTCTGCTGTAAAAAGGAACGGCTCAGACAGAGATATGAGATTAAACAATAAGCTGATTTAATGGTAGAAACAACAGTACAATATAACGAAGTACTTATATAACGAAGTACTTCGGGCCTCAGCTCTTCCACCGTGCGATGTACGTATCAGACAGTCAGACAGAACAGAGGCCGCGAGTGTACAGAATTCACAATATTTATCCCCACAAACGGAGAGGAGTTGTGTGGGAGTTGTGTCGGTTGCTCCTCCCTAGGTGTTCATCCATTGGTGGACTCACTCCTGGGCGAGCCCTAGGCAGCGAATCAGAGTGAGTCAGCCATTGACGAGGTCTAAACAGCGAATCAGAGTGAGTCAGCCATAAGTGTGGGAACTTTGGATCTCCTGCGCCGCCGATCAGTCCCAGGTCATCTTTTATGGCAGCCATAAAATAAACAATTCTGGGTCGCACGGGGGTGAGGTACCAATCCTTATCTTCGTTTATCCTCAGCACCTGGCCGTACCACTCCGCATCCCAATCTTTCTCTCAGAACAATCTCTGCATAGACTCAATGGTGTCAGTTTTATTACCTTTCTCCTACAACCCCACCATGCTCCTATCCGGCCCATTAAAAACCCCGGGGGGGCCGACTGGATCCTCTACATTCCTAAGTCAACGCACACACAATTGACCACAGCAAACAAAGGAAAATAAGAACACTTGGTCTAGTTTCATAAGTATACATTTTACACAGACAAAGTTATAATTATTAAAACAGGTTATAATTATTGGAACAGGTTATATATTTGAAACAGGTTACTTTAGCTTTCAAACACTCGGTAGTTTATTTATTTTTTAACCAGTTGCTCTATATTCACCTTGCAGGTGCAACTATGTGGCTTGTATCCTTTATTATATGTTTAAGTCATGGATGTTTAAAGTTCATATTTGTCTAATATTAATTTACTTTTCATTAATGAAGTATGACGCTGCGCTGTTAGTACACTTGTCCCTTTCACGTGAACGCGCTCTCAGCTGGAGAGAGAAACCCTGGCTCGATTTACCGAGTTGATAACCAGCGTCGTAGGACGGCTTAGCCGTTACGTTAAGCCCGCGCTGATTGGTCCAAATTGACCAATCCACGGACTTCCTCACACACACACACACTCAGTGCAGGCAGCTCTGCTGATTTCTCCTCCCTGGCTGCAGGCTGATAACAGCCAGTTGGCATCAAGGCGAAATTCTCTCTGCAGACCCATTCTCACAGCGCCTATCAACCTTTTTCTTACTCAATATCAAGCCACACTTAATCACACTCAAAATAAATATACCTAACGTAACCCCAGATCCGTCTAAGGGTTGCCTGTGTACTTAGTCGATGAGCCCCAACCCCAGAATTCGTCTAAGAATTACTCTGTGTGTCACCTTATTTCTCAGAGTATTTCAGCTGGACTTCCTTTACAAAATTTAAAACCACTGAAATCTCGGACGACGATTGCAGCTGGAGTTCCTTTACAAAATTTATAACCACTGCAATCTCGTTACACAGTTTATCACACTCAAAATAAATATACCTAACGTAACCCCAGATCCGTCTAAGGGTTGCCTGTTTACGTTAGTCGATGAGCCCCAACCCCAGAATTCGTCTAAGAATTACTGTGTGTGTCACCTTATTTCTCAGAGTATTTCAGCTGGACTTCCTTTACAAAATTTAAAACCACTGAAATCTCGGACGACGATTGCAGCTGGGGTTCCTTTACCAATTTATAACCACTGCAATCTCGTTACACAGTTAATATATTCCCCGTACAGTCTAGTTGACTTTTATAGTGCGATGTATATTTCAACAGATGGAGAGACTTCCAAAAGCGCTTCTACACCCCCTTTCGGCGATGTGGCTTTTGGCAAGGAGTCGAAACCCAGTCTACAGAATCTTTTTATCGTCACGTTTAGTCTTCTAGATTAACCCCACAGCAAGAGTTTGCGAGATCCGGTCATTTCAAATTGATTTTGAAAGTTGCGTTTCTCCTCTTGAAATACCCCACATATAACACAACTGCAGCTCCTCTTTGAGACTGGAAAGTGTTATTCTGTAGTACTGTTCTTTCTACCGTAAGACTAAAACACTGAAAATGCCCTGACAACTCTAAAATTTTGTAGTATGGCCAATCACAGATTTTGATAATAACAGGTATCTGCTCACCTTTCTGTTGTGGGGTACCCTGGTTTAGTTGTCAGAGGTATTCGAGGTGTCATCCCTGGACCGTTCGTCCGCTGGCTGCCGGTGTGCCTTCTATGAGACCCTACTCATCACGTCGGGGTCACCAAATTGTTGGGTTTAAGCACCCTTCAGTTGTTGAAGGTTCGAGCCCGCTCCGCGCTGTTCGTTTGATGAGTGGTCTGCTATAAAAAGGAAGGACTCAGACAGAGATATGAGATTAAACAATAAGCTGATTTAATGGTAGAAACAACAGTACAATATAACGAAGTACTTATATAACGAAGTACTTCGGGCCTCAGCTCTTCCACCGTGCGATGTACGTATCAGACAGTCAGACCGAACAGAGGCCGCGAGTGTACAGAATTCACAATATTTATCCCCACAAACGGAGAGGAGTTGTGTCGGTTGCTCCTCCCTAGGTGTTCATCCATTGGTGGACTCACTCCTGGGCGAGCCCTAGGCAGCGAATCAGAGTGAGTCAGCCATTGACGAGGTCTAAACAGCGAATCAGAGTGAGTCAGCCATAGGTGTGGGAAGTTTGGCTCTCCTGCGCCGCCGATCAGTCCCAGGTCATCTTTTATGGCAGCCATAAAATAAACAATTCTGGGTCGAACGGGGGTGAGGTACCAATCCTTATCTTCGTTTATCCTCAGCACCTGGCCGTACCACTCCGCATCCCAGTCTTTCTCTCAGTACAATCTCTGCATAGACTCAATGGTGTCAGTTTTATTACCTTTCTCCTGCAACCCCCCCATGCTCCTATCCGGGCCATTAAAACCCCAGGGGGGCGACTGGATCCTCTACATTCCTAAGTCAACGCACACACAATTGACCACAGCAAACAAAGGAAAATAAGAACACTTGGTCTAGTTTCATAAGTATACATTTTACATAGACAAAGTTATAATTATTAAAACAGGTTATATAGGATATACAGGTTACTTTAAAGGAGAATTTAGTCCCTGTTCCGGGTAGTTTAAGGGAACAGTGGGGACAAGCAGAGAGATTGATACTTAGCGGACTTAAGCCCGGAGATCATAAAAAGGCGAGCAGGGATCTCCGTTTCTTACACGATCAGATGATCGCAGAGAATAGAGTAGAGGGTGACGAGGCAATAAGTCTCCTAGCCACAGCACTCAATACATACGAGCGACAGTTGGTTCGAAATTAGAAACTCTCAACAAGCAGAAGGCAGGTTTTATCAGGGCTTCTAAACTTAACAAAGAAAGGGAGCTAGTTGACAAGCTAAGGAGAATAGGCCATAACGCAGCCTTAGTTATGAATGGAGTGGCAGTAGCCTGCCCTCTGAGCAAAACTCCCGCCAAAAATCTGCCCGCCATAGCAGCCCCAGCCAGTCCTGCACCAGCCCCTCCCACAGAAGTGATAGAGCCAGTCAGGAAGGAGAAGCCATATGGTGGGCCCCTCCCAGACATCCCAGAGGGCGGTCCCCTCCTCTATCCAGATTTATACAACCCCTTTAAGACCCGACCCCCTCCCTATACGCTTCCCTCCACCTCTAACCCCCCCTCACCCAGTTCCCCTCATGACATTAAAGAACACCTGTATCAACACATACACCTACAGATGAAGAAATACTTGACTTTGTTGCAAAACGCGTCAAATTTTTTAGGACTAAAAAAAAAGGATGAAACCTCTGCCTCTGACAGAGAAGACACGGCAAGTCAAGACGGCACAGGGGACTCCACCTTCCTCTGAAACAGGTTGATATAGCCGGTGTCGGACTTTGTTTATGAACACATTAACTGAGGGACAGGTTTCTCCCCATTTGAGCTGACCCACGGCCATCAGTTTCCGGGTCCTGGAGCATTAGCAGTAGGGAAGAAGTAGAGGAAATGAGCTCAAAACCATATTACCAGCAACTTAAGGGCTTGGTATGAGATTTCTCCACCCAGGTGGCTGACGCCAAAGGGGGACCGGAGAAGCACGAGGCTAACACCGCAGAATTCATCTGGCTGAAGGTCATCCGTCCGAAGTGGCTCAACCCAAGGTTCACCGGCCCGCACAGAGTGACTCAGAGGACATCACATGCAGTTCGCCTCGAAGGAAAGGGGGAAACGTGGTATCATTGGAGCCAGTGCGCCGTTGGAAAACCTCCAGCAAGGACGTTACGACATCAGAACTGACATCGCTGCAGCAGGACGAGAGAACGACACATCTGACGACGACAGCCCAGCAGAAGCAACGACCCATACAACAGATGACAAGGACAAAGACACAGAGGTAACAACAGGCGATCTTGGAAAGGAGATTACGGCCGGCGAGGAGGCGGACACGAGTCTACGGGACCCCGACCCCTGAAACACACGACTCCATATAGGACCCGACTTTTTTACTCCCACCTTTAGGGGCACTTTCCAATAAGTAGCAGCATTTTTATGCCCACCTATAGGGCCTCTTTCTAATAAGAGTAGTAGGTTATATATAACGAGAGGTCAGCCCTATAGTTAAAGGGCAGTGAAAGTCTCCCCAATCACCAGACCTTATATTTAACAGGTTTTACTGAACCTTATATTTAACAGGTTCTGGGAGCACAGTATTTACCATTACAGGGTACTATTTTACACCCTAGTTTTAAAGAATCTCCTTAGGAGATTTTAGCATTGTGTTCAGAGGAACCTAATTACAATAACACGGACCACTGATTAAAGGTACTCAAAACAGACTGTGGATTACACTTCCTTATTGTTTGTTGGTGTACTCTGCTAGTGGGAATCGTGGTTTTACTTGGGACACTGTTTGTATCTTGAACACCATTCTTAGTTATATGGCCCATTAGCGAATAGCCTTATTATTTGATTGGGTGTTAATTCCTTGTGTCCTAGTAAATCTCCTATTATTAATAACAGAAATAATGTGTGTTCACCCTTGCCTTTATTTTTGTTTTAATGATTCCATTGACCACCCAGACTCCATTCCCCCGCCAGAGGAGTCCGTAACTAGGGTCAAACGGGCCAAACATGAGGTAGTTGTTACCAAAATGTCTCCTAAACAAACCTTCACTTTCCAAGCAGGTAGTGATGGAATAATGTAGACAGGATCAACTATGTACATTACAATGTGCTCCGTTTAGCTAATCTCACTAGGGACGCTGTAGAAGGACTCGCTGAAACTGGCCGACTAGAATGGCCCTTGACATGCTGTTAGCTGAGAAAGGAGGTGTGTGTTCAATGTTTGGTGATATGTGTTGTACTTTCATTCCAAACAATACGGCTCCGGACGGTTCCGTCACAAAGGCTTTAGAAGGCTTTCGCACACTATCCATAACTATGCATGAACAATCAGGGATACACAACCCTTGGAGGAATGGTTTACAAACATGTTTGGTCAATGGAAAGGTTTAATAATGTCTCTTTTGATTTCTATAGCTACTTGTATTGCCATTTTAGTAACATGTGGTTGTTGTTGTGTGCCTTGTATCCGCTCATTGTGGGACAGACGCAGTAGAAAAGAATGACAGTGGTTATGTTTTGAATGCTTTGTGAATTGATCTCTGGAGGTGAGATCAAAAGGGGGATTAAAGTAACCTGTATAACCTGTTTTAATTATAACTTTAACATATCTTGTCTGTGTAAAATGTATACTTATGAAACTAGACCAAGTGTTCTATTATTTTTTCCTTTGTTTGCTGTGGTCAATTGTGTGTGCGTTGACTTAGGAATGTAGAGGATCCAGTCGCCCCCCGGGTTTTTAATGGGCCGGATAGGAGCATGGGGGGGTGCAGGAGAAAGGTAATAAAACTGACACCATTGAGTCTATGCAGAGATTGTACTGAGAGAAAGATTGGGATGCGGAGTGGTACGGCCAGGTGCTGAGGATAAACGAAGATAAGGATTGGTACCTCACCCCGTTCAACCCAGAATTGTTTATTTTATGGCTGCCATAAAAGATGACCTGGGACTGATCGGCGGCGCAGGAGATCCAAACTTCCCACACCTATGGCTGACTCACTCTGATTCGCTGTTTAGACCTCGTCAATGGCTGACTCACTCTGATTCGCTGCCTAGGGCTCGCCCAGGAGTGAGTCCACCAGTGGATGAACACCTAGGGAGGAGCAACCGACACAACTCCTCCCACACAACTCCTCTCCGTTTGTGGGAATAAATATGTGAATTCTGTACACTCGCGGCCTCTGTTCTGTCTGACTGTCTGATACCTACATCGCACGGTGGAAGAGCTGAGGCCCGAAGTACTTCGTTATATAAGTACTTCGTTATATTGTACTGTTGTTTCTACCATTAAATCAGCTTATTGTTTAATCTCATATCTCTGTCTGAGTCCTTCCTTTTTATAGCAGACCACTCATCAAACGAACGGCGCGGAGCGGGCTCGAACCTTCAACAACTGAAGGGTGCTTCAACCCAACACATGCAACCCCCCCACGCTCCTATCCGGCCCATTAAAAACCCGGGGGGGCGACTGGATCCTCTACATTCCTAAGTCACGCACACACAATTGAGCACAGCAAGCAAAGCAAAATAATACCATCATGAGAACATTTGCCCTAGTTTCATAAGCATACATTTTACACAGACTATTGGCGCCTAAGATATGTCGGGCCAAAGTTATATAATATAATATATAGTAATATACTAATATAACATTAGCGTTAAGAAAAGCTTACTTAAATATCTGCCTCAACATAAGTAACCGGATCAAAGTAACATTACGTACAGTCCGCGGCACTGTGAGTGCAGACTTCGAGGTGTCCCATTATCATTCATATCACATCATATCACATCATAATGTATCATATTTCCTTATCTGAGTCAGCTTCTTGAGCCGTATCTGGCCGTGCAACACTCAGTGTCACATACTGTATGCAGAAGTATTATTTTAAGCAACACATTAAGTTGACGAAACACCTGAGTCAAATGTAATTAAAGTCAGATCCACCCGTGTCTTAGACGGGGCAGTGATATCATAAACCTGTTAATGTACGAATTCAAACACTTTTTTTTATCAGCTGTCCTTTATTCACCTCGCAGGTGCAGCTATGTTGCTTTTATCCTGGATAAAGTGTTTAAGTCATGGATGTTTAACTTCTTCATATTTGTCGAATATTATAGTTTTATTTTCATTCAGGAAGTGCTGCGCTGTCAGTACGCTTGTCCATGTTTGTGATTGGTCAAATGTTATTGAAATTATGGGCCAAAAGTTTTATTTACAAGTATTAAAAGTAAGCAGAGGACACCAAACCAACTGAGACCTGTCTGTCCGCCGCATCTACACACACACACACACACACACACACACACACACACACACACACACACACACACACACACACACACACACACACACACACACACACACACACACACACACACACACACACACACACACACACACCACACACACACACTGTACAACACACACCTACAGCTCCTAAAGCATATAATATATATCAGGATACAGCCGTTGTGTATTTTATCATGTGAAGCACTAAATGGTTTTAGAAAAATATCGACTCTTTGTTTGTAGATATCTACTCAACTAAAGCATACAAATACAGAGAGTAATGTAGGCCTGTTATACTGAGTGATATATATTATACACACTGCTCTGCTTTCTGCACGGACCTCACAGCTGTTCTCTCTGTAAACATCGCGTCGCGATTCAAGCAGTTAATAAAATAATATCCAGGGGATGCATGCAGAGCTGTCATTGGTTGAGATAAGTCCGGCCGTGGATCACGACTCTTTTAAACATCTCTGTTGCCGGAAATACATCCGCGGAGGATCCATCAGTGTATCCTCGGTTATAGCTCCTCCAGAGAGCCTCCACGATGCTCGATCCTCGATGTGCATTTAGAGAAATTAGATGTCCTTCAACATGGCGCGCTGAAATCTATTTCCGGGTCACTACCGGAGGACCGAGGAGTCGGAAATTAGAGAAATGGGAAACGTTTACTATTACGTCCAAAACACTTCTTGCATTGTTTCTTATAGCGATGTTTCTGATAGGGCCGTGGGCGTAAAGCCAGCCCACATTTCCGATATTACGTTATATCAGACGCAAATCTGGATCAGCTCCATTGTACCCCCGTTTTTAGAGATGTGGGTATGGAGGAAAAGAGAGAGGGTTTTATTTTCTGACACTTTGTGAGTTCCCTGGCACACCGGGGACACATTTTTATGTATAAAAGACATCAAAAAAGTGCATTTTGCATGATAGGACACCTTTAATGACCAGGCACGGCTCTGAATGATGTGTGAGGGGTCTCCCGGCTGGCGGTCAAACCACACAAGGAGTTTTTTTTCAACTAATATATTAATGAAATATTATCCGACTTAGACTTTTTTCGCCGAATAATGTTTAGTCGACTAATTGGGGGCAGCCCGACAAGTGAGTTGGGAAAATATACGTTTTTTATTCAGTTGCATAATAATTCTGCACACCAATAGTTGCCCAATAATTGTGCATACATAGATCTTCTAAGAACGCCGAAACCTCACTTTTAATTTCTTAAATATTCAGGTTTGAGGTTCATTATCATTTAGGATTGACCGAGACCACTGTAGTTGTTTAATAATAACATGAATCCTGAAAATACAACTTGCCTAATAATTGTGCACACAGTGTATTGACCCCCGACTGGACAGAGTACATTCCTCAACAACAAGGTAAATGGACTACATTCATAATAGCACTCAAAGTGCTTTACAACACAAGACAGCATTCGCCCAGTGAAAGGAAATGTGTGTGAATGCTGGCTTGAGCTGTAAAGCGCTTTCAGTGGTAGCTGACAGAGGTCACATACAAGATTCCACGTCAGGTAATCAGTAAACATTTACAATAAGCATCCAACCAACCAGTGGGCTTCCCATTAGGGGGGACAGCTGCAACTCCTGAGCGTCAAATGGAGGCTCACAGCTAGTCAGTGGCTCAACAGAGATATAGATATCATTTTAATTGGGAGAGAACATTTATTGACATCTGCACGGGATGACAGACAAAAGTATTTGGAAATTAGACCCCTGTCTTAAGGGGGAGGTACAGCCGTAGGTAGAATGGTTACCACCCCCCCCACACCCCGAAATGCAAATGCAGCAAGCAAAGTGCTTCACTCTCATTGAAAACAATTACAAAAGCTGCACATCTGTTGACACAACATTGGACATGACCTAACTGCAAAGCCTCTTTTGCCATTTTCACCTACAGTTTATGAATATAGAGTCTCTGAGATGAAGCCATCTCCCTCAGCTACCAACTAATATTAACCTCAAAAAGACTGGTGTGGCTGCCATGCAGAACCCCTTATCAGCCCAATGTCTGTGTATTACAGTGTACAGTATGCATCCAGGACTACATTCGACAGTATGTGTGTGTAAGCTGGTGCCTCTGATGAATAGATTAGCGTTATTGCATCTTCAAAACAGGGCATGGCTCAGCCCTGCGCACACGTTAAAAATAAATGCTTACACAGCAGACTGTCACTGCTGGGCTTTGTAAAGTAATCCTTCATAGATGACAAGGAAAGGTGGAGGAATGCAGGGATCAGAGGGAATGAGACAGGGGAGACGAGAGGAGGGGAGAAAGGGAGATGTAAAATAAAATATGATTTTAATTCTTACTGAGAGAACAGAGAACCCTGCCTATGAATTATGTATCTGCAAGAATGACTGTCTCTTTGTAAAACAAAATGTTTATTAGAGGTGAGATCTCTTTTTTCTTTTTTGATTAGGAGAGGCAATGAGGGAAATAAGGAAAACACGATGTTAGGAAAAGTGACAGAAAATGAGGAAAAGGGGAGAGACATTAGAAGATGACACAAGTTTATATAAAATCTCAGTGAGCTCATTAAAAAGTGAGGGGTTCCCATCCCTGTGGTTGCATTTGTCGTTTCTGGTTAACCTAACCTATCAGCTGAAACGTGATGGGTCTGTGTACATCTTGGTCATTGGATTTTCTTTTCACAAAAGGATATTCAAAAACTAAAAACGAGGGAATATTTAGTTTTCGTAAAAAAAAAAAAAATCATGTTCAAAAAGTGATTAACTCAACTTAAAAAACGGAATTATTTTCATTTTCTACTTCTCGAAGCAAAAATTTAAATCACTAATCATACCGGGAAGTTGCCGTTAACAAAATAAGAGCGCAGGTGAGGACGGTCCTGTGTCGGCCTTGATTCGGGGTTCCGTGGTCAAATCATCCAACACCTATAACATGTTCTTTAAGGTAAATACACTGAAATTGGAGATTGCAAGCTCACAATATCATCAAGTGACTGCATGCACAAGTGACTGTATGTCGTTTTCAAAATAAAGCAATTACTTTTGGGACATTGACACATTTTATTAAACACCAATATAAACTCTTTTTTTTTTTAAACTGGAAGTTGCCATTTCCTGTTTCTGGCAAAGTGCCAAAGTTTACCATTGGTGTCCCAAGTCCGGGCAAAAATGTCTTTGCAACCTTACTCTGACATGATTTTAGACTTGGCAAAACAGGGCTTGCCATCTGAAGAAATGTCTGCACGCGTATCACACGAACATGGAGGCAGAAGAGGATTTTCTGCAAGAAATGTGAGGAGATTTTGTGGTGCAAAGGGCTCAAGCTTGATGTGACTACCCGACGCACATTTGGAGTTAGAGGTGGCTAAAGCCATTACAGAGGTATGAATCTGCTACTTTTTAATTAGCTATAGCCTATAGACCAGGGGTCTCCAACCTTTCTCCATCTGAGAGCTACTTTGAAAAAATGAAAGTGGCCAAGAGCTACTTGCATCGCATCGCTTACATTTATTCACATAGCCCTCATGAGTTGAATTAAGCTACTTTTGTACACGTGTGAAATTGCAATACCCAAAGCTTATCAAAAATATTAACTTCACATCAAGGTCCAAGAAAACGACAATTTCTCACATATTATTATGGCCCACGTAGTAAGTACATCACTGAAAATTCACATAAATGTCCAAGAGAAAAAGAAAATGTTTTCACTTCTTATTATGGCCCACATAGTAAATACATCGCCTTAATCACCACCGTACAAACATCTTATGGCACATGTATAAAATAAGTGCATTCACTCTTTTTCACAGTTAGTGAGAGCCCTGGCGCTGCATGGAGTCCACCATACAGGTGTATGCATCACTAACATGACTTGAGTCTGAACACAGCGGACAACAGGAGTACAACAGCATTATAAAAACAAAAATAGTGCATGTGGGTGCACACTTACATTCTCTTTCTTACTGTTGCATAAATCCGATGAATGTATGAGATTAAGTTAGCTTCATCATATCTCAATCAGTGATTAAGTGAATAATAACGTTTCTATCAGGTTACTATCAGCCTGTCACTCATTATTTTCAGGGAGGGGGCGGGGTTTGGAGGAACAGAGGAGACGGTGATCGCGGAAGCTTTTTCCTCCTGCCTTCACAAACTTTACACACATATTTATCAACTGAAAATAGCAAGAGGACGTTCATACTCTGCAATCCAAGACTTGATTAAATCCACCAGAAACCTGACATGACGATAACGAGTGTTTTTCAAAAACACAAATCCCTGCTGTGTGTCTCTGAGCTGCAGTGACAGGGCCTGATTCAGAGCGGGTCATTCTGCTGTTGGTTCTGGACTGGCGTTGCTGGTGTTGGTGGATAAAGCAGACTGCTCCATGTGTGGTGTCGCTGTGCCGCTGTCACATCTGCTCCTTGATCTCTGCGTCACGGACCAATTTTATATTCGTGTGACAGAAACAATTCTAAAATAAAAATGTATTTGTCCAGCCGCGGCCGCAAAATCAAGAAGCAACGTTACTACGCTAATAATAATACTATTAATAATAATAATAATAATAATCGAGCGGCGAGCTACTGAAAAGCTGCCCGCGAGCTACCGGTAGCTCGCGATCAACGTGTCGGAGACCCCTGCTATAGACCTTTCTCATTTCAAATGTTCCCCTCCTCGACTCCTCTCGTCTTAGTCCCGCCCACAGGAGATGCGAGCGGAGGAGTCGAGGAGGGGGGAACCGATGAGAGAGGAGGGGAAACATCAGGCGTTTAGAGAAATTAGAAATGTTATTTTATATTATTGAGTGATATAAATTACACACACTGTTCTGCTTTCTGCACGGAACTCAGCAGCTGTTCTCACTGTAAACATCGCGGCGCGATTAAAGCAATTAATAAAATTATATCATGGAGATGCAGTTTGCGGAGCTGTCATTGGTTGAGATAAGTCCGGCCTTGCGTCACAACTCTTTTAAACATCACTGTTGCCGGAAATACATCCGCGGAGGATACATCAGTGTATCCTCTGTTATAGCTCCTCCAGAGAGCCTCCTCGATGCTCGATCCTCGGTCCTCGATGTGCATTTAGAGAAATGGGATGTCCTTCAACATGGCGCGCTGAAATCTATTTCCGGGTCACTACCGGAGGGCCGAGGAGTCGGAAATTAGATAAATGAGAAAGGTCTGTGTGTGTGTGTGTGTGTGTGTATCGCATCTTTAGCACTTTGTATTGTCTATTTTCATGATAAACATATCAGCTGGTATGATGTGGAATGTGGAAGTCGTTTGCTATTTTTTGTTATTGTATATATATTTTTAGACAGGACCTACGTATGGAAGAAGGATGATGAAGGGGTATTGTAAGAAATTAAAATCAACGTTGATATGGCGTAATTTAAATTAAATACAGGGTTTTAATTAAAAGCTGTTTTATTCTGAAAAACCGGAAGTTTACACTAACTTTTAACCCTCTATGGCATACTGTTGCCCTCAGGCAACAAACCACTTTTTTCGACCTCACAACGGCCCTCTACATTTTTTTTTAAATATATACAATGTCACCTGACATGCTGGCGTCCAATAAAATGAGGGAATGATATGGGTGTGACATTTTGTCTGGGGGAGGAGCAGTCCTTTCTGCAAGCAAAGCTGCATGGGAAACAGCACCACCACTCTAAAAGTACAATGGGAGCCAGAGCCTTTTCTTATCAAGCTCCACATTTGTGGAATCAGCTTCCAGTTTGTGTTCGGGCGGCAGACACCCTATCCGTTTTTAAGAGTGCGCTTAAAGACCCAGTGAAGTGTGCGCCGGTGCATGATCTGTTATGCTAATACGTATAGTAATGACCAAAATTGTCCATTGGAACCCATATAAAAGATGTTGGAATAGCAACGAATTTGACGAGTTGGAATTTTCCGCTGGGAAATCCGCCTTCGTGGGCGTGGCTTGCGATCTACTGCGTGACGTCAGAAGATGGGCTCAGCCGAAGTGTTTACATTCACCACCGTTCATTTTGTCTCTGTTTCAAAGTGGAATTTACCAACGTTTTTGAGCGAGTATTTTATTGGAAAGTGTTTCGCAGTCGACTGGAAGTGATTGCCAATCGAGGAAACCTGACAATGGAGGCGACAGTGAAGAAAAAGGGAGGAAAAACACACGGGAAGCGATGCATTGCCGCTGGCTGTGGTAATGTCAATTCTGCCGAAGTGGCGATGTTTCTGTTACCAAAAGATGAAGGTGAGTGGCTGGTGTTATTGTTTCGTAGATTCGTAGATTGTTTATGAAAAATAAAGGCCACTGTGTTTGTGTCTACTAACAAGACTATCATGGCGGCGGCAGAGCTCAAGTCGAGTTTCTCCGCCTGGAGATATTCTCACTATTTCACTTTTGTCGAGCACAAAGAAAAGAACGTTTTAGTTAAATGTAAGTTGTGTCTTGGCGGGTCAAAGATCCTATCGACTGCCCAAAACAGCAATTAAAATCTGTTGAAACATCTGCAGAAACAACATGCTGGGACGAAGCTAGTAGCTAAGACCACAGACCCAGACTCATCCGACGCCACTCCACCTCCACCTAAGCAACAGCGGCTGGATTGGCACTTTGAAACATATCTTTGTGTTTGTGTTTGTATAGACCACATTGCTTAGCAGAGTTCAGTGATGCAAATGCATGTCAAGTTGATCAACAGGTTGTATTATTCTCCGATGCAATAACAGTACTGAAATGAAGGCTACAGTATAAGGGCATTAATGGGTGCCCTTTTTTAAGTAACTAAAAAGTTACTTTTCACAGTAACGCATTACTTTTTGGTGTAAGTAGTGAAGTAACTAGTAATTGTAACTAGTTACTGGTTTTCAGTAACTAGCACAACACTGCATGTGAACATGAATGTTGCATCATGCTATGAAAGATGAATGTATGATCAGGTGATGGCCAATCCTGTGTGTAGATCTACTCTAGATCTATGACAAAATATTGTCCTCAACTAAATTGACTTCCATGGCCACTTTCCTCATCTATCCTGTCCGAAAAGCTGTCAAAATCACTCATTTCTCTCGCACCAGTATCACTTTCCGAAGTCTCCGCCATGTTTACAATCACAACTGGGCCCATCTTGTGACGTCACAGCCGCTATCGTCTGCAGCAGCGGTAGGCTCAGACTCTGAAAAATTTGCGATGTTTATCTCGTCCCTCGCACTTCCTAAAAAAATATTTTAGCCATGAACAGGTACAATTATATGTAAGAAATGAAACTGCCATTTCATTTTGGTGCAAAAAAATGCACTTCACTGGCACTTTAAAACAAGAAACGAAATCTCATTGGCTGGTATCAATTTCTGACAACGTGATTCGTTCAGATGCGTCACGTGGTGTGCTAAAACACTTCCTGGTTAGCTTTCCGCTAGAAATTTAAATCTCAAAATGGCAAAAGAACGGCGAATAAAACGTTCAGAGAAGACGACAACAATTGTCACTTGCACGAAGCAAGGTTATACAAAAACAAATTATCCCGACCATGAAATACCTTCACGGAGTGCGTCGAGGCGCAAGCTGTCATCCAAAGAACAGGAGGGTTTAGGTTGCGCCTCACAGCAATCTTTAAAGGTCGTTTTCTCAAAATGAGTTTTTTCTCCTACTCTTGAGTCCGAAATTTCCACTTCAGTAGCACTTACATACACCAAACCTTCCAGTTATATTCCTATCAATATTATGAAGGCTTTTACAGAAAGGTTTGTTCATATATCATTCATAGCCTGAATTATATCACATTTTATACCTAAAAACATGGCGAAAATGGATATTTTAGGGCTGTTGACAGTATTTTCAGATTTACGGAGTGATAAAAAGAGATATCCAAAATCCCTTCTGTAAAAGCCTTAGATTCTAATATGACTACAAAATGAAACAAGAATTTTGAACCTGGCTTTATCCAAAGTTCAGATTTCGGTTCCTGAAATGTGTTAGAATATGCGCATATTTAATGAGATTTTTTTATTTTCTTTTTCTTTCTCGCCATGCCACGGAACCTGGAAGACCCCCCAACTTGGTAAAGAGGTTCACCAGCAAAATGTTCCCATTGAGGTACCCAGTTTCCCATCCGAACATTCTTCTGAAGGGAATACCCCTGAGCATAACTTTTCACCTCCCCACCAGGAAGAACACTCTCCATTCGACCCTTCAGAGACGCACCAGCACGCTGCCCCTCCACGAGTTCACTGTGAGAGCCAGACCAGGGAACATCAAGACATGTTACATCATGCTGCTGTGGGGTGTTACTGACTTTTCCCGTCTGCACGCGCTTCATTGCATGTGTCACAGCCCACGCTGTAAACGCTTACTACTGCTAACGAGGGACACTGGAGCCACGATAGCAGGAGGTGCCACATCCGCCCACACCCGACTCCCCACTATATCATTACCCAGGACCATCGTAACCCCTTCTACGGGTAGAGCCGGCCGCACGCCAACCGACACCTCACCCTTGAACAGATCAGAAAGCAGCAGCATTTTATGGAGGGGCACTCGAAGAACATTTAGGTCCATTCCAAGCACCGGAAAGAACAACCCCAAGTATGTATCCTCCGAAAACGGTAAGGCAGATGCTAAGATGAATGAATCAAATGACCCGGTGTTGCGTAATATCTTCACCCGCACCTTCTCACCGCTCCCCACCAGAGAAACAAAACCTTCAGTCATGAAAGTCAAATACGACTGCAGTTCTGGGCTAAACCCCTGTGGTTTTAACTCACAACCCAAAAGCCCAGTCACCTGCTCAACAACAGGTGCAGCGAACATTGCTGGCTTGGGACTACCACTAGTCCCAGCCTGCTCAGCTTTAGACCTAAACGCATAGCAGTCCCTTCTCCAGTGCCCTTGCTTATGACAATAATTACAAATGTTGTCATGCTCACTTGCACCACGTTCATATATTATCTCCTGCCCAGCTGGTCTAACTGGACGACCAGACCACGCCCCCATGACCGAGGAATTTCCTTTGTGACTGCCTTGTACGGCAGCACCTCCCCCAACGTGTGTCAAAACATAGTCATCTGCTAATGCAGCAGCTTCAGCAGCTGTCCTGACTGCGTGCTCACTGATGTACACCGCAATGTGCTCCGGTACGGAATTTTTGAATTGCTCCAGAATGACGAGATCCCTCAACGCCCCCTGAGAATCAACGTCAGTTGCCGCACACCAGCGATCAAAATGGGTTGAAATATCTCGAGCAAACTCCAGGTGAGATTGATCACCTCTCTTCAACCGCTGTCGATAAGCTTCAGGCACCAGCTCATAAGCCTTGAGAACGGCAGATTTGACCAAATCGTAACGCAAATAGTCACTGTCACTTAAAGACGAATAAGCCTCCTGAGCCCTCCCGGTTAACACACACTGTAATAATAAAACGTGAGTGGCCTCAGACCACCCCCTTACAACAGCGAGACGCTCAAACATAAAAAAAGAAAATTCCGGATCCTTCTCATTAAACCTGGGAATCAGCCTCAAATCATTCAATTCATCAACCGACCTGATTGACAACAGTTTCTCTCTCTGCAGCTCTAATTTAGCCTGCTCAGTCTCCTGCCTCAACTTTTCCAACAACACAGCCCTTTCAAGCTTAATGCCCTGCCGCATCCTCCCCACGGCCAACTCCTTTTCCGTCTCCAACTGCATGTGTAATATGAGCAACTCTTTCTGCTGCTCAAAACTCAAAACGGCACCTGTACCCGCCACCTCAGGCGGAGGCCCGTTCCCTGTCCGCACGGAGACAGGAACATTCTCTACAGTGTCAAACACCTTACTTTTTTGCAAACAAGCCTTTAAGTTGGCCTTCACTGATTCTTTTACTCTTTTATCGCCAACATCAAAATCATAATACTCCGCTATCTTCACCAACTGATCCTTGGTGCACTGATCCCAAAATCTCTCAGACGGTGCAGCAGCAAACGCCCCCACAATATCCTCCATATGTATACAATAATCGCTATTTTTACAGAGGAAATGCAATGTCTTAGCCCACCTGTGAACACAGTAGGAATGAGCAGTCTCCAAACGGAGCTTCCCCGCTAGCTGACTTCCTATCCACAAACTTTCTTATAACTCCCCCCCTAGTCTTCATGAGGCGTAGCGGTGGGTATTTACCAGAGGTGGGACCAAGTCATTGTTTTGCAAGTCCGAGTCAAGTCTCAAGTCTTTGCGCTCAAGTCCGAGTCAAGGCTCAAGTCCGAGTCAAGTCTCAAGTCTTTGCGCTCAAGTCCAAGTCAAGTCTCAAGTCTACTGGGCAGGATGGGCAAGTCCAAGTCCTAAACTTTGACAAAACGAGTCTTAAACAAGTCATTATGTGCTTTTCAACAAATGTAATGACATCGATCAACAGAATAATACTTAATAATCACACTGCTCTTTATTAGTCACATTAATGATTTAATAATCCATTTTCTCTCTGCTGGTAAAGTAACGTGTTTTCTTCTCTTTTAAGACGGATCAGTAAGGTAAGGCTACTGTGACGGTTTGATTCAGAAGGAGTTTAATGTATAAGATCCCTGATGTTAAGGTAACCAGAATGTTTATTTCCACTGTGTACAACATGTTATAAGGGACCCACAATCTATCTTTATGCAAGGGATAATGTGCAGCGAGGCGGTCTCTATGGGGAAAAGAACACCTGAATCTAGATCCCTCTGCAGGTGGTAGCCTACTTTAGTATATTTTGATGCTAATACTTTTCTACTTTTACTTGAGTAACATTTTGAATGCAGGACTTTTTATTGTAACCGAGTATTCCTACACACAGGTACTACTCAAGTACAAGATCTGAACTTCTCCCACCTCTGACAATAAATCCTGAGTGGTTACCAAAAAAAAAACCCTGCTCTGAAGGTAATTTTCATTTTACAAATCCTGCACTCAGCTTTGCTTTCTCCAATATCATTGAAATGCAGCCAGATGCTGCTTCTTTTTTCGGTTTTCGCAAATTTCTTGACTTTTTCCGACGCGCTTGCATTTAAATCCGGCTCCCCGTCTCCCCGTCGCTCTGTGTAGCTGGCCTGTACCACTACACCTGCTGTCTTTGGAGCGTCTGCCCCCCACCCTTCTTTCACATAATGGTATGATCCTATTGTGTCCTCGCATATGATTGGCCGCATGGTGGCTCAGCAAAATAAAGTCCCGCCCCTGCCTGCATGGATTCACAGCAAGAGTTGGAGCGGCTGAAGATTCTGCTCTCCCCGACGGGAGTCCGCTCTTCTAGTGGCATCTCGCGATCGGCATCTCGCGATCGGCGCGTTGGAGACCCCTGAATTAAATTATCAAGTCACCTCAAGTCAGAAGGCTCAAGTCCAAGTCAAGTCCCGAGTCATTGGTGTTCAAGTCCAAGTAGAGTCGCAAGTGTTTTGTGATTTTGTCAAGTCGAGTCCAAAGTCATCAAATTGATGACTCGAGTCTGACTCGAGTCCAAGTCATGTGACTCGAGTCCACACCTCTGGTATTTACCCACTTAAAGCCCGCTGGACCGAGAGACGACCAGGTAACTGGCAACCCCCCTGAACCACGGAAGTGCTAGCGAGCAAGTTTAGGGAAAAGGGAAGGTGAAGCTCTAACCGCCGTACCCCAACATTATCAAGTCCCCCCAGACGAAACCCAAAGGGAAAATGCCTCTTGAACCTACCAGGGGAAACACTCCTACAGGCATTGTATACACAGGCGGGACACCACTACCTCCTATGTTTCAGCGAATATTAAGAAAAAATATCACAGCTACTGGACAAAAACAAACAAATCTCATCAATTCACAAAAACCCAGGACCATACGCGTTCCAAAGTAACGCCTTAGGCACCCCTAGAGTGCATACACATCACCATATAAGGCCACATACGTCACTGTCATCAGAGGGAATCCCCGACACGTGACGTAACATCCACATGGGAGATACGTGCTCCCTTGCACCCGCTCCCCCAAAAAAAAAACTAAGGCTACCAACTAGCCACCAACATAGGGTAATTCAGGGTTAACCAGACAACGCAAAACAGCACAACTAACTCCCGGTTCATACTCACAATAGACGAGCCCCCAGTTGTTATGACCGGCCTGTAGGCCACAACAGGAAAAGAGAGACGTTCGAGGGTTCCAAAAACCACAGCACTTTTATTGTGGTAATTCCAAAATAACACCGAGAATATGAGAGGATGGGCGAGGGGAAAGCATCCCGGCGAGAGTCTTCCTGCAGCGGACTTGGAGAGAGTGGCGAAGGCCCCGTGACTCCGAGCAGCTGGGCTCAAGTAGAAACCTGGGACTCCGGCCAGGTGTCCCCAGTTATGCTGATTGGCCTCCTCAGCTCCACCCCCATCACAGGACCTGCAACCCACATGCACACTAAAGGCCACAGGCTCTGGGGCCGTCACAATAAAGACTATATTATTGAATTACAATTAAGATAATAAGATTAGATATACTTTATTTGATCTAGAAAATTGATGTTATGGATTAACCTTCAGCAGCGTTTTTCTCGTTTTAATGCCATTGAACACAACTTTTGATCAGAAAACAACAAAAGTAAGACGTTTTTAGCCGTTTTGGCTCCGTAAAGCTAATTTCTTTGTTGTTGTTTGTTGTCGTTTCACCGTGAGTTCTGATCGCTCAGTGATGATACTTATATGTCTGGAATCTGTGGAATCTCAGCTTGCCAAGTAATAAGGGTATTTTACCTTGATTTCTGTGTTAAGTGCGTTAGCATCTTTTCTGACTTCCAATGGCATCTTCCACTTTTCCAATGAAAAGTGAAGGGAAGCCTGGCTTTCCAAAAACAGACAACCACAGTTCTGCTGGGACTCTCCCACCAACCAGGTCAGCAAGGTACACTGATCTGTAAGAATATCATACCCACATTGTTACGGACTCAGAGTAGACCCAAGGACAGGACACGGCAGAGTGAGTTCACAAAAGGTTTATTGAGTGGACAAGGTGCGGGAAGTCAAGATCCGGGAGGAGTGGCGAGGACGTGGCGGCTGGTGACGGGAAGACGGCAGTTTGACAATGGTCCTGAAGCACAAGAAAAAACATGTTAGACGCTAGAACGTCACGGTAGGAAAAATACCATTAATCGCTAGTTAAGCCTTGGCGTTAATACCACTGTAGTTGTACAACGATCTGGTAGAGAATAGTTGGGAAGCCTGGGTTGATAACCTGTAGCTGCAGCCCGCTGTGCAGGTGAACTAGCAAAACTAGTTGCAGGTGATTGCACCGGTCAAATGTCCGGAGAGAATTAATTTTACCGGACAAATTTGAAACTTACCGGTCATGTTTCAATAATAAGAATTGTGTAGCAGAGTTTCCGTTAGCAGGTAATTACCGGACTATGACCGGCTATGCTGATGTTTAAAACTCAGTTAATGGAGCTCATTTTTATATTGCTTCAGTTTATAATCGTAACAGATTGAAAAATTCAGATAAATTTTTCAATAAAGGGTTCCATAAACAACAAACAACATAATTATTACATTCAAACAAACTACTTGTAGTAGATGAAGTACATTATTCAAAAGTTTACATTAACTTTGGATAATAACACGGGAGAAACGGATCCTCTCCTCTCCCTCCCTCTCTCCTGACAGCCGGTCAGTTTCTCATGCAGCAAGCTAAACAGTGGGCGGGGCTTCAGGTGATCATGCAGAGCTGCGTGTCTCCGTCAGACTCAGCAGCTGATCAGATCTCTGATCTCTCTCTCGCATCCGGTTATACTTCACTCGCGTTTATGTCCATATCAATCAGATCCAGCTCTCCTGATCGGCCTTTATAGCAGTGGCGAACCGTCAGGGCCTTCAAGGTATTCAGAGAATACCCTGGAACACTCAGATAATGCCCGCGGCGGCGGGGGGTGTGTGTGTCTACAGAAGGTCCAGTTGTTATAGACACGGTTCGCCACTGCTTTATAGAGAGCACCGATCAAACTATTAAGAGTGAATATCGGCCGATAATGACCGGCGGCCAATCGATCGGAGCATCCCTAATTATTACCGGACATTTTGACCGGCAGGTTTTGAATTTACCGGTTTTTAATAAATGTTACCAGCTAAAAACCGGTAATTACCGGCTAACGGAAACCCTGGTCCCAACCTATCGTCTCTGGCACACGTGACACATCCCAACCTATCGTCTCCGTATACAGTCGTCTAGCTGAATCCCCTCTCACAGCTAAGTGTCTGTGTATTCAGCAGGATGTCTGCAAGAGGCACTTAGAGTAAAGTTGTTATATATTGTTACGTGCTCCCCTCCTTGTTGTCTTTTTCTGTCTCCCTGCTGCGCAGGTGCACCTGGTCTGCCCCTGGCTCCGCCTCTGCCCAGGTGTTCCTAATTCCACTCAGCCGGGTTATAAGGAGAAACTGGAGGAGAACGAGGTCTCGCCTACCCTTACGCCGGGAGACACTCTTCTTTTGATTATCTCTCTGCTACTTTTGAGCTGTAGACCGTGTATCTTCTGATGTTTTTATGTTTAGCCTGGAGGACCTGGTAGCCCAGTTTTCGCGGCTTTATTTTGTTTCCCATAGGGTATTTATTTGATTTCTGGTTAGGGGAGGGAACTGAAGTTACCTACTGTAACTCCAGCTTCTATGAGTATAGGCGTAGCCCTCTAAGGCTATCGCTATTGGGTAATCCCCTGCGCACCCGTGCAGCACTGAAACACTTGTAGTCCACGCCCACCCGCGAGGTGGGCCCCACCCTCAGCCTCCCTTCCGGTATAAATAGGAAGGAGGCCCAACAATCTGCTCCCACACAAACAACTTTTCTTCAGCTATTCGTGGAGCCAGTGGGGCCCAGAACTTAGAGGGCTATGCCTATACTCATAGAAGCTGGAGTTACAGTAGGTAACTTCAGTTCTATTTCGTATATGGCTTCACCCTCTAAGGCTATCGCTATTGGGTTAAGGGCGAAGCAAGATGTAGTCTGCGCCCCACTGGGTCCGCCCGGTACCAGAAGCACAGACACACCTGCTCAGATAATAACCCATGCCTATTGCGCCATGCGAATGGCGCATCACAGTCCCTGGAATATAGCATAACATGAATATTTACCATGAGGGGACGATGGCTGGGAACAATACATACCCGCCGCTGTGATAAGTAGAGACGAAGGTCACACTTTGCCCAGCGACAAAAATAGGGGGAACAAGGGCCGCTCTCCGCGTGCCGAGAGGCAGGAGAGAGGCGCACAGCTGGGTCCCTGACGTCACTCACTCTGACAGGACACTCAGTACAGGGTGTGTCAGAGAGGAATGGGAGACATCCCTCAAATAAAATTGAATAAATGAACAGGGGGAAGACCAAGATGCAGCAGTGCAAATGTCTTCCACTGACATTCCTCGGTGCAAAGCCATGGAGGAGGAAATTCCACTGGTGGAGTGCGCATTGATGTTCTCCGGGGGATCCACCCCAGAGGAGACATATGCCTGTGACACAGCCTCACACAGCCAGTGTGACAGCCGTTGTGTAGACAGAGGCTGCCCTAATGAGCGCTCTCTATAATGCACAAACAGGCGCTGAGAACGGCGCAAAGCAGCCGTACGCGCCACATAGCAGCCGTACGCGCCACATAGCGGTTGCCAAACCGATTCTGAAGATCTCTCCCCCAGTCCCATGTATTTAGCTGGTTCTGAGAGAATAATCAACATTGTGCATACCAAGATAAAACAGGCAAAGCACTATAACATCTCTATCAACTGACGCCAACAGGCAGGAATAGGGAGACAAAACACTGAGAGCACAGCACCAAAGGTTGCAGGCCTGTGCTCAGTGAGGGCAGTACAAACTGATAAACTGGGTCAAAGTTATGGGCCCAGGATATTTATTATTATTTATTTCCCAAACAAAATGTTCAGTTAGAAAAACACAGCTAATAAATTGAGTTAAGTGTACTGAAATATTGTCTGTTAAAAAACACTATACCAGGGAATAAGTCACTGTTTAACATCCTTCTTTTTCTCTGAAATGTCTGTTTTCTTTTTTATCTGGTTTGAAACACAGCTGTGTCCGTTGCTCCATGTGTTACCCTAAATCAGGGGTCTCCAACCTTTCTTCTTCTGAGAGCAACTTTGAAAAAATGAAAGTGGCCAAGAGCTACTTGCATCACATCGCTTACATTTATTCACATAGCACTCATCAGTTGAATTAAGCTACTTTTGTACACGTATGAAATTGCAATACCCAAAGCTTAGCAAAAATCTTAACTTCACATCAAGGTCCAAGAAAACGACAATTTCTCACATATTATTATGGCCCACATAGTAAATACATCGCCTTAATCACCACCTTACAAGCCTCTTATGGCACATGTGTAAAATAAGTGGCATTCACTCTTTTTCACAGTTAGTGAGATGACTGGCACTGCATGGAGTCCACCATAGAGGTGTATGCTGGAGTGTACCCACTTAGGTTCACTCTAATAGAGTCATTTAAATGTTCATCAGTCAGTCTTGTTCTGTATTTAGATTTCATGACATTCATGTCAGAAAAAGCTGCTTCACAAAGGTCTGTAGAGCCAAATAAAGCAGACTTTTCCAGTGCTGCTTGGTGAATGTTCTTATAGTTTTCTGGGTCTACAAGGCTCCAGAAATGTTGTGAGTTTTGCTGAGACTTAAAGAGCAACTTGCAGGTTAGAGACCCCAGTGAATAAATGTGTAGGAAAATGATGTATACACTAGATTTTCCAAAAAATATATACATAAATATACACTACAGTGACATCTGGCGTCGTTTTTGTAAGACATTTTTACTTCCGCATAAAAAAAAGACCACCCGCGTGTGACGTCACATGAGGGAGAGCGGCCGGTCTAACGTATTAATAAACATGGTTCACAATGCTAGTTTTGACACAGAAGAGGTTGAAAATGTATATTTGAATGCATATGACGGACCACAACCTTATAATTATGAGCCTGCTAGGCTTCCAAGAGACCAGGAGCAGCCAAGGATTAGAAGAAATAACGGCCATCGGAGAGAAATGGAGCGGTGGTGTGAGGAGAATCAGTGGAGAACAGGGCAGCTGTCTTGGTGAGTGACCAGTGTTAGCTACAGTTAATGTTAGCTAACGTCAGTCACATCACAACATTGTAAAGTTAGCTATCATATATCAGGCTATAACTAAAGTAGTATTGATAATATAGTAACGTTACTGGCAGGACTGCTGATGCTGATCCATAACAGATGCGCAAGTATCAGCCGTATCTCGCGTTACCTAATGCAACTCCACACTACGTCTTACGGTGATGTGTACCGGAGGGGAGAGAGAGAGGAGCGAAGGGGGGGAAAGAGAGAGGAACAAATGGGGGAGAGAGAGAGAGCAGCGAAGGGGGGGAGAGAGATGTAATACGGTTTCCTGATAAACGTTTTGTTTGATAGGCCTCAGCTGTGGAGAGTATGTGCTGCAGGGAGGTGGATGCACCTCGCACAACGCACCCAGGAACGAAAGCTAGCTCCGGTCCTTTTCCTGTTAGGGAAACTGTGGACTCGATGTCCTGACAGGCTGGAGTTTGTGCAACCTGCACAAACTCAAACTCACCATGATTAAAAATAGTGAAATGCAATGTAAAATTACCGAAAAAATACCAGCTCACTAAATCACAACCGCTCAAACCAACTACCAACTACTAAAGCGGATTGGGCAGAGAAGGAGTCCGAGAAAGTTGCTCCCCCATGTGACGTAATATGACGCGTTTGACGTTAAAAAAAAAAGCAGTTTTTAGTGGCAGAGCTCAAAACGGCTCCTTTCCCTCTGAATTCCTGACCTTATGTCTCGTAAAACATATCAAATCCTGCATTTACTTTTTTAATTGTAATTTTCAGGCAAGGTTAAGCATAAATTTAGTAAAAAGAAAAACCTGCAAATTGCTTTTTAAGCTGAACATGATTTTGGAGATTTATAACCTCCATCTCCATCTCCACAGGATTGACACTGAACAGTTCAGCCATCTTCTTCTTTTTCTTCATCTTGACATGAAATTATAAACCATAATAAATCAATTGTATAGGTCTAGCCTCCCTATATCTGTGTGAAATTGTTCCATCCTCAAAAACAAAAAACTAATGCTTCTGCAGTCTAGCTGCAGCTTCTAGCAATGGTCTTCTGTTAAAAAAAAGGACACTGAAGGTCCTGAATGTGGCATCACAAACATGACTTGAGTCTGAACACAGCAGACAACAGGAGTATTTACAACATCATATCATACTGCATGTGCACACTTACATTCTCTGTCTTACTGTTACATAAATCCCATGAATGTATGAGATTAAGTTAGCTTCATCATATCTCAATCAGTGATTAAGTGAATAATAAAGTTTCTATCAGGTTACTATCAGCCTGTCACTCATTATTTTCAGGGAGGGGGCGGGGTTTGGAGGAACAGAGGAGACGGTGATCGCGGAAGCTTTCCTCCTGCCTTCACAAACTTTACACACGTATTTATCAACTGAAAATAGCATTGCAATAGCAATAACACCTGATTCAGGTGCATTTATTGTAGTCGGATTTTTTCTACACAGTCTGTGAACCGCGAGCGGCGAGCTACTGAAAAGCTGCTCGCGATCGACGTGTTGGAGCCCTAAATGTTCTCTTATTATGGATGGGTATTATTAGCATATTATCATTTACCCAGGGCGGGTCAATTCAGCTGTGTCTGACATGCTGTCAGGGGCCCATCATGCTGATGATGGAGTCTGTCACTTCCAACTAAATTAGATACTCCAGTGTGGGTGTTGTTTGTGTGCGTGAGTGTGTGTGTCAGGCATCAGTTCAATTTCAATGAAAACAAGGCAGTAGGTGGATTTCCTCCAAGTTCAAAATGAGAGCTCTGTAATTGGCTTATAGATTGCATTTTATTTCCACTTTGTCCTGACTTATTGGTTGGTTTGTGTAATGCTTAACATTGTGGAAGTCAGTAGAAAGTCAGACACAACTTTTTTCTGTCATATTCAGTGGGAGTCACTTCTGTTTTGAGGGGATATATGTAAAGAAACCGTGTATGGTTCGTTCTTTGGTTATTCCGTTTCAAAACGGAAAAACAAAAAACCGACGTTATTTTTTTTTAATTTATATTTCTTTTCACAAAACTGTGTCTCAGGGCTTCTTAAAATGTAAAAAACTATGAATATGTCATACTCACTTAACGGGAAGAAACTCAGCTAACTGACGATATGAACCATTTTTACCGAAACAAAACACAAGTCTCACAAGAGGCGTCTAAATGAGCCCTGAGCAAAAAAATGCTAAAGCACTTAGCACAGAACTCTAGGTATAAATCGATCAATATACTCATCGGATCTGCACAAACAAGCTTTGCTAGCAAGCTGAGATTCCACAGATTCTAGAAATATAAGTATCAGCACTGAGCGATCAGAACTCGCGACAGGGGAAGCAAAACCAGACAACACACGACGTAGCTTTAGGTAGCAAAAAACAGATATGCTCACCTTTAGCTGTTATTCTGATCAAAAGTCGTGTTCAATGGCATTAAAATGAGAAAAACGCGGCTGAAGGTTAATCCATAGGTTCATCCAATGTGTCTGTCACTTTGAACATTTTTATGTCAAAAACTGAGTTTTCATATTAGCTGCTAATGATAGCTTCCAGAGTGTATGACAGCTTGCTGTTCTGGCTACGCCTCACTCACTCCTTATTTGGTAACGTGTGTGTGTATGTGGAACTTCCCCTCGATTCTATTGGCTCTAACGGTTAAAAAGAGATGTCAATCATCAAAATCGACCAAGGGGGGCCAGAGATAGGTCAAATCCACCCAAATGACCCCAGAAGTGTTCTTTTTTTCTAAATCTCTCTAAAAAGGTCAAATGTCACTTGTTTTGCATCAATCTTGATACAGGGTACTTATTATATGTTATAGTTTGGATTCCTAAAGCTTTTATTTTACTATCCCATCATTCAAGGGTGGTTTTCACTATAAGTAATGGGTTTCTTTTGGACGGACACTATAATTTAAATTTCTTTACTATGTTCAATCTGAATTTACTTTAAAATAAAACAATTCTATATTGATTCTGACTTTTCTACATCCAACTCACAGGTGTATCATTGCTTTGAGAAAAAAGATTATTAATTTAACCCTTTTAGAAGTGAAGATATAGTCATTTGTTCTGGGAATGTCATGTTTCCTGAAAAACAGGCTCGGGGCTCAACTGGTTAAGACCTGAAAGATTATTATCTTTGCTCAAATGCGCTTTTGCCATTAAAACTTGGTTGACATTTAGTTTTTTGTCAAGAAGGATTTGTGTGAAGTTGTGCCTTCATGTCCTCTCAGACAGACTACTGCTCAGAGCGCTGCTGCTCGGCTGCTCAGTGGAACCAGGGAAAGATCCCCCATCCCATTTCACTACTGGATAACGTTTAAGATCCTCCTGTCTTTTTTCTTTATTACATTTTTCAAATACAACATGGAACACAACAGCTCAGACGTGACGTGACAAGTTACTGTAGGTGAGTAAAAACACTGGACAGTATAGGGATCCCCAACCTCTACCATTCCCTACCCGAGGGAGAAAGGCCACGACAATCCAATCCAATCCAACTTTATTTATATAGCACTTTAAAACCTCCCGACCAAAGTGCTGTACAGAGATATATAAAATATAAAATCACACAGCTCAGCTCACAAAACATAATTTAAAATAAAAGATACAAACACAAAACAAACCAGAATAAACGTAACAATTAAAAAAAAAAAAACAGCCATATAATAAAAACAATAGACCACTGAAAGCAAATAAAAGCAACAATCTACTTGTTTACGAATGCTAAGGAGAAGAGATGGGTTTTAAGACGGGATTTAAAAACAGACAGTGTGGGAGCCTGTCTGATTAACAAGGGCAGGTTTAGAGAATTAGATAACAATTATTATTAAGAATAAACAAATATAGAGACATGTATAAACAGGTAACAAGGTTACAGGAAAATAAAAAGAACAAAAGAACATAGAAGCGCTTGGCTGAAGGAGAAAACCCTCGTAATATGGAAGAAGACAGTGTGCGTCCATAATAGTCCAAGTCAGCGAAGAAAGTGTCCACTGAAGAGTGAAGATACGTGACATGTATTCGGGATACACTCCATTACAAGATTATGCCACAATTTCTTTGCAACATCCTTGATCCAAAACAGTAAAACATGCTTCCCAGCGACAAAGGTCAATAATTAAATATCCTCTTGTGTTAGATGTTTGTAATATGACCAACTGACAGACCAAGTAGGAGGCACATTCAGTATGGTTTAACTCTATTAAAACACCAACAATAACACACAGTTCTTTCACAATTCCTATCTTTTTTTCTTCCAATGGCCAGGAATCACCCTACACATCTGACTGAAATCATGGCATCTTTAATATAGATTCAACATCCAAATATCACATTGTATCAACACAAAACAATCTATTGCAGAGGTCCCATTTGACATTTGCATGTGAGCAGGTTTATCCTTAAGAAGTAAATTCCCCACAAGGAACGCAAAGGCCAACAAAATACAGTTATTTTTTTCAATAACCAGCACGGAGCCAAAACACTGTGTACGGAAATAAATATCACCTGAGAAAATCAATAGCTTTGTGTCTTTGGTGCAATGGTCTCATCCTGTGTGGGGTCCTGTGTGCTACAGCTGCTTCACAATGGATCACTATTAATCTGATTTGTAAATAAATTAGCCTGAAATACTATTGTGTTCCCTCAATGATTGATCTGGTGAAATGCTCTCGCTCTCTGTGACAGATTGATCTCGCCAGGCTGGCACAATGGAAATAATTGAGTTGAAACAAAAGCTTATGCGTGCGCACACACACACACACACACACATACTGGGAGTGCAGCGGTGTGACAGGCTGGTAATTTAAACAACTCCAAGGGCTGGGAATATTTATTAGCCTTGTGCTAAAAGATGCTGACATTCAGCGTTAGTGTGGGCTGGCAGGTGTGTGTGTGTGTGTGTGTCCGTGTTCATGTGTAGGTCTGCAAGTGTTGCTGGTGAAACGCAAGACGGTTTGCTTTGTGATGTGCCTCTGCAGCAGTGTGTGTTTTATAAGGGTCCGGGTGTCACTTGGACTGCATCATGTCGCTCTGCCTCACATGCAGTTCTTATGTTGGCCACTTGGGGGCACTCAAACACCGAGGGATGGGGAAGCCAAGCTAATTCAGCATGTAACCACTGCTGTGTATCTGTCCATATACTCACAATTGGAGGTACGTGCACACATAGACACACAAAAGAGACTGAGAAAGACACACTTTTTCAGTGTGTGTGTGTGTGTGTGTGTGTGTGTGTGTGTGTGTGTGTGTGTGTGTGTGTGTGTGTGTGTGTGTGTGTGTGTGTGTGTGTGTGTGTGTGTGTGTGTGTGTGTGTGTGTGTGTGTGCAGCAGTGTCAATGTCCAATAAAGCAGCCAGGAACAAAGGCAGTACCGCTGAATGAGAAAAACGAAGAAAGATTAACATCCTCGAGTGAAATAATAAATCAGGTTTCCATAGTGTGATTGAGAGTACATTTGTACTTTGGTAGCACATTCTGCACACACATTCTGCACACATACACACACTTCCTGCTGACTGATTTTTCAGGAGAATTCACATGACCTCTGTCCGTCAGATGTCACTCAATATACAGCAGGAGAAAGGCTGCATCATTGTTTCATGCATATTTTCTCCCACTTGGCTCCCGGGGGCAGTAAGCCCATGATGGCGCAGCAGAGGGTTAGAAGTGTGGCTGCAATGGGCTCATGGAAGCCGTTTGTGGCGATGCAAGATAATAGTACCCCCCAAACGAACAGAAAGCTCATTCCAATTTCAGTCAGCAGAAGGACGTGCAGAAGGTGCCACAATCAGTCCATATTAAGCTTTTCTGTTTTTTCTTTATATTAAGAAAAAGATCTCTAAGAATGAGGCCAAAGAGGTTGGTTTGGCAGATTTGACAAACATCGCCAGATCTAATAAAGCTGCTTCTCAAGGAAACACCAAGGTGAATCAGACAGCTCTGCTCATTAGTCGAGATAATGCACATGCTCTATCAGCTCAAAAACATTTAACACATTCAATTCTTTAGGTGGAAATGCAATTTAGCTGTATGGTAATGTCATTTTGTAGGAGACATGTCACCAGAGAGGATGCCTTTACAAAACACATCTACCTTGTCCTTACATGTGTGTATGCATTAAAAAGTGAACAACAGTTTGTGTGTGTAAATGTTTGTTGTCAAAGCAAACAAAAAAACAAGTTGACGTGCTCTCATTGATTTGTGTGGAAAGGCTGCTGGGGGATAAGAGCTGCGATGCTTCGGCATAAACAAAAAAAGTGGCTGTCAGCTGCTGGAGTGCACTGAGGATTGAGATGTAGAGTAAAGACCTGCGCTTTTAACTAGCCAGAACCTGCGCTAAAATCCATACCCTCTCACCTCACACACACACACACACACACACACACACACACACACACACACACACACACACACACACACACACACACACACACACACACACATATATTTCACATGGGCAGCTCAACCCAGCCTGTCAACAGTCATCCTGAGCATCAGAGATGAAAATTGGAGAGGCTAGCAGTGACACAGTCTCCATAGGGACCTGGGTGTTTTCTTCTGTTAGCTTCAGAAGCAAATGTCCTCACAAGGAAAGAAATGCAGGGGGATTCTTCAACGTCATTTACAGAACATTCTTTAAAATCCACAGTAATATACAATTTAGTGGTAAAGATGCAGGCGTGTTGCAACTTAATAGTATGCAGAACATTTGTCATGCCTTTTGACTTGGCCAAAATAAGTAAAATGAACATGATTTGAGTTTTATTTGCTAATATAAGACCATGTTATGCTGCTCTGCTTTTAGCAAAGACCAGCGTGTTGGACTAAATGAAAAAAAGCCAATGAATTATTAATTGTGTTTGGAATTAGCTCACCTCAACATTAGCTTTTTAGTAAAGAGTTATAAAATACATTCACATTAAAAACCAATTTCACTTTAGCTGACTACTTTTCTACCTGGGTCTTATCCTACCTGGAGAAATGAAAAAGGGATAAAAGACAACATTTCTTCCACGTTTTCTACTACCTTTGTGTTAACTTGAGTTCTGACTGGACCTCTTTTTTTGTTTGCAATGTGTTAATAGCACCGACTGGAAAGTTAATTGATGTTTTCTTCTTTACAGTTCCTGTACATTTAGTTAAATGTTACAATGCATTGTGAAGGACTTCTGAGTGCTGTGAGTTTGAACATCTTTATTTCCACAAATCTGACCACTTACCAGCAGCCAATGAACATACTAAACATGCACGTCCAGCTGCTCTGTGGTGTTGTGCTTTCTAGTAACTGCTAGCATGTTAACACTGTCAGCAGGGGTGTAGCTGGAAATTCTGGGCCCCATGAAAGAATCTATTTGTGGGCCCCCAATCCATGCGAGTGCGCGTTAGCGCGCACGCTAAAAAAAATGTGGCCATTTATTTATTGATGAAAACGCATAATATGGTTTTTACCTATACATTCGGATCAGCAGTTCAGCACCTGAACTGTTGGTGGGTGAGCCTAGTAAAGGATGTCGCATTGCGTTCATCTTCAATGAATGGACCAATGCAATAGTCTACCAAAGAACCTTGAGTCGCACTAGCTAGGCATATTTTCCCCTATTCTTGTGACAATGTTTTCTGATACTCAACATACAAAAGCTGTTACTTGTCCTGTCTCTCTGTAATCCCATCTCCAACACAAATAGTCTACTCAAGCACACTATTAGGTTGACAGACACTTACATTTTGATGTGCTCTGTAGTATACAATCGTTCCCTGCTTGGATATACCTTTTACGAAGCAGATTTTGAACTGTCGCGGGCAGAGCACTAGCTTTTTTGCTGTAGCGGCCGGGTTGCTGCCTTTCTCAGCAGAGTGCTAAAGCCCTACCTGTTACACGCGCAAGTAATTCGAGGAGGCGCGAGTGACAAGTCTTGAGCTATTGGTGGGGACAATTCAGGATTCTTGGATACTGGTGGGGTCATGACCTTGCATCCACCCCCTAAACGACACGATGAAACCCAACCTTGAAAACCCTGTTGAAGTTAATGAACTGTAATGGACTGCAAGAAATCAACATGCACTGACTATCAACTTTATCTTCTGTCTATTTAATTGAAAATTACACCAAATACAGGAATGAACAAACAAAAAATCTCAACATTCTTTGACTTATTAAATTAAGATTTGAACAACACAAGGACAAAAGTATAAATTAACTGAAGATTTGAACACAATTATAAAACAATAAACTCTCAGGACATGAACACACTTACAGCAAACAATGAAAAATGTAGTGCTAGAGGACTATGCATCAGATAGTAATTGTTCACAATGTGGGCTGTAGCCTGTCAGCTTACTATAGGGAAACACAGTGTAACTGTAACCTGTAACTCTTGTGTCTCTTTCTCTCCTTCTCTGCCTCCTCCCTGAGTCTGCACTGTCACCACCACATCATTCTACACAGGAGAGCAATACACGTATGAATACACTGAACTGGGTTGAATACATGATTTTTTCTTTTTTCTGCCATGTTCTACCTGGTTGGCTGGCTACACACACACACACACACAGTGTGCAGGTTAGTTACAGTAGGAGATGGGCTTCTATCATATTATCTTCTATCATTCTATAATTCATTCTTCTTTTATTTTCATTTCAGGTAGTTGTACCTTAAGAGAATTGAAGGCTGGCATCTGTAAATGCAGATAGATATAAGTACTTTATTCTTATTTTATTATCATTATCATTATTTTCTTTCCAATGAAATGAAATCAGAAAATAAGTGGTATATGATGGAAAATATGAAAGTCAATGCTTGAAGGAAAATGGACTTCGGAAATCAGTTTTTATTTTTTTATTTACTGTTCTGTAAAAGTCTTGTTGAATGTAATGTTTTATGTTTTGTGTGGACCCCAGGAAGACTAGTTGTTGTCATGCAACAGCTAATGGGGATCCTAATAAACTCAAACTCTAATGGGCTTCGATCTACCAGGTAGCTAGCTAGTCAAACACACACACTGGTTGATGTTACTAGCTAGCTAGCAAACGTCAGCTAACCGCTAGCTAACATAAAGAGTGACCTGTAATTCAATGCAGCGAAAATGAAGAGAAGGTGATGATTATAAATGTGTTTTATTGTATTGAGTGGTAGAAGTAAAGACATGTCTAACATATTCTTTGTTTGAACAACTTACTGAAAAGGTCTGCCACCAATGACAGACTGGTCGCGGTGATTTACACTCAGCCTACCTGCATCAGGACTGCTGTGGGTGGGAGGCAGTTGAACAAACCATTGTGAGCGAAATGCGGGGGGGGTCACAATCTTTGGAAACTTAAAAACTCGCTATTAAGTGTCTATAATCAGCACAAGTTCTTTCATTGCGTATTATTCATTCGATTGAAATTACATACTTATGTTTACAGTGATATATTGGGGGGGACATATCATATTTTTCATATGATCAAAAAGTGGGGGTGCAAAAGCAATCGTTTGCTCCCCCAAGGTCAATTGTGGGGATGCACATGCTCCGCTTGCGCCATTGCTCAGGCGCCCATACCATGCAATGAATGAAGGGAGGGGTGCTCATTCTGTCAAACAGAGTAACAAGCACCTGTTTGTTTCTTTTGTGACGTTTTTTTTTAATACAGGCAATTATACTTTTGAGTCATCTACATTAACTTACTTTAGGATAATAATAAAACCATATTAATAAAAAGATAATAATAGTGTTCTCTGGGCCCTCCCCCCAGTGCTGGGCCCTTGGAATCATCCTAACCTCCCCCCCCCCCCAGCTACGCCCCTGACTGTCAGCATTTGCATGTTAGCATTTAAAAGCTTAAAGAGCCACTGTGCAAACAGACTGTAGCATCGCTGCAGGCTCCCCCATTCTCTCAAATGACTCAGGGATTAGAGCCTAAACCCAGAAATTAGTCAGCATTTTGGCACTTTGTTCTTTAGAGGAGTCTTTGACAGAAAGAAAGTTTGTTGCTCTCTAGGTACTGAGGTAATTTATCTGATTCCTGTTCATTCAGTTGTGAGCGGGCTACAAACATTTTCATGAATTCCTCCTAACGTTACAGGAAGATTATAACCAATTTTATAACGTCTTGACTGGAGCTTCAGTTTTACATATTGTTCCTGTTATACCTTCATTATTCTGCAATATTTGAAATCAGGATAATTTTGTATCATTAATTCAAATTCAATAAACAAATTCAATTAAACGCTTTAAATGAGTCAAGCCAAGCTAATACAGCATGTAACCACTTTTATATATTATTATTATTATTATACGTATTATATTATTATAGAAAACAGGTTTTTGGTTTAGGTTAATAGAGGAGAGTGGAGTAAGATAAGCCAGTGGGTAAGTTGACCCACCCCCTTTATCTAGGGTAGTGTGCACATTTGTTGTCATTTGTCACAGATCTCGGTGAGGGGTCACGTGAGGACTGGTGGTTCCTCTCTTCCTGTGGAGCAGAACACTCTGTAGAGCTGAAGCAACTCTCTGAGGCAGGCTGTGTTGGAGGAGAGATTAAGAATACATAGACCGAGGAATTTAATCATTCAAATGGAACTCAAGGATCATGTTTTATCATTGGGAGATGTCCAGTATGGCCTATGGTCCATGACTGTGCATCACTGATGATTGACAGAGGCTGCTAACAGTTTGGGTCTGTAGGCTTAGTAATTATTTATGTATACAAATGTGCCTGTCTGTTTGTGAGGCAGCACGCTCTGACATGCTGAGTAAATGGATGTGTAGTGCATGTGACTCTCAGGCCACGTTTACACAGAGACGAAAAGGAAAAGGAACCTTAGTCGATATCAAAAAAGTCTTCCGTCCACACGGAATCGGCTCAAGAAACGTGTCCGTCCACACAAGACCGCTCGACCCGCTGGAGACGCTGTAGTACATATTCCGGGCCTGTAAGTGGCGCTGTACTTCTGCCACAAAATACACCAAAAGCAGCGAAGAAGATCCCCCGAGCATGGTTGCCAGGTTGCTCTTCTGTTTATTCTCCGCGGTGGATTTAGCAACATGTAGTTTATGTAGTTCTCCATGTCCACTTGCTGATGGTTGCGGTAGAGGAGCTGTAGATTTTGCACTAACATCTGTAACATGGTCAGTAGCGCCTGGAGCACGAAAGCAACCCTGTGATCCGCCATTGTTGTTGTTGTTGGCGAAACACAACAGCAATGATGCGGGTGACGCGGGGGTGAGCAGGAGAGGTGGGGCTATGGCGTTATCGTTATCAGGAAATTATCGTATAGGATGTACACACGGAGCCGTTTGGCCCCCCAGAGCGTTTCGTCCACAGATCTACCAACCTCGGGAGCCGTTATCGTTTGAGGGCTCCGTTTCCGTGGTGCCATTACGGCCTCGTGTGGACGAACCGTCCAACCCAGTCTCACGGCATTTCGTGTTATAGTCACGAAATTAATTTAATCTATTGATTCGTGTTCACCAACACGATTTTTCGCATTTTTTTTGTGTCACACAGAACGATTTTAAAAGCAATGTATTTCTATTGGTAGTATGTTTCGTGCCTGCACCACGTCTTTTTGTCCAGTCGGGTCTTGGAAGACCAGAAGCTGTGTGGTTCATAAAAACATTTTCTTACTCAATATCTTACCCTAAGCCTAACCCTTTTATTTTAAATAGTATAATGTCGGAGTTTTGTTGCCGTCCGCTAGGAAAAGAAATGGGGCTCAGAGCCTCAGAATACTGAAATCTGTATTTTTTTTAAATGTTTTTCCTTCTATTTTGTTATTATTTGGTGCAGGCACGAAACATACTACCAATATAAATACATTGCTTCTAAAATCGTTCTGTGTCAGAATACTGAAATCTGTATTTTTTTAATCTCTTTTTCCTTCTAATTTGTTATTATTTACATTGCTTTTAAAATTGTTGTGTGACACGAAAAAAATGGGGAAATCGTGTTGGTGAATACGAATCAATAGATTAATTTCGTGACTATCACACGAAATGCCGTGAGACTGTGTTGAACCGTCCATACGATAGAGCACTGTAGCGGATACAACCCGTTTCGTCTCCGTGTAAATGTGGCCTCAGAGACTCTATATTGAAGCCGCTCTCTGCTCGGCCTGACAGTCAATCTGCTTCCATGTTTTATTCATGTCCTGTCCTCTAACTCTGCAAAGCTTTGCTGTTTCACTCAGGCCTAAGTCATGGCTAAAGGACCCTTCTCTCTGATGGTCGGCCTTTAAGTGATGGCAGTCTCTTGTTAGTTTATTTTTTGAATAATAATCACAATATTATAAATTCAAATCTATCTTTCTTTTAATGAATGAAACCTAGAAAAAAGATCAGAATGGAAATGTATTGTGAAAGTAACGTTATATACAGTATGATTGGGATTAGGGTTATTCATATACTATACATTAAAGGAGTTTAAGAAAACTAGACTTCTCCCAGAATTATAATTATGATCACTGGCCTGTTTAATAATGCAAAGCTACTATATATACTTAGTCATAGCATCGCTAACACATTGATGTTAGCAATGACAATGTTAACACATTGATGTTAAGCAGGTAATAATATACAATCTTTAGCTTGGTAACCACCTTAGAATGTTTGCCTTCGAACATGTGCTTATCAGTACAACTTATATCAGAGCTTTTAAAGGTTTTTCTTTCAATTCATTCAAGGGAAACATTAATGTCTGAACCAAATTCCATGTCAAAAAAAGAAATTTGAGTTATATTACAGACAGAATAGTAATAATGTACGGAGCCCCTAAAGGAACATGGAAAAAAAAATAAAAAGAGAGAAAAAAAAAAGTCGGGATAACGGGTATCTCGTGCGCACGAGAAAGTATCTCGTGCGCACGAGATAGTATCTTGTGCACACGAGAAACTAACCCGTTATCCCGACTTTATTTTTATTTTTTTGAGAAAGTTACCGGTGCGTTAAGGAGGAAGTGGAGCACACAGGGGACAACCATTTCATTGCATACTGTTATGTTTACGTGGGGAAATGACAGTGTATACATTATTTGAGATATATTTCGAACTCAGACTTAATTTTATGGACATTTCGGCCAGGGGTGTAGAGCAGGGGCGGAGCTTCAGGGGGGGCTGTAGGGGCAGGGCTCCCCGGGCCCGGGATGGTCGGGACCCAATGGGGGCCCGTCGCCGAGGCAGCAGGCCCCGCCCCCGAGATATTCGCCGGCGGGGCCCTGCTGCCTCGCGCCACTGAGTGCACTGACGTTCTTGGTCATATTAGGTATAAAGCATTGTAGCCTATAATATGAGTTGAACTTGTGCTGCTATTTTCACACTCACATTTAACATTAAAACATGAAAAATTGCAAGTGAATCCCTTCTATTGTCTCCAAAAGTATTTTGGATAAATTCGTCAAACAGCCGTCCATCATACGTAAATGAACGTCAACGTCATCATCAATCACTTGTCATTCAACAGAGCACTGCCTCAGCATGAGCAGTTATAAACATAAAAGTGGAGCTACAAAACGCAAAGAAAAAGATAAAAAGGACCAAGGAAAAGCCAAATTGTCCAAGCTAGATGGATATTTTTTTCGCCCTACTCCTCCTCCTGCGGGAGATGAACCTGAAGTTGTTGCCACTGCCAGCCGTGTTTCATCCCCGAACGACTCTGTTAAAAATGTCCCTGGAGTGAAGCAGTTCTATGACACTGTAGAGACGCTCTACAACTTTTTTGGTCCCAGTATCAAACGATGGGCATTGCTCAGTGAGTTAATGACGCCAGAGAGCAGAACTATCACATTAAAACGCTTATGTCCCACTCGCTGGTCATCTCGCCATGATGCGCTTGTTGCGTTAAGGCACAGATATGGAGACATTATAAAGCCCTCGTCAAAATATCCCTTACCAGTGACAAAAAGGATGAGCGCAATGAAGCAAGTGCACTCAAGAATGCCATAAGCAAATTTCGCTTTCTATTTTGGTCAACATGCAGACCAAGATTTTGGAAAGCATAAATTGTGCTTCACATTACTGCAAGCAAAAACGCAGATATTCTCAAAGCATCTACTCTACTGCAAAATGCCATCAGTGTTTTGGTGGAGTATAGGGGACAATTTGATGAGGCGAAGTCCGCCACTCTTGCCCTGGCTACTAAATGGGGAAGTCAAACACGTTTGAAACAACCAGGCCAGGAAAGTTAAGAGACACTTTGATGAACTTTCTGAAGACAGCCGCCTCACTGACGCAGAGAGCAACTTTCGGGTGACCGTTTTCAATGCATGTCTCGATATAATCATCCAGCAACTGTCCCAAAGATTCACCAGCTTAAATGCAACTGTGAACATGTTTGAGGCAATTCACCCCAACACACTACTGCAAGCAAAGGATGAGGATTTACACCAAGCTGCCCAGCGGCTTATAGAGCACTACAGTCGGGACATCGCCGCCAGCTTCCCTGGCCAGCTGCTTTCTTTCAGAACCTGTTTCAGGGACCAAATACAAAAACTAAAATCTGTCACGGATCTGGTAAAAATGCTCATTGTTTACAACCCAGCAGTAACATCTACATCTTCAGTGAGGTTTGCACAGCCTTCATCTTATTTCTGACTCTTCCTGTCACCGTGGCAACCGCCGAGCGCTCTTTCTCCAAATTAAAACTCATCAAAAACTATTTGAGGAGCACAATGGGACAGGAGAGACTGAGTGGACTGTTCTTGCTGTCCATCGAAAGTGACCGAGCCAAGAAATTGGACATACAGCGGATTGTGGACGAGTTCGCGGAGCGCAAGGCTCGCCGAGTACCCTTCAAGTAGTGGTGAGTACACTTCAAATTTAATTTGTACAGTAGCCTACCTGTACGTGAATGTATGGGCCGCCGTGCCAATTTTACACTGCTCTGCTCTCATGGTGGCTGCTGGCTGTCCATAGTGAATGGTGTGTCAGAAATTTAGTCATTTTATTAGGCTATGTTTTCGTTGTCCTTGTGGTTTGTTGGACTTTATGTCATGTTATATCATTATTATCTCTGATATATATTTCGTTTCTATACCCTTTGTAGAAACGAAATCTTAAATATTACACCTTTTCTTTAGTTACTTTTCTTTCAAACATTGTTTTAAATTGTAATCTTACTGACTGAGCGACTTTTTGACACGAGCGTCAGATTACCACCCCGGACTCCCGATATTTTTGTCAAGCTTTATTGGGTTTAAAGGGCCCGGTCATGTGGCCCCGCCCCCCGGCCCGGGTCTGATATGTGCCGCCAGTGGTGTAGAGCTATTTGTTTAAGCACCGGATTGGCAAAACAGGAGAGTCTGTAAACCAGTCTGCTTTGATCTACGAATTCATGTCCGTGACTCTCAGAGTACCTGCTGCCTGCAGCTGGTTTAAAGGGAAACGAACACTCAAAACACACACACAGAGCTGAGCTGAGCTGAGCAGAGCACAAACAGACTCACATCATGTGACCGGACATCTCCTTCATAAAACTAATAAAAGGGGGAGTAATCGGGCAGTTCGGTGTGTGGTGTGTGTGTGTGTGTGTGTGTGTGTGTGTGTGTGTAGAGGTGTGTGTGTGGGGCGGACTGGCCATCTGTAGAATCTGGAGAATCACAGAATGGCCGGTCGTCAAGGGCCGTTGACGGCCGGCTCGGTTCGCTGATGGCCGGCACCGCCCTTACATTTTTATGTTTTTAAACGGCATCATTGAAGTTGCGCTGACAGGCGACAAAGGTCCACCATTTCACCGTGGCTCCCCCACGTTGACAGTTCACTAGAACCCCGCCCCCCCGTTGACAATTCACTAGCACCCCCCCCCCCCCTCAAATAATGTATGCACTGTAATTTCCCCACGTAAACATAACAGTCTGCAATGAAATGGTTGTCTCCTCCTGTGTGCTCCACTTTCTTGGCGCAGCGGTAACTTTCTCAAAAAAAAAGTCGGGATAACGGGTTAGTTACTTGTGCGCACGAGAAACTAACCAGTTATCCCGACTTTTTTTTTTCTCTCTCTCTCTTCTTTTTTTTTTTTTCCATGTCCCTTTAGGGGCTCCGTAATAATGTCCTTGTAATACTCGCTATATAATTATATATTAATATTCGCTCTTGTATGTAGCGACATGGAACTCAACACATGTGAGCTTGGGTGCACCCTCATTTCATAGACTGTACAAACACAGCAGCTCTGTGAAAACACCAACAGCTTTTCAACAGAAGGCTGACAACATATGGAAAATAAATCAGGCCATTTTTCATGAGCTGTCAAGAAAATGAAAATACGACCCACCAATTACCAACCGACCCATTTAACACAGTCTTACAACATTATAGATTTCTGGAAAGCCATCCTTCTCAGAGCCAGCTGGTCCCAGACGGGTCCACACACACATGGTGTCACATACATTCTACACGGGGCCTCTGTAGTGAGGCTAGCTGATGAGAGGTCCGCTGCTCTGATGATAAGAGCCTGACAGCCACAGCTCCAGTCAGCAGCTTAACACTGCGTTTGTTTATCTGGAAGGAGAAACCTGTGTCAAAGTACAAATGAACGTCTGGTTTTAGGTGCTGGGATTCAGCTGAAAGCATGCTGTCCATCACCAAGAGCAGTGCTGCAAAACTGAACAATGGATTAAGTGCTGCATATAACAGCAGCAATATTTAGAAATACTAAAATGAATGTGGCACCAACAGCAGCTCATTATGTTGAATGAATTCAGATGTTTGCAGAACACAGACATGCAGTGTGTCTTCATTTAGCTATAATTTTACAGCTACTGATTAAGCTTGCTTCTGATGAAGAGTGAAAACTTGATATGATTCCATGGCAGACACGTCAAAGCAGGAAAAGCATGGGTGTAATTAACCACATTAATATTGGCTGCATTCCAATCAGGGATAACAAATATAACAGTTACAGAACACATAAGAGAGGTGAAAATTAAAATTAAATTTTTATGTGTTTCTACTGTGGTTTAGTAAACTTCAGAGAGCTCTCCAGAGAGCCTCAGATGATTTTCCACAGATGTTTTCCCAGAGTATACAAACATAACTAATTAAAGTTGGAGCACCTTTAAAATCAACATTTAACTATAGAAACAAGTAGGTGAATACAAATGTAATTAAATTACATTATCTATTGCGATTTCACGTCAGATCACGATTATGATGATCATCTTTACTGCAAAAAAATGCAATTCCATTCTGTCCTTCTTTATCTATGTCTGGACCTCTCTGGATTCTGTTAGTAAAGTAGAACGATTTATAAATAAAAGTGCATGCTTGGCAGGCTGTGCTCTCTCTGCATTGGTGCATGTGGTAACTGAAGCACAGTGACACAGCTACAGTCGTGATGCTGCGGTGTATGTGTGGGTGTTTGCTGATCAGTTTGCATAATATAAACAGCTGTCTCCTCTAACACACATTTCTTATCTTATTTTCCCTCTCCATTGGTGCCTCTGTATATGTGTCCATGTGTTTGATAGTGTTCTCTATGCAACGGTGCTCCTGGGCCAGCATGTGTGTGTGTTTCTATTTAAGATTTATGCATGGCCTTTTGTGTTTGCTGGAGGTAAGCCGGGGGTCAGCTGAGAATGATTGGGCTATGGACTTCACATTCAGCCCTGATTACGGGCTCAATATGCTGTGTGTAGTAATCTGGGCAGGTTTAGTATTGGAGAATCCATTTTCACAGTATCTTGTCTGAGCAGCATGGCTCTGCTCTTAACTGCACACAGAGCTGAAATGAACTGACGTCAGACCAGTGATCTGTCTCAGGGGTAGGGATGGGTATCGTTAGGATTTTATCGATACCGATACCAATACTGCTTATTGATACCGGTATTTTCCGATACTCTTATCGATACTTTTCAATAATTTGGTGCTCAAAATTATAGACATTAAACAACAGTCATTTTATTGTAATTTATTTTTATTTATTATGTAACTGTTTCAATGTCATACCAAGCGGGTATAATAATAATAATAATAGATTAATTTTGTCAGCGCTTTTACAGGTGCTCAAAGTCGCTTTACAAAGATAGTGCAAAGAAAAGAACAACAAATATATATATATAGTTAAAGTCAAATTAAAATCAAGCAATACAAAAACAATCACACATTAAAAGCCAGATTGAAGAGGTGAGTTTTTGTTTTTTGAAGGTGGTGAGGTCAGGGCAGTCTCTGATGGGTTGGGGGAGTGAGTTCCAGAGGGAGGGGGCAGCGACGGAGAAGGCTCTATCCCCCCATGTCCGGTGATTGATGCGGGTGGGGATGGATAGGAGGTTGGCTTCTGATAATCGGAGGCAGCGGGAAGGGGTGTGGTGGTGCAGCAGGTCTGTGAGGTAGGGGGGGGCCTGATTGTTGAGGGCTTTGTAAGTAATCAGGAGGACTTTGAAGTCGATTCTTTGACGGACGGGGAGCCAGTGGAGGTTCTGGAGGACGGGCGTGATGTGGTCTCGGGAGCGGTTGTGGGTGAGGAGGCGGGCAGCAGAGTTCTGGATATGTTGGAGTTTATTGAGGAGGTTGGATGGTATGCCGTAGAGCAGGGGTATTCAACTAAAATTCAACGAGGTCCAGTTAGAGAAAATCTCCACATGCAAAGGTCCGGAACATCAAAATGTCTAAGTTGCTTTATGAATTAGTGTGATATATATTGAAGTAGCCTGTAGCTTTATCAACGTCTGCATGTCATCAACAACTGACTGCCAATCAAATAAAGAAAGTACAATTCATAAACAACAATATTTATTGTCAACTAACATTGAACTATACAGATATACAGTACAATACTGTGGATATGTGTAATGTTCCTCTCTGGCTGCATTTACAAATAAAATAGGAGAAAATAAATAAAATAGCTTTTGAAAATGTGTGCATCTTAAAAGTGCTTAATTTTAGATAAATAAAATAAAGTGTAGCAGCAGCTTGAGTTTCCCTTTTTCTTTGTTAACCGTTTCACATCATGACCTAACAGTTTCAGCCGATAATAGAACAATATCAGTCTTTACACATCATAACAATTGAACAGTTTTAAAGTTTCTCTTTCTTTCCCTCTTATATTGCAGTCCCTCACTCGCTTTTTTTTATTCAGTGCGAGAATTGAGCTTGAGCTTGTCCTGCCAGGAGTTAGGGTTAGAAATCTGGGTTGAAATGGTGTCAGGGCCATTCTCATAAACACATGCAGGTGCTCATTGGTTAGCCTCGGTTAGCCTGCCCTGGAACGATATTTAGTTTTAATTTTGATCCTGGTGGACTGATCATATTGGGCTCTGAGACTGCTTATTTTTTGTGACCTCAGTTCTGACTTGAGAGGGAATGTTTGGTCAAACACTTTGTGTTCGCTTCGCTCGTGCTGACCAGAGCGGGATCCGGACCACCATCAGAAGCTGAAAGCACGCCTGGCCTCGGCGATTCCGCACAGCATGAATCGCTCCCGACTCGGGGAGGTAGTGACGAATGTGTAATGTGAACACAGCAGGAGAGAATGCAACGTTAGACAGCTAGCACTAAAGCTCCGGTGGAAAATGATTAGCTAACGCTACCGTTAACGTTAGCCTAACATTAGCTAGATATCGTTACTAAAGTTAGATGCTAGCTTGTATAGCTTACGGTAAATCACAAAAAAGAAAAACTGGTTAATGTTAGTGCTACTTTCTAAAATCTCTACAACTCGTTTTTCCAGGACGTGTTGATGATTTTGAGGTGAGGGGACTGACAAGGCTGAAGGGTAAAGTGGTCCACCGTTCTATCAATAAGGCTAAACTAGAAGTTAGTGCTAACACTAATACAAACATTATTTTTGCAGAATGAGTGTGTTAGGGGAGAAGGATTCAGCCATTGTTAAACAGCTGGATGCTGGATTGAAATGCAGCTGGAACTGGTCGTGGCTAAAACTGGAAGGCAAGGTCTCAGTAAAAGAGCAAGAGGTGTCCTTTCATCTAGGAGATGTATTCATCAAAATCAACAGGCAGGGATTCGCCAGATGCATTCTCTGCCACAAAGAGATCAATTATGCTAACAAAGGCAGCCATGCTCTGCAGGCTCACTGCCAGACGGAAGTTCACAAGAAGAAGGTGCAGATGATAGCTTCCACTCATAGTGTTGCCAGCAGCTTCCTTCCAGCATCAGCTAGGGTGAATCCAGCAAGCCAGAGTCAAGCCAACCAGGGGTCAGAAACAATCAGGCAGCAGTGCCAGGGAAAGATCCCTGTACCAGTTATAAACCACATAGCAAATGCAGAGGTAGGTGGTGTAGGCCTGTTAGTCAGCACAGGCAGCATAGACAGAGTACACTAGCACTTTGAGATTGTTATTTTTATTATAACAATAATAATAATCATTTATTATTATTATTATTCACAATCAGCTGCGGTCACTGGCAGCATCATCACCTAAACATGGAATACACTAGCTTTACATTAATTACATAATTTGTGTTCTAGGCAATGGTCCTTGGAACCTTGGCGGAGCATTCCATCCCGTTTTCTAAGGCTCCTGGAAACCACTGTATTGTGTGTTTTAGGCTATCTTTGCCAATAAAATGAATTAAAATCTGAATTACATAACATTGTATTGGCTGTCAGTCATGATGGAAGAGTAGACAAGTTAAGTTACAGCATGTCCACCATCTGCATATGCATTAAGCCATTTGCATTAAGTCCTTACCACATTGTGCCTCATATACTGTAAATGTTAGACCCAGTGACAGGCTGGCATGAAATGTCTTGCATAATACTTAGTAAGGAGGCCATAATATTTTTGACTCATGGCTGAAGTTAAGTTTCTCCAGCTCTCCCCAGGTTGGCAAAAAAATGCATCTCAAAATGCATCAGATTGATGCTTTAAAATATGGAATATTCAACATTTTCTTCAGGGACGCCCCCCGGACCCCCCTAGAGGGATAATATCCTTCTCACCTTTTTCACCCCTGACCCGTTTTCATGCCTGGTAATTATTTGTCTCTCCCTGTCTGCCGCTAACACGCCTGTTCACTCTCCTCTCCGCTTCTCTCCCTGTATCGCTAATTATTCTCTTGACTCACTTTCCTCTCCGCTTCTCTCTGCCGCTCTCTCCTCTCTTCTTCTGTGTTTCTCTCCCTGTATCGCTCACTCGTCTCTTTCGCCCCCTGTTGGCAGCGGTTAAAATAGAATCGCCCCGTCAAAATTGAATTCCCCTATTAATGTATTGATTATAGGTCCGGGTCCGTAAAGGTCGGCGTCCGGATCCGGACCGCGGTCCGCCTGTTGCCGACCCCTGCCGTAGAGGATGCTATTGCAGTAGTCGAGTCGTGATGTGATAAATGCATGAATCAGGGTTTCAGCAGCAGAGGAGGAGAGTGATGGGCGGAGACGGGCAATGTTTTTGAGGTGGAAAAAGGCAGTCCTGGTGATGTGATTGATGTGGTGATTAAATTTGAGCTGACTGTCGAAGATGACTCCGAGGTTGCGGATGTGAGGGGGGGGGGATAGAGAGTTGCCGTCAAGGGTGAAGTTGAAATTCTGGATGGTTTTGGTACAGGATGGGGGGACGATGATGATGATGTCTGATTTGGCACTGTTCAGTTGGAGATAGTTTGTTTGCATCCATGCTTTTATTTCTGAGAGACAGTTGGTGAGTGGAGTGTGTTGTGGGGGTGATGGTTTTTGTTGAGATATAAAAGTTGGATGTCATTGGCGCAGCAGTGCAATTGAAGGTTGTGGCGACGAATGATTTTGCCAAGGGGGAGCATATAGAGGATGAAAGAGGAGGGGGCCAAGCACCGAACCCTGGGGGACGCCTTGGGACAGACGAGCAGTAGAGGAGGTGCAGTTGATAAACTGATGTCTGTTGGTGAGGTAGGATTTCAGCCAGGAGAGTGCAGTGTCGGTGATGTTGAGTGATGATTCGAGGAGGGACAGCAGGATGGTGTGGTTGATGGTGTCGAATGCTGCGGTGAGGTCGAGGAGGATGAGGATGTTCAGGTTGCCGGAGTCAGAGGAGAGGAGGAGGTCGTTTGTGATTTTGAGAAGAACTGTTTCGGTGCTGTGTTTTGATCGGAGACCGGATTGAGATGGCTCAAAGAGGTCATTGGAGCTGAGGTGGGATTTAAGTTGTGAGGCAATGACACGTTCAAGTATTTTTGACAGAAAGGGGAGATTTGAGATGGGCCGGAAGCTGGACATGATGTCGGGTGTGAGTCCAGGTCTTTTGAGAATGGGTGTGATAGCAGCCAGTTTGAGAGAGGGGGGAACTGATCCAGATCTGAGGGAGGAGTTAATGATGGTGGCGATGAGTTTGGAGATGGCAGGGAGGCTCTCTTTAACAAATTTGTTGCATGGGGGTCACAGGGGAGAAGTGGGACAGGGGCTGTGAGGTGAAGGGGGGGGAGCCAGGAGGGGAGGTGGGGGGTGAAACAATCAATTTAGGCACGTTAATAAAGTTTTAATGAAGTTGACTACAGCAAATTCATGATTGTTAGTGCGTTCATGTCAATTCGGCGAACATATGATACATTAAATGATCGTGAGGATGATGATTAAAAATTGAGCCGGGATGCATTTCCTGATGAAAAAACAAACCGATTGTTTTTGTATAGTTAAACAACATTATTTTGTTAAATAAAAACATGGTGGTGTTTTGTAAATGATTACATGTCTCTTATTTAGCACATAATATGATCCTATCCGTGACATATGGATCTTAACAAATATCCGCTATATCAGATACCTCTACTGTAGATCTATCAGTTGTTTATTTCACATGAGTTCCAGTGTGGCAGCTTTTTAATCACTGCTCCCCCTGGTGGATCCATGATCCATTGCAGCTGGTTTCATTATAATTTAATTTATTTATCAAGGGGGCGTATCAAGTCATGCGGGGGGTTTTCCTTTCAGCGAGGGCCCACCCCGTGCTGATCACGGCCCGACATCGGTAGGGGCGTCCGAAATGAGGTGCTACATCTGTAGAGGGATATGAGGCATGGCTAGAATGGGTGATCTGTTTGTTTTTTTACCAAAACACTTCATAGACATCCATCCATCCATCCATCTTCTCCCGCTTATCCGTGGTCGGGTCGTGGGGGTAGCAGTTCCAGCAGAGAGCCCCAAACTTTCTTTTCCCTGGCCACATCAACCAGCTCTGACTGGGGGATCCCAAGGCGCTCCCAGGCCAGCGAAGAGATATAATCCCTCCACCTGGTCCTAGGTCTACCCCTTGGTCTCCTCCCAGCTGGACGTGCCTGGAACACCTCCCTAGGGAGGCGCCCAGGTGGCATCCTTACTAGGTGCCCGAACCACCTCAACTGGCTCCTTTCGACGCGAAGGAGGAGCGGTTCAACTCCGAGTCCCTCCCGGATGACTGAACTTCTCACCTTATCCCTAAGGGAGACGCCAGCAACCCTGCGGAGAAAACCCATCTCGGCCGCTTGTATCCGCGATCTCGTTCTTTCGGTCATGACCCATCCTTCATGACCATAGGTGAGGGTAGGAACGAAAATGGCCCGGTAGACAGAGAGCTTTGCCTTCTGGCTCAGCTCTCTTTTCGTCACAACGGTGCGGTAAAGCGACTGCAGTACCGCTCCCGCTGCTCCGATTCTCCGGCCCATCTCACGCTCCATTGTTCCCTCACTCGAGAACAAGACCCCGAGATACTTGAACTCCTTCACTTGGGGTAAGGACTCATTCCCTACTTGGAGTGGACAGTCCATCGGTTTCCTGCTGAGAACCATGGCCTCAGATTTGGAGGTGCTGATCCTCATCCCAGCCGCTTCACACTCGGTTGCGAACCGATCCAGTGAGTGCTGCAGGTCGCAGACCGATGAAGCCATTAGAACCACATCATCTGCAAAAAGCAGTGTGCAATCCTTAGTCCACCGAACTGCAGACCCCCCCCCCCCCACTACGCCTCGAAATCCTATCCATGTATATTACAAACAGGATCGGTGACAAAGCGCAGCCCTGACGGAGGCCAACCCTCACCGGAAATGGGTCCGACTTACTGCCGAGGACCCGGACACAGCTCTCGCTTTGGGAGTACAGAGATTGGATGGCCCTGAGTAGAGACCCCCTCACCCCATACTCCTGCAGCACCTCCCACGGTAACTCCCTGGGAACTCGGTCATACGCCTTTCCAAGTCTACAAAACACATGTAGACCGGATAAGCATACTCCCAGGCCCCCTCCAGGATCCTTGCGAGAGTAAAAAGCTGATCCGTCGTTCCACGACCAGGACGGAATCCGCATTGTTCCTCCTCAATCTGAGGTTCGACAATCGGCCTGACCCTCCTTTCAAGTACCTTAGAGTAAACTTTCCCGGGGAGGATGAGTAGTGTGATGCCTCTGTAATTGGCACACACCCTCTGATCCCCCTTTTTGAAAAGGGGAACCACCACCCCGGTCTGCCACTCCTTCGGTACTGTTTCCGACTTCCACGCAACGTTGATGAGACGTGTCAACCATGACAGTCCCTCAACACCCAGAGCCTTCAGCATTTCTGGGCGGATCTCATCCACCCCCGGGGCTTTGCCACTGTGGAGTCGTTTGACGACCTCAGTGACCTCCCCCCGGGAGATTGGTGTTGATCCCCCGTCATACTCCAGCTCTGCCTCTAACATAGAGGGCGGAGTTGTCGAGTTCAGGAGTTCCTCAAAGTGTTCCTTCCAACGCCCTAACACTCCATCAGTTGAGGTCAACAACGTCCCATCCTTACTGTACACAGCTTGGATGGTTCCCTGCTTCCCCCTCCTGAGGTGTCGGACAGTTTTCCAGAACAACTTTGGTGCCGCCCGAAATTCCTTTTCCATGGCTTCTCCGAACTTCTCCCACACCCGCTGCTTTGCCTCGGCCACGGCTGAGGCTGCTGCCCTTCGAGCCCGTCGGTACCTTGCAACTGCCTCGGGAGTCCCCCGGGATAACAAATCCCTGAAGGCCTCCTTCTTCAGTCGGACGGCTTCCCTGACCACCGGTGTCCACCAGGAGGTTTCGAGGGTTACCGCCCCTTGAGGCACCTAAGACCTTGAGACCACAGCTCCCCGCCGCGGCTTCGGCAATAGAGGCTTTGAACACCGCCCACTCTGGTTCAATGTCCCCAACCTCCACAGGAATGCCCGAAAAGCTCCGCCGGAGGTGTGCGTTGAAGGCCTCCTGAACTTGGGCCTCCTCCAGACGTTCCCAGTTCACCCGAACTACACGTTTGGGCTTACCAGGTCTGCCCAGAGGCTTCCCCCGCCACTCGACCCAACTCACCACCAGATGGTGATCAGTTGACAACTCCGCTCCTCTCTTTATCCGAGTGTCCAAAACATACGGCCTCAGGTCCGATGATACGATAACGAAATCGATCATGGACCTTCTGCCTAGGGTGCTCTGGTACCACGTACACTTATGAGCATCCTTATGTTTGAACATGGTGTTTGTTATGGCCAATCCATGACTAGCACAGAAGTCCAGTAACAAACCACCACTCCGGTTCAGATCAGGGGGGCTGTTCCTCCCAATCACGCCCCTCCAAGTGTCTCCATCATTGCCCACATGTGCGTTGAAGTCTCCCAACAAGATTAAAGAGTCCCCTTCAGGAGCCCCATACAGGACTCTTTCCAGGGTCTCCAAGAAGGCCGTATACTCTGAACTGCTGTTTGGTGCATAAGCACACACAACAGTCAGAGTTTTCCCCCCCATAACCCGCAGGCGTAGGGAGGCGACCCTCTCGTCCACTGGGGTAAACTCCAACAACGAAGCACCCAACCGGGGGCTTGTGAGTATCCCCACACCCGCCCGGCGCCTCACACCTTGAGCAACTCCGGAGAAGAATAGAGTCCAACCCCTATCCAGAAGTAAGGTTCCAGAGCCGACGCTGTGCGTAGAGGTGAGCCCAACCAGATCCCGCGGGACGGAGAAGCGGAGGTGTTGCCCATGTTGCCTTTTCGGGCTGTGCCCGGCCGGGCGCCATGGCAAGCCCGGCCACCAGACGCTCGCCGACGAGTCCTCCTCCTGGGCCTGGCTCCAGAAGGGGACCCCGGGCTTCCTCCGGGCCGGGTATCCTCACTTCTTAGATTGTCTTTCATGAGGTCTTCGAACCAATCTTAGTCTGGCCCCTTGCCTGAGATCAATTTGCCATGGGAGACCCTACCAGGAACACAAGGTTCCAGACAACACAGCCCCCAGGTTCATCAGGGCACACAAACCTCTCTACCAGTAAGGTGCTGGTTCTTCAGAGAGGACTTCTTCATAGACATGTTTTTTATATTTTTTTTATATATCTGAGACCTATGCTATTGCCTAAAAATAGCATGATAGGTGACCTATAATACTTCATTTCTTAAGCAGTGCAACCCAATAACAGCAGTGGACAGTATTACTGGTCACCTGGCCCCCAGTAACTCAACCTATAGAGCGAGGGCCTTAAAGGAAAAGGGTGAAGCTTCACCACAGCGGCCCCCTTTTAAATCTGTAACACTGCCCCACGCTGGCCTCTTCAATCCTTAAAAATAAAGAAACAGTCAATGTTCTCCTGTCGAACATTCCCTGGTGAAACAAAGTTTCTTTCATCATTTCATGGTAAGGAATGACAAGGTTTCTAATCAACATGAACATTGAGTAATCCACTTGCCGGAGAAAAAAAGACTGTGACCTGGTTACATTAGTGTCTCTGAGGTTGGGGCTTTGCAAACAGATTTTACACCAGTGAAAACATGACATCATCTACATTAAGGAAGATGAGTGTCCAGTGGGCTGCTGATCCTGGTTTGGGGTTCTTCGTTGGAAAATAGGACTTGTTTATTAGTGTTGACAGAGTTTTGATTAAAAAAAAAATTAACCCTCACCACTCTTTTTATCCCTGACAATAATACATTTCAGGGAGAAGATACATTATTTCTTGTCATAAAAATGTGATCCTGATGAATTCCAGCATATAGTTTTAGAAGGATTTTGAAAATGATCCTATTATCTGATCTGTTGAAGTCCTCAGTAAACTTACAGATTACACAGGCCACCCTTCTACATATTCATACATAGTTCCCTCACAGCACAGTGCAGATGATGTCCTGATACACACCAAGCCAGAGGCCCTGGCAATTACTGAAACTAGCGGAGAATGTACGAAAACAGAGAATGATAAGTGAGTGTGGCCTCTCTTCCACCAATGAGATGTGCAGAAAATTAGATTTGCAGTTTCTCTCTGAATGCTGTTGCAGTAGAGTGGGAGCCGTGGGCTTAATAAATGACCCTGGTGTTAATGCATCCGTGACTCTCCTCCACTCCCTCATTAACTCTACCACTTTCCCCTCACTGTGTTTATTTGAAGTACTTATTGTCTTGATATTTTCACAGAGGCTCTTCTTGGCTTATTGAAATGCTGCTGTGACTCGCATAGTCGGAGTGAAGAGAAATCTTCTGTAAAGAGAAGAAATGATGGCAACGCCTCAGGACTTCAGCGGCTCCGACAGTAAATTACAGCTTTATGCATAAGAAAGCTTTGTGTGTACATTTGTACAGTATGATAATGTATGGGCCCCAAAGTTGGGACCACAGCGTCAATAAAGACATTTGTAAAATACAGGGAGGTACAGCAGCAAGTTTGCTGCTAACATTTCATATTATTCTTCATAATACAAATACAAAATACATAGTTATTAGATTAGATTAGTTATGTTATTAGAGATAATACTAAGCCCCCTTGAAAACAATAAAATAACTTTTTAGCTAATAAAATGAAATACACACAAACATGTTGGTTACCACAAGAAGAACCATTCCATCATTGTGATAAATGTCATTGTAAGGTATTGATGATTTAAAAAAATGTAATCTTCAGTTCATGTAGTTCAAAGGCTCTGGGTTGTGTATTGTGTAGTTTGTCTTTCTCAATGACTCATAAAGTGTGTTTTTGATCTGACACAACCAGGACGATATCATTTGTCCGTGCCTTTTTAAACACGCTGGTTGAGTTTGGTTATGATTAGTCACAAACTAACTTGGTTAGGTTTAGTGAAAGATCTTAGTTTGGGTTAAAATAAGTCTGTAGGCCATGTGGTGTGTTAGCAGCATCTGTATCTTCACTGTGTGGAGTTCAGCCACCTGCATTCTGTCAGCCCTTCTTTACACGATGGTGCTCTAGGAGGAGATTCAGGTGATAAGGTGGGGGGGTGTTAACCAGTTAAGCCCCGAGCCTGTTTTTCAGGCCTCAGGCTCGAAAATGACATTCCCAGAACAAATGACCATATCTTCACTTCTAAAAGGGGTAAATTAATAATCTTTTTTCTCAAAGCAATGACAAACCTGTGAGTTGGATGTAAAAAAGTCAGAATCAATATAGATTTTTTTTATTTTAAAGTAAATTCAGATTGAACATGGTAAAAAAATGTAAATGATAGTGTCCGTCCAAAAAAAAAACATTACTTTTGTGAAAACCACCCTTGAATGATGGGATAGTAGACTAAAAGCTTTAGGAATCCAAACTATAACATATAATAAGTACCCTGTATCAAGATTGATGCAAAACAAGTGACATTTGACCTTTTAAGAGAGGTTTAGCAACAAACAAAAACACCTTTGGGGTCATTTGGGTGTATTCGCCGTTTCTCTGGAACCCATTGGTCGATTTTGGTGATTGACATATCTTTTGCAGCCTGTCCTCCTACAAAAAACGACCAAATAGGTCGATTGTTTAAGCACCAGATTACGACCCATAGCCACGTTTTAAAGTGTAGCACCTCTAGTGGTCGTGTAAGAAACAACATGCTCCCGTTTATTCGTATATTCACAAATAACCCTCTCTGGAAAATCCTAAATTGTAGAATAGTTTGGCCATTAAAATGCTTTTTGATTAGATTTCTAGCGAGAAGTGTATATTGTACTTTTAGAATCCACGTCCAGTGGATGTGTAGGATCTATAGTTTGATAGATATTTACGAAGATGATCTGAGGTCTCGTCAGGAGAACGTGTATATACTACGTCTTTCCCCCTATTCATTTCTAGCAGCAGTTTATTACGACCTATTGTCACGTTTTAAATTTAGCAACTCCTGGCGGATCGTAATCCCGTGAACTTTAACCTTGCGCATCAATAAAAGTGCGACGAGCCAAGAAGAAGAAGATTTTTGATTTTTAAAACAAATTTTATTTGCATTTGTTTTAAACATACACCCACCCTGCAAAAGAGTCGGAACAAACCTAATACATTACACAATCAAAAAAAAAAACAGATTTCCATGACTACCAAATAAATATCCTTTGAAAAAGCGTTTTACCCATAATAAAAACATCCTCTTTTACACGCTTTAAAAACAAAAAACTACACCTATCCTTTAAAACTTCAATATTAGAGAGTCATTCTCCCCTAGTGAGCACAGAACCTGCCCAACAGCCCACACATCCAGAAACCCCTGCAGATGATTGATCAGCGTATAGTACGCATGCTCCACCCTCAGACGCGCTGCCACCAGCCCCCTCAGACAGAGCACTGCATCCGTCCATCCACTCCAGCAAGTTGGTTCTTACGACTTTTCCAGATTGCTAATTTTGCATTAGCAAACAAGAAATTCAATACAGGGTTTCCCTCTTTTTCAGGATGTATTTGGGCCCATGGACAAAAAGTGGTATGGAGAAAACCTCCCCGAACCCTTCCACCCCCCTGTAACATTTTTAAGACCAGCCAATCGGGGACAGGACACCACTAAATGCTCCAATGTTTCTGCCATAAAACAGAACGGACAGCCCCCCCTTGTGCCTGGGTCAAAATGAGCTCTGTATTTGTTAGTGGCTATTGCACCGTGTATAATTCTCCATTGGATGTCAGCCATCCGTTTCTCAACCGGAGATTTATACAGGATCCGCCTGCCCTGAGGGGAAAAGCCCAAGCCAAACACATCCGTCCACCTCGACTCTCTGACGCCTGCGAGCGAGCTGAGGTTTAGCACCTTTACGCAGCTAAGATATAGCTTCTTTCCACTGCAGGAGCTGAACTTTCCAGGTGTTAGAGTCCCCAGTGATAGCAGGAGACCATCCTCCTCTCTCCATTCCCCCACAGGACCCACACTCAAGGCAGGAAAAACATAATCATGTCCCTTTCTCCACTGGTCAGCCAGATCTGCATCCAGAGCAAAAGTCCGGTGGGATGGCGACAGCGACTGCCACACCTCATCTACCAGGTTCTCCAGAACTCGGATTGATCGAATGCCCGTCACCTCAGCCAGTTTTTCTGTGGAGATCCCTGTCAAATGGCCAAGTTTTACCACTCCCGCTTCAACAACGCATTTCTTAGGGTGGCCGAAGAGAAAAGGGTTCCAGAAAGAAAACCAGTGTCAAACAGTGGCTCTTCAAACAGCCACATCCCAGGCCGGGGGTCGGGTGGTCTGGTAAAACTCAGAATCTTCCAGGCATTGATGACTGAGCAGTAAAAAGGTGCAAGTCCAGTTATCTCGTACGCAGGGGCCTTCAGCAGAAACAGGTGTTTATCAAAACCAAAGCCCCCTGCCCTCCAGAGTAACAGCCGGGCCATAGCCAGCCAGCAGGGAGAGGCACCATACAGCAGCCGCTGAGCAGCCTGCAGTCTAAACGCAGCAGTCCTCGCAGTAATGTCCACAAGGCCCTGTCCCCCCTCCGCCACAGGCAGGTACAGGACCGATGCTGGCACCCAGTGATGACCCGACCAGAAGAAATCCACGAGGAGCCGCTGCAGTTGTTTCATGAGGCCCCGGTGGGGTTAACACCTGGAGTCTGTGCCACAGAGACGAGGCAACCAGATTGTTGGCTACAAGAACTCTTCCCCTGTAGGACAGCTGGGGTAGCAGCCATTTCCATTTGGCTAATTTTGCTTGCACCTTTCCCAGCAATCCCTCCCAGTTCTGTGCCACCATGTCCTCAGACCCCAACCAAACTCCCAGGACCTTTAAACCCCTGTTTCCCCAGCCAAGGTTACCAGGAAGACTGGGCCTATTTCCTACACTCCACTGACCTACCAAAACTGCCTCACTCTTCTCCCAGTTAACTTTGGCTGAAGCAGCCTTCCTATACAAAGCTAAACTGTCCTGTAGCTCCTGGATATCTCGCTGACCCTGGATAAAAACACTGACATCATCAGCATAAGCTGATACAACCACCGGGGGGGCCTGAGCTGACTCTGGCAGACACAGGCCCCTCAGCCGGTTTCTAAGTCTGCACAAAAGGGGCTCGATGGCAATACTGTATAATAGGCCTGAGATAGGGCAGCCCTGCCTGATCCCCCTTTTAACTGGTACAGGTCTGCTCAGCCCTCCCCCCACCTTCACAACACAACATGCATCACTGTACAAACACTTCACCCAGGACAAAAAGTGCTCCCCAACACAAAAGCCTGCAATGTGGCAGCCAGAAAAGTGTGATCCACACGATCAAACGCCTTCTCCTGGTCAATAGAAATAATACAACATTTATATTATACAGTTTGCAAACATCAAAAGTGTCTCTCATCAAAAACAAATTGTCCACAATTGATCTGCCAGGGATGCAATATGTCTGATCAGTACCAATAAGAAGTTCGATAAAACACTTCAGTCTGTTAGCTAAAACCTTTGACAGTATCTTATAGTCCGTACATAAGAGAGCCACAGGTCTCCAATTCTTCAGCAGGGTTAAATCTCCTTTCTTAGGCAACAGCGAAATCACTGCACGCCTACAGGAAGCTGGAAGAGTCCCTTTCCCAAAGGACTCCATCAATACGTCCAACAAATCATGTCCTAGCATACTCCAAAAATGTTTAAAAAAGTCTGCAGGTAAACCGTCTATGCCCGGAGCCTTGCCGGAGGCCATCTGTGTCACCGCAGAGGTCAGTTCCTCCAGCGTAATGTCAGAGCCCAGGGTGTCACTTTCGGCTGGACTCAGCTGTGGAAGACCCTGAAGAAGTTCATCAGCAGCTTCCACGTCACAACCTTCGGCTTTGAACAGGTCTGTGTAGAAGGACACTGCATGCCTCCTCATCTCAGCAGGTTCAGAGGTTACCTGTCCATCGGGGAGACGCAGACATACCAATTGCTTCCTTTGGCCCACAGACCTCTCCAGGTTGAAGAAAAAGGTGGTTGGTGCATCAATGTCTCTCATGGAAGTAAAACCTGCTCTGATCAGAGCTCCCTTGGCTTTCTCCTGAAGAAAACAGTTAAGCTGTTGTTGTTTTAGGAGGGACTGTTCTATATTTCGAGCAGACACACTCTCTAACTCTCTGATCTCCCTCTCTAACTGCTCTATAGCTCTCCTAATGTTTGCAGTGGAGTAGGCTGTATACTGTTGGCAGAACACTCTTATCTGAGCCTTTCCTACCTCCCACCACTGACTCAGGGAGGGAAAAGACTCTTTCTTTGATTTCCAGTTGATCCAGAACAATTTAAAATTCTCACAGAAAATCCAATCTTGTAAAAAATGTAACATTGAACTGCCAGAAAGATCTAGGTTTCTCTGTGTGGGATAAAACCAAATCTAAAGAAACTAGCTGATGATCTGTAAAACCAACAGGTTGGATGAGACAGTTCACTGCACGAGTAATAAAAGAAGCAGACATGTAAAACCTGTCTAGCCTGGCTGCACTGACGCCCCCATCTAGCATTCTCATCCAGGTGTATTGTTTAACAGAGGGATGCTTCATCCTCCACACATCCACTAAGTCAGCCTCTCTTATCACATGTGACAGTAAAAGGGACGACTGAGGATGAGGCTCCCGTCCTATTCTGTCTAAAGTGACATTAGTGCAAACGTTCCATTCCCCCCCCAGTATAACACACTCCCCCTGTACACTAGTGTCTAGCTTGTCTTTTATTAACTGAAACACAGATACCCGTGCAGGGCCCTGATTGGGTGCATAAACATTAATAAAAGTGAAAAAGAACTCTAACAGTTCCACTTTCACCATCAAGGCTCTACCTGCCACTATCTCTGCTGGATAACATCTTAACATTTAGAGAGGGGGAGAAAAACACAGCTACTCCAGCACTAAGGTTTGAGCCATGACTGAGTACATACTGACCCCCACCACATCCCCCAGTCCGTCCACCCAGTGTTGCATGATCATGTTGAAATTATTTAGACCTTTTCAGTTTCTTCCCTCTTTTGCTTCCTTTCGTAGCTTTTTTCATAGTAGTTACATGCTTCCTGAGACGATAGCGTTTCTTATCATCCAGCAGGTCTAACCCTAAAACTTTCTGAAGAGTGCTCACTGTATGAAGAAACTTGTTAGTGTCAGGGAAAAAGTCTCTCACTTCCTCTGCCTTGCCAAAAGACTCATCTAAAAAGACATTAATCTCTTCCAAAGAATATATCTCTGCGTTCTGAGAGAGACTATCTGCAACTGAAAGACAGTCAGAATCCCCCTCACCGTCTGTGTCCATCTCTGTCACCTCATTATTGTCTGCAGCCTGTTGAAGCTCTTTTTGCCGCCCAGAGTCAGACGGCAGCCCCTGCTGTGTGCCAACAGCCTCCACCTGTCCCACAGCAGCAGTCCTCACCTGTCCTGCTACATCATCTCCCACCCGTTTACCTGTTTCCAAATGTTTCCCTCTCACACTCACTGCACTCTCTACAGTCCCTGTTTCATCTCTCACGATATTCATCCCTACTTCCTCCGCAGCCCCCGGGCCCCGGCGGGTGCAACAGCAGCCCCCGCGACACCGGGTTCCGCGGCCACGGACCCAGCCGCCCCGGCTGCTCCGGGCTCAGTGGCCCCGGCCACCCCGGGCTTGGCGGCCCCGGGCTCGGCCGCCCCGGTGGCCCCGGGCTCGGCTGCCCCGGGCTCGGCTGCCCCGGGCTCAGCCGCACCCGGCGGAGCGGCGTGCCGTCTCCGTGGACATGCAACACGTTTGTGACCCGACTCCCCGCACTCAAAACACTTTACGTTCCCTGAGCTCGCATAGACCATATAAAAACCCTCCTCGTGCCTCACCCGGAAGGACACATCTAGTGTCTGAGTGGGACAATTCAGAAACATGAAAACCTGTCTCCGCAGAGATTGGACATGTTTTAGCTTTTCATCCTTACACCCCAGAGCAACAGTGCGGAGATTACTGGCAAACTTACCAAAACGCTTCAGCTCCCGTTCCAGCGCCTCATTCGGGATGAACGGAGGAACGCCAGACACAGTGATCCGCGTGGACGGTGTCGCCAGCGGTAAAACTTGAATATATTCCTCGTTTAGCATTAATCCGCTCTCGATAAGTTCCGTCACATATTTCTGGTCTTTCAAAAAGACCACGACCGCTTTGTTCATGCGGGAAGCATAGGAGATGTTTACATGACCGACCTGATCCCCCACAGCCAGCAGCACCTGCTCCACTTTGCTTGCAGCTTGAGCCACCAACCGCACTCCGTGTCTCAGAGACACCGGCGGCGCCCCGAAGGACGCCATCCCCGCCGCGAGGCACGGAAAAAAACACTAACCGTACTTGCAAAGAGTACAAATATCCCAACGGAAGATCATACAGTTAAAGAAACGATTGAAACAGAAACAACCGAAATAAAGTTGAAAAATCCCTCTTCCCTCTTCAAACACACCTCCACCACAGAAGAAGAAGAAGAAGAAGAAGAAGAAGAAGAAGAAGAAGAAGAAGAAGAAGAAGAAGAAGACTTTGACTTTTGCAAAAACACTTTATTTACATACTATCAATTATACATATATTTCAAATAAAGTGCTTCATTGTGCAATAAAAACGTTTCACTTAAAATAATACATTAAAACCTATGTCATAAAAACTTGTGCAAAGTGCAAATCTTCATCAACAACAGAACACACAATATCATTATAGCACCAACGCTGTTTAAAAGCGTCCAAATCCCCAATGTGCTTATAAAAACGATGCTCCAGCCAGAGTCTGGCTCTGATGTTACACAGCCAGATTACTTTTGCCTCTTCCCCTTTCTTATTTTCAACCCTGTTTTTCCTGCTTAAATAAATGGCCATTTTTGCTTCGCCAGAGAGGTAATTCAGGAGCTGCCACTTTTCCTTGCTTGTCTTTTTATATGGAGCCCCCATGATAAAAACACTCTCGGTAAAAGCTATACTAAAAAGACTAAAAACCAATGTTAAAAGAGAGAAGAAACCCGTGAGTCTCTTGCACTCTGTAAAAACATGGAAAACAGTCTCTTTAAAACCACAAAATGGACACTTGTTAAAAACAGCAGGATTAATAATGGAGATAAAAGAATTACAGGCGATGGCACCGTGTAAAATTCTCCACTGGAGGTCGGCAGTACGTTTTTTAATGGGAGGTTTGTATAAAATCCTCCACTGTGGGCCTGGTCCGCTTCCTGCACCCAGTCTGGTGCTCCACACAGTGGAGGCCCTGTCCTTCAGCACATTTTTGTTGGTGGTCTTTACAATGTTCATGTAAAGTGTTTTTTTGTCAGCTTTGTGGATAGTCATTCCCTCTTTGTTTGCGACCCGAGCAGGGGGCCGGTCAGTTCCCGAGCCCTGGGCTCAGGTAGATCTCCGGGAAAGGGTCTGCTGGGTCCGGCCTGGCTCTTCCCTGTCCGTAGCTCCTTAACAGTCTTTTGTCATCAGGGGAGAGGATCTGGCTCCAGAGTTGTAGGATCCTCTCGGCCACCTGGACAGAGTGCAGACCCAGCAGAGAGCCCAGGGCCCGGGCATCGCTCAGCTCCGGCCCCACTGCATCCACCCGCTGCTGAAGGCACAGGGTCTTGGATCGGCACAGCGCCACCGTCAGGCCGGGTGTTTCGCTGCTGCTGACGTCCAACCTGGCTTTGTGAATCAGAGGCTCTTTTAACAACCAGTACAGAGTCAGTCTTTGGACACCTTTTATGGTTAAAAAGGCCCCAAGATTTAAAAACACCCTGATAAAAAGGAGGCAACCCATTTAATTTAAAAAAGTTTAAATCAGTTAAAAACAGAGCAGCATCCAGCCCCAGGTTACTCACGCGTCGGAGAATGCAGCTGCTCACATCTCTCCACACCAAATCAGCCGGGCCGGTCAGATACCTCTGTAAAAACTTTATCCTAAAAGTGGCTGTTCGGCTGGCCAGGTGGATAAGGCCCTGTCCCCTCTCTAGATAAAAACAGCACCCCCTGTGGCACCCATGTAGGCCCTCCCAAAAAAAATCCACCAATCTTTTTTGTATCTGGGCTAGTAGCCTCAGTTGGATGCCACAAGGTTGTTTAAACCAACACTCTACCTTTAAAGACATCTGAGGGAGCAGCCACTTCCATCTTGGAGAGCTTTCCCTCTATCTTCCTATGACGTCCTCCAGTTCTTCAGGACTATATTTGTATTCCCTAAGAACACCCCCAGGTACTTTATTCCATCTTTTTTCCAGACCATGTTCTGGGAAGAACTGGGAGACCGCCACTCCACTCACCGACAGCGAGGGCCTCACTTTTCTTCCATTCACCCTCGCTGCCGATGCTGAACTAAACTCCCTCACGATGTTAACTAAAATGTCTATATCTCTTTTGGTCTCTAATAAACAATGATATCATCTGCATACGTTGATAAAACCATGTTTCCATTAAAACCAGGTAAAACAGCCCTTGCAGTTTGGGCGTATTTTGTTGAGGAGGGGTTCCAGGGAGAGTGCATAGAGCATGCCTAGACAGAGCACAGCCCTGCTGGACCCCTCTACACACTCTAAAAGAGCACACAACCCACCGTTGAACTTCAGCACACTCTCAATCTTATTGTACAACACCTTGATCTTGGCTATGAACCCATCGCTGAACCCAAACTTCTCCATTACTTTCCAGAGGAAGCTGTCTCAACGCGGTCGAAAGCCTTTTCCTGATCTAGAGAAATTAGACAGTATTAATGCCAATGAGCTGGAGACCTCCAAAACATCTCGAATTAGGTGGACATTGTCCACCTGGACCTGCCGGGCACACAGTAGGTCTGGTCCGGTGGATGACCTGCTCCACAGCCCTCCCCAGCCTGGTGGCCAAAGCCTTGACAGAAGTTTGTAATCCACACACAGCAGAGACACAGGGCGCCAGTTTTTGATGTCCTGCAGGTTTTCCTTTTTTTGGTAGCAGCGTGATCACCGCTCTCCTGCAGGACATCGGCATAGAGCCAAGAGGCCAGACTTTCATTAAAAACGTCTAAAAGGTCATGTGACAGACGTCCCAGTAGGCTTTGTAAAACTCTACAGAGAGGCCATCGATGCCAGAGCCCGCCGTCCCTGCAGGCCTTGCAGGGCGGTCTGCAGCTCCTGGATCGTTAACGGCCCTTCGAGCTGTGAGTTGGTCTCCTCGAGACCTGAGGTAGTTCGGCACAGAACCCCTCGGACAGAGTTTCCCCCTCCTCATACTCGCTTGTGTAGAGCGGTGGAATAAAAACTCAGCTCGCCTCCTGATCTGGCTTGGCTCTGTTATTTCCTGCCCTGTGTCTGACAGCAGTGAGTGATCACTCGCCTCTGCCCATTCTTTTTTTCCAGGCCGAAGAAAACTAGTGGGAGCATCCATCTCATTAGTGTTTAGAAACCGGGACCTGACCAGTGCACCCTGACTTTAACGTCCAGCAGGTTGGCTAAAGCCATTTTTTTCTCTTGAGGATTTCAATATATCCTCGATCTCCTGTGGTCTCACTTATTGTTTCTAGTTCCACTATATCACTCTCCAGGTCTTTCATAGATCTAATGATGTCTTGTGTGACATTGAGGGTGTGCTGTTGGCAGAGCAATCTTATCTCAGTCTTACATGGTCCCACCACTGCCTAAGACTGCTAAATCTCCCTTCCTCTGCCTAAAAACACTCCAAAATAAATAAGGCCTCTTTAAAATGTTTATCAAATGTTAAAACCGAGTTTAAAATGCAATATGCACTTCTGGGTAAAACATTTCTAATAAAACATTACATAAAAGCAAAGAGTGATCCGTAAAACCAGCAGGATATGCTGCACATTTTAAAAGTGTTAAAATGATGCTTAAAACAATAAAAACGATCTAATCTAGCTGATGAAATTCTATTCTCTCTGATGTGGACCAGGTGTACTGCCTGTTGTCTGCGTGCATCCTTCTCCATACATCCACCAGGCCGTGGGAGTGGACCAGCTGCCTCAGAGCATGCTGGGACGCTGGATGCGGCTCTGCATGGTTGCGATCTAAAGATGCATTTTCTGTACAATTAAAATCCCCACCCAAGAATAAAGTAACCTGTATATCCTATATAACCTGTTTTAATAATTATAACTTTGTCTGTGTAAAATGTATACTTATGAAACTAGACCAAGTGTTCTTATTTTTCCTTTGTTTGCTGTGGTCAATTGTGTGTGCGTTGACTTAGGAATGTAGAGGATCCAGTCGCCCCCCCCGGGTTTTAATGGGCCGGATAGGAGCATGGGGGGGTTGCAGGAGAAAGGTAATAAAACTGACCCATTGAGTCTATGCAGAGATTGTACTGAGAGAAAGATTGGGATGCGGAGTGGTACGGCCAGGTGCTGAGGATAAACGAAGATAAGGATTGGTACCTCACACCCCGTTCAACCCAGAATTGTTTATTTTATGGCTGCCATAAAAGATGACCTGGGACTGATCGGCGGCGCAGGAGATCCAAACTTCCCACACCTATGGCTGACTCACTCTGATTCGCTGTTTAGACCTCGTCAATGGCTGACTCACTCTGATTCACTGCCTAGGGCTCGCCCAGGAGTGAGTCCACCAATGGATGAACACCTAGGGAGGAGCAACCGACACAACTCCTCCCACACAACTCCTCTCCGTTTGTGGGAATAAATATTGTGAATTCTGTACACTCGCGGCCTCTGTTCTTCTGACTGTCTGATACGTACATCGCACGGTGGAAGAGCTGAGGCCCGAAGTACTTCGTTTATAAGTACTTCGTTATATTGTACTGTTGTTTTCTACCATTAAATCAGCTTATTGTTTAATCTCATATCTCTGTCTGAGCCGTTCCTTTTTCAGCAGACCACTCATCAAACGAACAGCGCGGAGCGGGCTCGAACCTTCAACAACTGAAGGGTGCTTAAATCCAACAATTTGGTGACCGACCGACGTGATGAGTAGGGTCTCATAGAAGGCACACAGCGCAGCCACGGACGAACGTCCAGGGATGACACCTCGAATACCTCTGACAACTAAACCAGGCGCCCCACAACAGAAAGGTGAGCAGATACCTGTTATTATCAAAATCTGTGATTGGCTATACTACAACATTTTAGAGTTGTCAGCGGCATTTTCAGTGTTTTAGTCTTACGGTAGAAAGAACAGTACTACAGAATAACACTTTCCAGTCTCAAAGAGGAGCTGCAGTTGTGTTATATGTGGGGTATTTCAAGAGGAGAAACGCAACTTTCAAAATCAATTTGAAATGACCGGATCTCGCAAACTCTTGCTGTGGGGTTAATCTAGAAGACTAAACGTGACGATAAAGAGATTCTGTAGACTGGGTTTCGACTCCTTGCCAAAAGCCACATCGCCGAAAGGGGGTGTAGAAGCGCTTTGGAAGTCTCTCCATCTGTTGAAATATACATCGCACTATAAAAGTCAACTAGACTGTACGGGGAATATATTAACTGTGTAACGAGATTGCAGTGGTTATAAATTTTAAAGGAAGTCCAGCTGCAATCGTCGTCCGAGATTTCAGTGGTTTTAAATTTGTAAAGGAAGTCCAGCTGAAATACTCTGAGAAATAAGGTGACACACACAGTAATTCTTAGACGAATTCTGGGGTTGGGGCTCATCGACTAATACACAGGCAATCCTTAGACGGATCTGGGGTTACGTTATTTTTTATTTTGAGTGTGATTAAGTGTGGCTTGATATTGAGTAAGAAAAAGGTTGATAGGCGCTGTGAGAATGGGTCTGCAGAGAGAATTTCGCCTTGATGCCAACTGGCTGTTATCAGCCTGCAGCCAGGGAGGAGAAATCAGCAGAGCTGCCTGCACTGAGTGTGTGTGTGTGTGAGGAAGTCCGTGGATTGGTCAATTTGGACCAATCAGCGCGGGCTTAACGTAACGGCTAAGCGGTCCTACGACGCTGGTTATCAACTCGGTAAATCGAGCCAGGGTTTCTCTCTCCAGCTGAGAGCGCGTTCACGTGAAAGGGACAAGTGTACTAACAGCGCAGCGTCATACTTCATTAATGAAAAGTAAATTAATATTAGACAAATATGAACTTTAAACATCCATGACTTAAACATATAATAAAGGATACAAGCCACATAGTTGCACCTGCAAGGTGAATATAGAGCAACTGGTTAAAAAATAAATAAACTACCGAGTGTTTGAAAGCGTACAACAGTTTTATGTTATCACTGTTGCCCATCTAAGACACGAGTGGATCTGACTTTAATTACATTTGAGTTGAGTGTTTCGTCAACCTAATGTGTTGCTTAAAATAATACTTCTGCATACAGTATGTGACAATGTAAGTGTTGCACGGTCAGATACGGCTCGAGAAGCTGACTTAGACAAGGAAATATATGATATATTATGATATTATATGATCGATGATGTGATATGAATGATAAGTGCGACACGTCGGCGTCTTCTCTTCATACGGCAGTTTAAACTGTATTTCCTTTATCCTGTAATATGACTTGATAGATTTAAACTCCGCACGCTGAGCTCTGATCAGGCGCAGCTTTCACTGAGTTGATCTCTTTCTATAGACGCCGGAGGCAGGCAGCGTCAGGTAAAACAAGTTATTTAGCCTTCCCAAACCTGAGCCTTACGCGCCGCCATAATACACCTCGCACCGAAAACTATCAGACTGTATACCTGTGGGAATAAAACTACAATAATTAGTAAATTATAGTACGCAGGAATCTGGTATTTTTTATAAAAAACTAAAACCTTTAGGAGAAGCAGATACGAACGAAGTCAAAATGGAAGGAGAATTTGAACGTGAAGAGAGAGAATTAGGAGTCCCTGTTCCGGGGAGTTTAAGGGAACAGTGGGGACAAGCAGAGAGATTGATACTTAGCGGACTTAAGCCCGGAGATCATAAAAAGGCGAGCAGCGATCTCCGTTTCTTACACGATCAGATGATCGCAGAGAATAGAGTAGAGGGTGACGAGGCAATAAGTCTCCTAGCCACAGCACTCAATACATACGAGCGACAGTTGGTTCAGAAATTAGAAACTCTCAACAAGCAGAAGGCAGGTTTTACAGGGCTTCTAAACTTAACAAAGAAAGGGAGCTAGTTGACAAGCTAAGGAGAATAGGCCATAACGCAGCCTTAGTTATGAATGGAGTGGCAGTAACCTGCTCTCTGAGCAAAACTCCCGCCAAAAATCTGCCCGCCATAGCAGCCCCACCCAGTCCTGCACCAGCCCCTCCCACAGAAGTGATAGAGCCAGTCAGGAAGGAGAAGCCATATGGTGGGCCCCTCCCAGACATCCCAGAGGGCGGTCCCCTCCTCTATCCAGATTTATACAACCCCTTTAAGACCCGACCCCCTCCCTATACGCTTCCCTCCACCTCTAACCCCCCCTCACCCAGTTCCCCTCATGACATTAAAGGAACACCTGTATCAACACATACACCTACAGATGAAGAAATACTTGACTTTGTTGCAAAACGCGTCAAATTTTTTAGGACTAAAAAAAAAAAAGGATGAAACCTCTGCCTCTGACAGAGAAGACACGGCAAGTCAAGACGGCACAGGGGACTCCACCTTCCTCTGAAACAGGTTGATATAGCCGGTGTCGGACTTTGTTTATGAACACATTAACTGAGGGACAGGTTTCTCCCCATTTGAGCTGACCCACGGCCATCAGTTTCCGGGTCCTGGAGCATTAGCAGTAGGGAAAGAAGTAGAGGAAATGCTCAAAACCATATTACCAGCAACTTAAGGGCTTGGTATGAGATTTCTCCACCCAGGTGGCTGACGCCAAAGGGGGACCGGAGAAGCACGAGGCTAACACCGCAGAATTCATCTGGCTGAAGGTCATCCGTCCGAAGTGGCTCAACCCAAGGTTCACCGGCCCGCACAGAGTGACTCAGAGGACATCACATGCAGTTCGCCTCGAAGGAAAGGGGGAAACGTGGTATCATTGGAGCCAGTGCGCCGTTGGAAAACCTCCAGCAAGGACGTTAGACGACATCAGAACTGACATCGCTGCAGCAGGACGAGAGAACGACACATCTGACGACGACAGCCCAGCAGAAGCAACGACCCATACAACAGATGACAAGGACAAAGACACAGAGGTAACAACAGGCGATCTTGGAAAGGAGATTACGGCCGGCGAGGAGGCGGACACGAGTCTACTCTGAAACACACGACTCCATATAGGACCCGACTTTTTTACTCCCACCTTTAGGGGCACTTTCCAATAAGTAGCAGCATTTTTATGCCCACCTATAGGGCCTCTTTCTAATAAGAGTAGTAGGTTATATATAACGAGAGGTTATCCCTATAGTTAAAGGGCAGTGGTCTCCCCACTCACCAGACCTTCTATTTAACAGGTTCTGGGAGCACAGTATTTACCATTACAGGGTACTATTTTACACCCTAGTTTTAAAAATCTCCTTAGGAGATTTTAGCATTGTGTTCAACCTAATTACAATAACACGGACCACTGATTAAAGGTACTCAACAATGACAGACTGTGGATTACACTTCCTTATTGTTTGTTGGTGTACTCTGCTAGTGGGAATCGTGGTTTTACTTGGGACACTGTTTGTATCTTGAACACCATTCTTAGTTATATGGCCCATTAGCGAATTGCCTTATTATTTGATTGGGTGTTAATTCCTTGTGTCCTAGTAAATCTCCTATTATTAATAACAGAAATAATGTGTGTTCACCCTTGCCTTTATTTTTGTTTTAATGATTCCATTGACCACCCAGACTCCATTCCCCCGCCAGAGGAGTCCGTAACTAGGGTCAAACGGGCCAAACATGAGGTAGTTGTTACCAAAATGTCTCCTAAACAAACCTTCACTTTCCAAGCAGGTAGTGATGGAATAATGTAGACAGGATCAACTATGTACATTACAATGTGCTCCGTTTAGCTAATCTCACTAGGGACCTGTAGAAGGACTCGCTGAACAGCTGGGGCCGACTTCCCTTATGGCTGAAACAGAATAGAATGGCCCTTGACATGCTGTTAGCTGAGAAAGGAGGTGTGTGTTCAATGTTTGGTGATATGTGTTGTACTTTCATTCCAAACAATACGGCTCCGGACGGTTCCGTCACAAAGGCTTTAGAAGGCTTTCGCACACTATCCATAACTATGCATGAACAATCAGGGATACACAACCCCTTGGAGGAATGGTTTACAAACATGTTTGGTCAATGGAAAGGTTTAATAATGTCTCTTTTGATTTCAATAGCTACTTGTATTGCCATTTTAGTAACATGTGGTTGTTGTTGTGTGCCTTGTATCCGCTCATTGTGGGACAGACGCAGTAGAAAAGAATGACAGTGGTTATGTTTTGAATGCTTGTGTGAATTGATCTCTGGAGGTGAGATCAAAAGGGGGATTAAAGTAACCTGTATATCCTATATAACCTGTTTTAATAATTATAACTTTGTCTGTGTAAAATGTATACTTATGAAACTAGACCAAGTGTTCTTATTTTTCCTTTGTTTGCTGTGGTCAATTGTGTGTGCGTTGACTTAGGAATGTAGAGGATCCAGTCGCCCCCCCGGGGTTTTAATGGCCCGGATAGGAGCATGGGGGGGTTGCAGGAGAAAGGTAATAAAACTGACACCATTGAGTCTATGCAGAGATTGTTCTGAGAGAAAGATTGGGATGCGGAGTGGTACGGCCAGGTGCTGAGGATAAACGAAGATAAGGATTGGTACCTCACCCCCGTTCGACCCAGAATTGTTTATTTTATGGCTGCCATAAAAGATGACCTGGGACTGATCGGCGGCGCAGGAGATCCAAACTTCCCACACTATGGCTGACTCACTCTGATTCGCTGTTTAGACCTCGTCAATGGCTGACTCACTCTGATTCGCTGCCTAGGGCTCGCCCAGGAGTGAGTCCACCAATGGATGAACACCTAGGGAGGAGCAACCGACACAACTCCTCCCACACAACTCCTCTCCGTTTGTGGGAATAAATATTGTGAATTCTGTACACTCGCGGCCTCTGTTCGGTCTGACTGTCTGATACGTACATCGCACGGTGGAAGAGCTGAGGCCCGAAGTACTTTGTTATATAAGTACTTCGTTATATTGTACTGTTGTTTCTACCATTAAATCAGCTTATTGTTTAATCTCATATCTCTGTCTGAGTCCTTCCTTTTTACAGCAGACCACTCATCAAACGAACAGCGCGGAGCGGGCTCGAACCTTCAACAACTGAAGGGTGCTTAAACCCAACAACCGCCCAGAGTCCGACTGGTGCTGCGTCATTGCGTCATCGTTTGCGTCATGACGTAACCGTTTGCGTGCCTGCTTCATAAAGCCAAACCGCGCGGAAACCCCTCACAGCTCACACCGACAACAACAACAATCAGGGGCGGACTGGCCATCGGGAGTACCGGGGGTTTCCCCGGTGGGCCGGTCGGATTAAAAAAATTATATATTATTTTTTTAATTTATTTTTTTGCCTAAATCCTACCGGCCCACATTTGTCTATCAGATAGTTTCACTTTCACACATCAGTGATATCACAATACCCACCACGTGTCCCACCCACCACCCCCTTCCATCAGCAGTGTTGCCAGATGGGCGGTTTTCCAGCCCAATTGGGCTGGTTTGGGTTGCATTTGGCTGGTAAAATTGGGCTTGGGCTGGTGGACAGAATTTGGGCTGGTTTCCATGAGTTGGGCTGGTTCAGAAAAACACCACTGGTATTACGTGTCTGTGTTGCAGTCTACCAAATTAAGTCAAACCTATTATATTTGGTATTTGAGCGGTCCATTTCTTTATTCTTATGTTCAGTGCTGCCAACTCAATTGGCCTTGACTGAAGTATTAGCCTATAATATTTGGGCTGGTTTTTATACATTTGGGTGGATTTTGAGCACTTATTGGGCTGGTAAACATCAGACCAATCTGCAACACTGTCCATCAGCCGTAGCAGCTGTCACTGCGCAGTGAACGATCAGGAGTGACTGAGAGACCTAGCTGGCAGTTGCTTACAAAGATGGATAAACAACCTCCAAAGCGTAAAGGCGGTGCACAAAAACTTAGGGATAAGAAAATGAATGCACTTGAGGAAGGTTCAGCAAAATCAAAAAAAATTACAGACTTTTCGTTTGGTCGTGCAGCTGGTTCTATTTGTAGTACAACCACCATCAGAGAAGCTGATGTAACGTTAGCCAACACAGCGGCCATTCCCAGTGGCAGTGAGTCCAGCAATGAAACCGACACAGCACAGCGGCATCCAGAGCCCAGTACCAGCAGTGACATGATGGTAAGTTAACGTTATGATTGATGCTGAAAGTGAAAATCCTCATTTGGCTAATGCTAGCTTGCTTTTTAATGTAGCAGATGAGGTAACATTAGCTAGCTAGCCTATTAGCTAGCTAGCTAATTGTGTGTTCACAGGGACAGGGTAAAATTAACTCCATTCACTGACCAAATTCTGGTGAAATATGCAAGCTGCTGGTAGATTTGCTTCACTCATTGACAACATTAATCTATTTGAACATTATAGTAGGGCTGCTCAATTAATCGTATTTTAATCACAATTACGATGTTGGCTTGCAACGATTACGAAAACAATGTAATCGAAATAAAACGATTATTATTTTTTTATTATTATTATAATCTTTTTTATTTATTTTTTTATTGGTTTTTCAGTTGAATTATACTTAACGTTCAGGGTAATCAACTGTTAAAAACATACTGTTCAATAAAAAAAATTCAGTAAATGGATGTTTTCAAAGTAAATGGATAATCGTTTTTAATAATCGTGATATCAGTTTTTGACACAAATAATCGAGATTATGATTTTTGCCATAATCGAGCAGCCCTACATTATAGCCACTTGACTGGGCTGGTGAGTCAATGAGACTACAATGATGGCTTATACTGTCTTTTGTTTGATTAGCTTAGACGTTAGGTTACCTTATTAATACTAAAAATAATAAAGGGTCCATTATTTGTCAACCTGCCTAGACTAAAGCTACTGTCTGGTGGAAATTAGCCTGTTACTGTCTTTAAGACTTTACTTGGTTTACATACATAATAATAACATGGTGGTAACATAATAACGTAACATACTAATCAATACTAATCACTTATGTAGGCTGAAGATGATCCTGCTGCTGACAGATACCTCATTCACACCAACGCAACTCCGGTTCAAGCTCCGTGCTAGAGCTTTTCAGGTTCAGAACCGGTTCTTCGGTTTAGCTCCGGCTCTTTTCACACCGCTCAGAGCCCGACTGGTGCTGCGTCATTGCGTCATCGTTTGCGTCATGATGTAACCGTTTGCGTGCCTGCTTCATAAAGCCAAACCGTGCGGAAACCCCTCACAGCTCAAACCGACAACAACAACAATGGCCGATTGTGTTGAAGCGTTACTCGTTTTGGTTTTGGTAAAAACCAGCGGTTGCCATCTCTTTCTGCAATTGTTGGAGAATTGCTTTGGACCGCGTGCTCCCCTCCAGCTTCCTCTGTACCTCTTCGGAAGACCAGATTCCCAGTAGGTAGCTGGTCTCTTCAGTGGACCACTGCTGCTTGTTACGTTTCTCCATCGTTGTGTACAAACTGGATAAAACGTGGGCTTTTTGTTGTTGTTCAGGAGTTGATCCCGCCCCTGCCCCTACCCCCGCCTCGACGTAAGCGTGACGTATGCGGTGCTTTTGCTCTAGCCGGAGAATTTTTTGGTGCTTGAAACGAACCGGATTCCGGAGCTAAGAGGCTGCTCCGCTGCGGTGTGAACAGGAAAACCCGGTGCTTTTCAAGCTCCAGCTCCGAACCGGCCCTGAAACACCGTTGGTGTGAATGAGGTAAGAGATAGTCAAGGCCAGGATGTCAGTGCCACCCCAGTTGATTATTTCACCAGGCAGAAGTCAGACACATTAGACCTCTTCTTCGGTTTTCACCCCCAGCAGAAGGCAGACAAGGCTATAGTGCAGAGGGCTTTTTTTTGCAAAGACGGCACAAACAGGAAATGGCTATCATACAGTGAAGCCAGAGAAGCACTCTTCTTCTCCCTTTGTATGGCTTTTGCTAATCCTAGAGATAGCAGCTCCTTCATCACTGGCATGACCAACTTCACACACATACATCAGAGAGTCGAAGAGCATGAGCAGAGCCATCTACACAGAGGTTGCGCTGAGGCATATATCCTCAGGTCCTCAAAAAACTCAATTCAGGACCTTCTCATGGGACCTCAGATGTCACGTCACAGAGAGGAAGTCCGCAGTAAGCGTCAAGTGTTGGAGCGCATCATAGATGTGTTGAAGCTCATTGGCAAAAGGGGTTTGAGCTACAGGGGCAAGCAGGCGGAGGCAGTATATACACTAGATCAGTGGTTCTCAACCTTTTTGCACCAAGTACCACCTGAGAAAATAGTTATCTCTCCAAGTACCACCATATGACCAATGTTAAAATACAGTCTATGCACAGTTCATGCAGGACTCGGAGGCAAATGTATTCATAATAACATTATTTATTGTCAGCCACAGCTACATGTACAAAGGGCAGTCTCTCTCTCTCTCTCACTCACTCACTCTCTCACTCTCTCACTCTCCTCACTCACTCACTCACTCACTCATCACAGCGTTGTGAATGTGCATATCACTTTTGCGTTGCTGGCGGACCCTGCGCTTGTGCTCGGTTGATGACTGTCCTCCTTCTCATTCACTTGTTCACTTTCGCTGGTAATATTCTCCTCTGTACCTCTTTCACAACATCATTCAGCGTTCTTTTCTTTAGCTTGCTTGCAACGTTCGCTAATCGTTCGCGGGTAGTATAGTCGTTATAGAGTGCCACAGTGACGCATCCTAAAACCCGGAAGTAAGCTTCTTACGGTTCCCTCGACAAAAAAGCAATGCAATTTCTCCATAGGATTTTGGAAAATAGCTCGAAATAAGGTTTGTGGTTGACACACATTTAAGAGACGGATCACGTTTTGTTCAGTCGGATAATCTCCACATGTCTACCCTACTTTTATAATTTTCTAATCATAAATCTAATCGATAGATTTATGATCGATAGATTTATGATTAGAAAATTCCGGGTTTTAGGACGCGTCACCGTGGCACTCTATTAGCAACGCCAGAAATACATTTAAAAAATGTTTTCGTTTCTAAATCTAAAAACAACAATAGCCTATTAGAACTTATTTAAACCACAGTTTCAATTATCTCAAGCTTATTGTCATTCGTTGTAGTATTTTGATAGTATGATTTATTTTTTAATTAATGTTATTCAATCAAGCCTCAAACTGATGGCACTTGTCCCTATAGCCTGTTTTAAATTGAAGTTGTCTGAGGTCCTTACCACCAGCTGCTCTCGCAGTAATAAGTAGTGTACCTTACTGTCCCAAATGTGCACAATGTAGTGACTGCTTTTCGTCTTTTTGTTTACTTAGTTGTGTTCTCTGTATTTTATATGTCTGTGTTATGTGTAAGAACCTGTAACGTTGCTGCCTTCTTGGCCAGGTCAGCATTGTAAATGAGATTTTGTCTCATTGTTTTCATCTGGTAAAATAAAGGTTAAATAAAATGTAAAAAATAAAATGAAATAAAAAATAAAATGTATATGTCAGATTCCTCCACGTACCACTAGTGGGAGCTGGCGTACCACCAGTGGGAGCTGGCGTACCACCAGTGGTACGCATACCACAGGTTGAGAACCACTGCACTAGATGATGACACCATTGATCATGGTAACTTTTTAGAGATGATTGTTTTGATGGGAAAATATGATGTGTGTCTAAAGGAACACCTCACTCTCTGCATAGAAAAGAGCAAGCAAATACACCAGTCTGGTTTGATACAAGGTAGAGGTTCCCTTGTCACTCTCCTATCCAAAACAACCATCGACTACATCATCACCACCATCCAACGCCTAATGAAGGCCACCATCGCCACTGAAGTCCGGGAATCTGGCATGTATTCTGTCCAGATTGACACCACACAGGACATCACAGCCCAAGATCAGTGCTCTGTTGTCATACGATATGTGACAGACATTGTTCATGAGCGACTTGTGGCTGTGATTAAATGTGAGGCATCCACTGGGCAGTTCTTTGCCCAACTTGTTGTGAATGTGCTGGAGACCATGAAACTGGATGTGAGGCAGTGTATTGGAAATTCCACCGATGGGGCCTCCAATATGCAAGGCCAATATAAAGGCTTCTCTGCACTGCTCGCCAAAAATCCCCCACCCAAGTCCATGTATGGTGCTACGCACACGTCCTGAACCTCATCCTGGCAGACACAACACAGTGTGTATTGGCAAGTGGGTCTCTTTTTTCCCTGTTGAACAACATCGCTGTCTTCATCAGAGAGTCCTACCAGAGGATGAACATCTGGGAGAAGGAGAGCAAAGACCCAAGACACAGACGTCTCGCCCCGATTGGAGAGACACGCTGGTGGTCCAAAGACGTTGCTGTGACTAAGGTATTTGGCTCTTTTGGAAAGCCAGATAATGCCCTGTATGTTGATGTCATTCACACCCTCTCCGCCATTCAAGATGGACAGACCATCAACGCCACTGCACGGGTCAATGCACGTGGATACATCACCCAGCTTCTGAGGTATGAAACAATCCTTACAGCTCAGATCTTCCTGAGAATTTTCCAGGTCACCTCACCAGTCTCAAAATACCTTCAGACAAGTGGAATGGACATCCTGACAGCTCATCGGATGACTGTGGCTGCAGAAACACAGCTGAAAGATATGACAAGAGACTTCGAGAAAGTCAAGACAGCGGCCGCCACATTTGTCCAGTGGGCCAACAATCAAACAGAGGAGCAGAGTGAGGAGACTGAGCTGGAGGTTGAGGCCGCTCTGCCACAGAAACGGGATAGAAAGAAGAAAACCATGCCTGGAGAGATGTCCAAGGATGAGGCTGTGACTGATGCTGAAACATCATACAAGATTGATGTCCATAATCGAATCATGGACACAGTCACAGGAAGCATGCACCAGCGCTTCCTCAAAAATGGCACTTTGTATGCTGATTTGGCACTTCTGGATCCAAAGACATTCAGCCAGGTAACATCTTATGCCGGTGGTTTCCCAGAGGCAGCACTCCAAGAACTAAGCAAGAGTTTGCTGCCATTTGATGACAGAGCAACGGTGGCCAATTTACAGAGTGAGCTCATCAGTCTGGCAGGACAGTGGAATAGGTTGAAGACATCTGTATTTGAGGAATACACAACCAAGACTACAGAGGCTGGGACAGAGGATGCTGAAGATGAAGCGGATATGGTATATAAAAAGTGTTATACATGTTGCTACCGTGTCCTTAGGCAGTACAACCTCCTGACAGATGCATACCACATCATTGGCCTTGCATACAGGTTCCTGCTTACCCTGTCTGTCACACAGGTAGCATGCGAGCGAAGCTTTTCAACACTGAAATTCATAAAAAACAGGCTCAGGAGCTCGCTCTCTCAACAGAACCTGGAGGCCTTTATGCTCATGGCTACTCAACCAGATGTTTTGAAGATGCTGGATAGTGACCAAATCATAGATGGCGTTGCAGAGAAAAGTGAGCTGCTGCAGAAATTACTAATTCAGTGAGGTAATAATAAATTTACATTTATTACTATGTGACTTACCAATCTTGACACTAATAAATTAGTGATTATTGCAGACTATTAAACAACATTAAAAACATGACATTTGTTCTAATCAAGGATGTCAGTATCACTTCGATAATGTGTACATAACATACATATTTTTTGTCTCTCACCCATAGGCCACCCTATTTGTTCCAGAGGGGACTGACTTCTACAACCTTGCTCCCAATGTCAAAATCAACTACTTCAACCCAGCCTCCTCCATTTAAAAGCAACACATGGATGAGCTCACTTATAGACCCAAAAGGGTAGAGAGGGAAGTATTGAAAGGGCTTATTGTTTATAAGTATGTTGCCCTGCCTTCTAGTGTTTTTTTTTTTTGTGTTTGTGTATACAGTATACAGTATTGTAGCGAGCCCTGGGTTCAGAGGGAGGGGCTTGCATAGGGGAGTGGGGGGTATTGGCAGGGAAACGGGGTTCAGGGGGAGTGGCTGCACCTGTAGGATAGAAAAGGGGGAAGTGCCGTCTGACTCAGAGGTCGCGCGGCTGTGGAGAAGAACGTGTTGCCCACATTCTGTTACTGAGTTTAGGCTAGTTAGCTAGCAGGTTTATTGTTTTGGGTGCAGTCACTTTTGCCTCCACTTGCTGTTCAAATAAATATTGTAGAAACTTGGATTTTGGTATCGTTCGTCAACCTTGGGCAGATCGTCACAGTATAATTTTATTCCATGTGTCAAGCCAGGCAAATTGGGTCCAAATGTTATTGCATCAATGATCTGTTAACATTAAAATCACTAAATATATGCTGTAATTATTTTGCTGTAGGCAACTCAAGGACTCAGGTAATGTGATTACTATATGAATAATGGTCCAAAATAACATCAAATGCATAGGTTTTTTTGTTAAGTAACATACTTTCTTCGCCGGCCGACCGATACATGCCACGCATTAAGTGGGCCTGTCTGTCCAATAATCCCCGGGCCACTTTTTCCCCCCAGTCCGCCCCTGACAACAATGGCCGATTGTGTTGAAGCGCTACTCGTTTTGGTTTTGCTCTGTCGAAAAGAAATGGAAGAATGGGACGACTTCCCTACCAACTTTTCAGTCGTTACATGCTACATTCAAAACTGCTTTACAATCGTAATCATCAACTTCAACGACGATTCCGATTCCGTAGGTCCCTGCCCCCTTCGACGTAAGCGTGACGTATGCGGTGCTTTCGCTCGACAATTTTTTGGTGCTTGAAACGAACCGGATTCCGGAACTAAGAGGCTGCTCCGCTGCGGTGTGAACAGGAAAACCCGGTGCTTTTCAAGCTCCAGCTACGAACCGGCCCTGAAACACCGTTGGTGTGAATGAGGTATAACAGGCATATGGTGTTTATTTTGTTTTAAAAAAAAACTTGCGTTATACTTTTGTAAGTGGCTTATTACAAATCCTTGAAGTATTGGATTTATCGATGATGGAATGTTTTGAAAATGTTACCAAATATAACAAAATTTGCTTTTTAATAATTGCATAGCTTTTTGCTTTAAATGATAATACAGTGAGAAGTAACTTTTTGGAGTTAAAATTAACATAGGAAGCAATGTTGGGATTATAAATTAAGATATTGTGATTTAATTTGCACTATTTGCTTGTGTTTATTTAAAACATACAACATTGTAAGCACTGGTCGATAAAATGCTCTTTGAGACCAGCCTTGTCGGTCCTCAACTTAAAGTGCTCGTGAAGTGCATTTTTTTGCGCCAAAATGAAATGGCAGTTTCATTTCTTACATATCATTGTACCTGTTCATGGCTAAAATAATTTTTTAGGAAGTGCGAGGGACGAGATAAACATCGCAAATTTTTCATCCCGTGAACGGCCGTCTGAGCCTACCGCTGCTGCAGACGATAGCGGCTGTGACGTCACAAGATGGGCCCAGTTGTGATTGTAAACATGGCGGAGACTTCGGAAAGTGATACTGGTGCGAGAGAAATTAGTGATTTTGACAGCTTTTCGGACAGGATAGATGAGGAAAGTGGCCATGGAAGTCAATTTAGTTGAGGACAATATTTTGTCATAGATCTAGAGTAGATCTACACACAGGATTGGCCATCACCTGATCATACATTCATCTGTTCATAGCATGATGCAACATTCATGTTCACATGCAGTGTTGTGCTAGTTACTGAAAACCAGTAACTAGTTACAATTACTAGTTACTTCACTACTTACACCAAAAAGTAATGCGTTACTGTGAAAAGTAACTTTTTAGTTACTTAAAAAAGGGCACCCATTAATGCCCTTATACTGTAGCCTTCATTTCAGTACTGTTATTGCATCGGAGAATAATACAACCTGTTGATCAACTTGACATGCATTTGCATCACTGAACTCTGCTAAGCAATGTGGTCTATACAAACACAAACACAAAGATATGTTTCAAAGTGCCAATCCAGCCGCTGTTGCTTAGGTGGAGGTGGAGTGGCGTCGGATGAGTCTGGGTCTGTGGTCTTAGCTACTAGCTTCGTCCCAGCATGTTGTTTCTGCAGATGTTTCAACAGATTTTAATTGCTGTTTTGGGCAGTCGATAGGATCTTTGACCCGCCAAGACACAACTTACATTTAACTAAAACGTTCTTTTCTTTGTGCTCGACAAAAGTGAAATAGTGAGAATATCTCCAGGCGGAGAAACTCGACTTGAGCTCTGCCGCCGCCATGATAGTCTTGTTAGTAAACACAAACACAGTGGCCTTTATTTTTCATAAACAATCTACGAATCTACGAAACAATGACACCAGCCACTCACCTTCATCTTTTGGGAACAGAAACATCGCCACTTCGGCAGACTTGACATTACCACAGCCAGCGGCAATGCATCGCTTCCCGTGTGTTTTTCCTCCCTTTTTCTTCACTGTCGCCTCCATTGTCAGGTTTTCTCGATTGGCAATCACTTCCAGTCGACTGCGAAACACTTTCCAATAAAATACTCGCTCAAAAACGTTGGTAAATTCCACTTTGAAACAGAGACAAAATGAACGGTGGTGAATGTAAACACTTCGGCTGAGCCCATCTTCTGACGTCACGCAGTAGATCGCAAGCCACGCCCACGAAGGCGGAGGTCGACTGCGGATTTCCCAGCGGAAAATTCAAAACTCGTCAAATTCGTTGCTATTCCAACATCTTTGATATGGGTTCCAAAGGACAATTTTGGTCATTACTATACGTATTAGCATAACAGATCATGCACCGGCGCACACTTCACTGGGTCTCTAATGTGCTGTTCAGCATCCTGTTGAGGACCAAGCCGTCTCTTTCTCACTGATCTCTGCATTGTTTTTTTTTAATGGTCAGCCATCTCACCTGTTAGACAGAAGAACACTCTTTATTATTAATCACACCCTGATCCTGTTCAGGATATTTAAATGTTTGCAGGTTCACAGCACTGTCAGTAATTTCATTTATTCTGAGGTTTAATGCTAACCATTGTCACATAACTTATTGAAGCCAATAATATCCCAACTTAATTTATTAAGAAAATTAATAGCTAGCTAACGTTCTCCGGCTAAAAAGGTAAAATATCCATTTATTTACACCACTTTTACAGAGAGAAGTGCCACATGACAGCCATAGGTGCACTAAAAGTTCTCGCTTGTACTGCATGATGTCCTGAGAAACTCCCTCTTGAGCTTCTCAACAGGGCATTTAAGCAGTTCTTTTTCTGCAGCATAATTAGGGCCTGAGCACGAAGTGCAAAGGACCTATTGTAATTGTCAGAATTATTATTAGGGCCTGAGCACGAAGTGCAAAGGACCTATTGTAATTGTCAGAATTATTATTCTGTTTCTTCTCGTTCTGCGGTTTGGACCTGCTTTTGAGGGGTTACGACACTGTTCATGTAGCGACATTTGGCAAAATTCCCAGGACGGGTGAAAAATGTTACATTCCGGAGTCGATGGTTGCAAAATGTCCAACATGCTCGCTAGCGCCACCTGTGAAATTGTCAGTTTGCGAAAAATTTACATAGTCGCAGCGTAACTCTGATGGACCTGAAATTTTGCACATTTATCCGGGTGGAGCAGTTCTACATATTATCCTCTGGTAGCCCTAAGCTCCGCCTACTTTGATTTTTTTTAAATTAGCATAATGTGAAAAATAGTGAAATATTACCTACAATTTCAATTTTTGGCTTTTCAACACCAAAGTCAGTGTACAGCATCAGTGGAGGGTCAGACACATTACCGTAGAAAATGAGCACGACGTGTGGAAAAATGTGGCCGACATCAATCGCAACGTTTTAGCAAAAAGGTGTGGCTTAGACACAGATGCTCCTAATTCATCCACAATTTATGCAAATATCACAGATTTCGGTGGATAGGTTCAACCTGTGTTGGGGAATAGGCACACAAAAGCATGTTCATTTTGGAAAATAGGGGGCGCCAAAAACACAACAAATTTATACCTGAAGAACGGATGGACGAAATAAATATATTTTGTCATAGATATACTGGCAGGATGAGTATAAACTGAGATTTAAAGTGTCGCAGCCAATGACGAATGTGGGCGTGTCCTATTCAGTTTTTTCTCGAAATCAAAGGGTTAAAAACACGTACAGACACATAACTTTACGTTGAAATGAGTTACGGCCTTTACAGTCGGAACACACGTGACAGTCCACAACCTTTTCCAGACGGTACAAAAAAATAGTAAGGTTTTATTAAATACGGCTCTGTAGCGCCCCCTATTGTGCGGTAGTCACATATAGTTTCTCCGAACTACCCGAAACTTGCCAAATAAATTCCTCATGGAATTGCGGACATATTTCAAAATGGCTTCCATTAGCCCCTCCCCCCATAAAGTTGGCCATTTTGAAAAATGTGCGTTTTAAGCGCGTTTTCGCACACTTCTCCTAGGGAAATGATCGGAAAAATTCCAATCCAGGACAAGTTCAGCCCATATCCAATGTCATGCTAAATTGCGAATGAATAGTCGACCGCTCAAACGGGGAGCTCGTAAGCTAACGGAGAATGTACCATTTTCGACGATTTAAATGTCAAAAATTCGCTCAAATGCGCTTCGGCCTCAAGACTTGGAACACACGTGACAGTGCACAACCTTTTCCAGACTGTACAAAAAAATCGTACGTTTTAGCCAATACGGCTCAATAGCGCCCCCTATTGTGCGGTAGTCACATATAGTTTCTCCCAACTACCCGAAACTTGGATCAGACCTTCCTCATGGAGTTGCGGACATATTTAAAAATGGCTTCCATTAGCCCCTCCCCCCATAGAGTCGGCCATTTTGCAAAATGTGTGTTTTAAGCGCGTTTTCGCACACTTCTCCTAGGGAAATGATCGGAAAAATTCCAATCCAGGACAAGTTCAGCCCATATCCAATGTAATGCTAAATTGAGAATGAATAGTCGCCCGCTCAATCGGGGCGGAGGTAAGCTAACAGAGAATGTACCATTTCCGACAATTTAAATGTCACAAATTTGCTAAAATGAGCATCGGCCTTAACACTTGGGACAAACGTCACAGCCCACAACCTTCTCGGGAATGTAAAAAAAAAACGTGAATTTGTGTTAAAACAGCTCAGCAGCGCCCCCTAGTGTGTCGTAGTCACATATAGGGTCTCCGATCTTCACGAATTTTGGCACAGACATTCCGCATGGAATTGCGGACATATTTCTAATTGGCTTCCATTAGCCCCGCCCCCCAGGAAGTCGGCTATTTTGAAAAATGTGCGTTTCTCGTGCGTTTTACGCACATTTTTGCAAATTCCTCCTGGGGAAATGAACGGACAAATTCCAATACAGGACAAGTTCAGCCCCTATCCGATGCGATGCTACATTGCGAATGGTTAGTGGATCGCTCGAACGGGGAGCTCGTAGGCTAAAAAGTACAATTTTTTACCATTTATATGTCAGATAAGCTACTGATACCTGCCTGTCTGCCTGGCACATCAACTCTCTCGCACACACACACGCACACACACACACACACACACAGACACATAGACACACACACACACCGCCTCTGCTGGCGGCAAATTCAATGACAAGAGACACCTGTGCACTCCACAACACACACCTACTCACTGTACAACACACACATACAGCTCCTAAAGCATATCATGTATATCAGGCTGCAGCCCTTGTATATTTTATTATGTTAAGCACTGTATGGTTTCATGAAAGATATCTATTGTGTACTTGTAGATATCTACTAAAGCATACAAATAAAGTGTGTAATGTAGGCCTGTTACATATATTATTGCTGTTCTCACTGTAAACATCGCGTCTGAATGAAAGCAGTTGTATTAAAAAAAAAAATAGCCTAACATCCAGGGGAGATGTGATTAGTGAGTAAACAAACGGTAAAGGGCAGAAAGTCTGATGCATATTTGATCATCGTACATAACGTATAATCACAACGGGAACCGTTTCCTGTTATTGTTTACTTCCTCTCTGCCTTCTTCTGGTGATGTGTCTGACGTCCAGCGCTCCCTCTTTTAACCTCTTTTCCTTTCTCTGTCTTGATCCTCCATAGCAACCTTCATTATAGTCCTTGACAGTGGTCTCTACTACTGTATTAACAACGTGTCACATGTTAAGAATTTACAATCAGAATCGAGTATTCTACTAAGCCGTGCAATACAAGTTGTTAAGGGCCTACTACACAGTTGTTATGCTATACCACATTGCCCTTCACTGGATGTATAATGAGCTGCACTAAACTACATTTTAGCATTTAAAATACCTAGCCATTCGTTTGCGGTTGTTGTGGTAAAAGTAACTCAAACGTAACTAAAAAGTAGTGTAACTCATTACAGTTCAGAGACAGTAATAGTGTAATGTAACGTATTACTGTAAAAAGCCTGTAATAAGTCATATGTATTACATTTTGGAAGTAACTTGCCCAACACTGCTGGCAATACATCAAACTTGCACACTCATTTGAAAAGGCATCACCCGAACGTGAATATCACCGCGGCGGTACCAAAAGAGCAATGACTGAAGTGCAAACCCCAACCCCAACCCCAACACCTTCATACCTGCCAAATCCTGCATGCCTGTTGATGGGTGTCAGTGCCACAACAACAATTTCACAGCAATGCGCTCATGTTACACATGTAAATTGGTTGTGTGCGTAGACGGTGCAACCATGGACAGGCCTACAAAGTGCCTTCCTCTCTGCAGAGTCCCACATCGCTGTTGATTGGTGACTGCGCCAAAGCCATTTCATAGGAGCCATGCACTCACAACATAGCTACCATTTGGTTGTGCCTGTAAACAGTGGAAGCAGGGAGAGGCATACACATCACGTCATCCCTGCCGAGTCAACACACAACTGTTGCGTGGTGTCAGTGCCAGAGCAACTACTTAGGAGTGCTGTGTGCCTATACAGATGTAACATGTTTACTTATCCATACGCAAGGACAGGGACACCATTGCTTATATCCATGTCCAGACCATCCACAACAAACCCCAACCACTTCTGTGTCATCTTGCACTTGTAAGTAACCCTACTGTCCATTACTTTTCAGTCATGTCCACAGGTTGTTCCCCATTCACCCAAAACGTCTGCATAGCGCACACCAATCCACATTCCCACATCATCTACGCATATACTGCAAACACATATCTCACACAACACCAATCATTCTGTTACACACATTTCACTACTTCAATTCCATTTCACATACAAGCTACTTCCCTTGTTCTCGACTCCCATACTACACCTCATCACATTCCTGTGTTCCCAGACAGGGAATGGAGACCACTTTCATGCTTACAACAAACCCCACTGACCTGCTACCAGGACCTTTCACATTACATAGCATGCTGTGCCCCATTAAGTCAGATCAGTGTTATCCTGCAATACAGTGCAATACTTATGTTACGACTACATTTGTAGTAATACCTTGTTATTCCCCCACACACGCCTTCACGCATTAATTTTGTGCCATTGGCCACATAACAACTGTATTGCAGGTTTGCTTTTTAATCAATAAACCCAGCAACAAAAAGCAAACACCACTGGTATGGACTCTCGTATGAGACAGGGTTCAAATCCCTGTAGTGGCTTGCCCTGTTGTTTGACTGCACACATTCCTTTATCACGCCACATATATCACTAAACAACTCCAATAACTCCTAACTACCTCTTTCCCACAACCACACATCAACCACACATCAACACCCTGCTTACCCAGCCTGAACCATGCCACGTCACTAACACAAGACTAATACCTCCCAGTCAGATCACAAGCAGCTCATTTCCCCAAACACCAGCACGCCTGCTTGACGCCAGGACGCCCGGCGACCCTCCCCGACAGGCGCTCGGACTTGTATTGGTGCAAGTTTTATTTGAGATTTTAAACATGCATATATATATATATATATAAAAGAAAAAATGTATATATATTAAAAAAAACATATAAAAATATATATAAATACAAAAAAATATATACATTTTATTTATGGGGCTCTGAGATCAACTAGAGCAGATTCTCACATAATGCTCACTTAAGGCGAGACACTACAGGTGAATAGGGTAATTTTTTTAACTTAAAGATATCAGCTAGAAATTTCTCCAGTTAATTACTTACAATAAGGCAATTGTTTTTTGTATTACAAGTTTTCAGAAATAGCATGTTTAAATATGCAAATTAGCCATAATCTCATTAAATATGCGCATATTTTAACACATTTCAGGAACCGAATTTTTAAAATTGGATAAAGCCAGGTTAAAAATTCTTGTTTCATTTTGTAGTCATATTAGAATTGAAGGCTTTTACAGATGGGATTTTGGATACCTCTTTTTATCACTAAATAAATCAGAAAATACTGTCAACATCCCTAAAATATCAATTTTCGCCATGTTTTTAGGTATAAAATGTTATATAATTCAGGCTATGAATGATATATGAACAAACCCTTCTGTAAAAGCCTTCATAATATTGATAGGAATATAACTGGAAGGTTTGGTGTATGTACGTGCTACTGAAGTGGAAATTTCGGACTCAGAGTAGGAGAAAAAACTCATTTTGAGAAAACGACCTTTAAAGATTGCAGTGTGGCGCTAGCTAAACCCTCCTGTTCTTTGGATGACAGCTTGCGCCTCAACGCACTCCGTGAAGGTATTTCATGTTCGGGGTCATTTGTTTTTTGTCTAACATTGCTTCGTGCAAGTGACAATTGTTGTCGTCTTCTCTGTGAACGTTTTTTTCGCCGTTCTTTTGCCAATTTTGAGATTTAAATTTCTAGCGGAAAGCTAACCAGAAAGTGTTTTAGCACACCACGTGACGCATCTGAACGAATCACGTTGTCAGAAATTGACACCAGCCAATGAGATTTCGTTTCTTGGTGTAAGACCCCTTTGTACTTTCACGATTGGTTGCTGATACAAAGGAAATGACCATATTTGGATCCGATGGGATTGAGCAGGAGAAACGGAGCTTTCCAACGATACCTCTGATGACATGGTGCAAACAGCGGTCGCGGTACTTTATGTTACGTTAGAATGCTAACTTTTGGTGAATTTAGGAGAAATCTACAGACGCAAATAGACAAATTATAGTAAAATAAACACTTAAATGTGTATTTTGTACGTTTTCCTTCCAAAAGCCTGAAAGAAAACATGTTATGGAATCAAAATAGCACAAAATCTCAAAATTGACCAGTGCATGAAAAACGATGTTTTTGCCTGCCGTGTCTCGCCTTAAAGCACTGTTGAAGCCTTAAATCCCCTCCCCCTTCTCCCTCCGATGCCAGAACGAGTTCTTCCCTCAACTAACTTTCACGGGTGTGCGGTGCCCCTCCCCCTCCCCTCCTTCACGGAGATGCCCGAACTCCTTTACGGAGATGCCCGAACCAATAACACAAGCTTAGCTTACTTCACAGCAGAGTCCTGCATAGGTCTGATTTTCAAGATCCGCTCCCGCCCCGCACCCCGCGATGTGCAATACCGAACCCGCCCCGCTACCCGCACATGATGCCAATTAGTTCCGCAACCCGACCCGACCTGTCGGCACAAGATCCGCAAACCGACCCGAACCGGCATATATATGAGCAGTGAAAACGTGCAATTATTAACACACGCAGTTGCATATTTGTCTCAAAAAGCGTGGGATGTTGGTTATTTTCTCCATCTAGGATGAGACCAAAAGCCTCCCAGACGTTGGATTTCGCTCTTGAGGAAGTGTTATTGAAAATGCTGTATTCTCCGCTGAGCTTCACCTCAGCCATTTCGAATGTGACGCGCTCAGCAGCAGATTGAGCGCTGCAGAGGTTATGATTATGCGCGGTCCCGCGGGGGAGAGGTCTGAGGATTTAAACATTAAACTAAATTATTATTATTTTAATATACATCTTTGTTTTACCCAGAACCGAACCCGGAAAAAAGCGTTTGAAAAAATACCACCCGCGAATCACTTTTTTTGCGGGTCACCCGTCGGGTATCCGCGGGTACCCGACCCGATGCAGGACTCTGCTTCACAGTTAAGTCACTTTCACGTGCACACCGCTGTGCTGTGCTGTGCGGTGCTGTGCGGCATTACAGCCTCTGATTGGACGAACATCAGTGACGCAGCATCATCTTTAGCAAGCCATCTTGTAAAGTACGTGGTTCTGCTTAAGGCCAAATAGACTATTAACCTTTAATTGTTAAATTCACTCTTAAAAATAATCAAATCACATTGCACAATATAACTGCTTCTGTTATAGTTTGACCAAAAGCAGAGGTTGGAAGTAACTATATACATTTACACAAGTACTGTACTTAAATACAATTTTTAAGTACAGTACTTAAGTACTTCTACTCCACTACAATTAAGAGGTAAATGGTGTTCTTTTACTCCACTATATTTATTTTGTACCTGTAGTTACTTTGCAAATTTGGATGAATGATGTGAAATATACCTGGAGTAAATTCACAAGCTACCCTGCAGTATACAAAGTCATTCAAACTAGCTGCACCTTTACCAGCTTTGAGAACACTTTAATGATCAATCATTATAAAACATATCATATATATTATTCTGAAATGGACCAATCTGCACAATGACTACTTTTACTGTCGCTACTTTAACTATATTTTGATGATAATACTTTTCTACTTTTACTTGAGGAACATTTTGAATGCAGGACTTTTACTTTTAACAGCGTATTCCTACACTCTGGTACTAGGATGAGTACATCTACTTTAACTCAGGTACAAGATCTGAGTACTTCTACTTTTACTCAAGTACAAGATCTGAGTACTTCTACTTTTACTACAAGATCTGAGTAATTCTACTTTTACTCAAGTACAAGGTCTGAGTACTTCTACTTTTACTCAAGTACAATATCTGAGTACTTATACTTTTACTCAGGTACAAGATCTGAGTACTTATACATTTACTCAAGTACAAGATCTGAGTACTTCTATTTTTACTCAAGTACAATATCTGAGTACTTCTACTTGTACTCAATTACAAGATCTGAATACTTCTACTTTTACTCAAGTACAATATCTGAGTACTTTTACATTTACTCAAGTACATATCTGAGTACTTCTATTTTACTCAAGTACAAGATCTGAGTACTTCGACTTTTACTCAAGTACAAGATCTGAGTACTTCTACTTTTACTCAAGTACAAGATCTGAGTACTTCTACTTTTACTACAAGATCTGAGTACTTCTACATTTACTCAAGTACAAGATCTGAGTACTTCTACTTTTACTCAAGTACACGATCAGAATTCACTACACTGTAGCACCCCAATTGCAAATATTTAGCAATAAGCTGCTTTGGTTAGCCCTTAGCTGCTATGCTTAACACTTAGCTGCTTTGCTTAGCAATTGCTGCTAAGTAGCTGCTAATATTAGCACCTCTGACCAAAAGCCTGAATATGGTAAATGTTGTCTCTTAATTCACTACACTGTAGCACCTTGATTGCAAATGCTTAGCACTTAGCGTGTTAAGTGTTTCACCTTAACAAGAATAACACTATAATACTTTATATTGTACTTTATATTTTAATTTCTGTCAAATGATATGACTTGTGTTACAATTATCTTATTTCATTGATGTTGAAACTATCATTATTTCACCTGTAAAAGGGGAAAAGAACAAAAAGAGTTAACCGGAATTTGAAGAGGTTAAAATAGGAACTACCTATAAATAATATTTTAGTAGACCGGTCTAAACTAAAAATAGGCTATTTATACCAGAGGTGGGACCAAGTCATGGTTTTGCATGTCACAAGTAAGTCTCAAGTCTTTGGACTCAAGTCACAAGTAAGTCTCAAGTCTTTGGACTCAAGTCACAAGTAAGTCTCAAGTCTTTGGACTTAAATCACAAGTAAGTCTCAAGTCTTTGCACTAAAGTCCTGAGTCAAGTCCCAAGTCACGATGGGCAAGTCCAGTCAAGTCCAGTCAAGTCAAAGCCCTAAACTTTGAAAACCAACAAGTCATTATGTCCTTTCACCAAAACAGAATATAATATATAAAATGTACACAAATCATGCTTTTACAAAAAATATAATAATAATAACAAAATCAGTAAATGCATTGTTGTTCCTCATCGAATTGCAGATCAAACTGCTCTTTATTAGTCATATTAATAGTTTACTAATCAATTTTCTCTCTGCTGGTAAAGCAATGTGTTTTTTTTCTATTTTAAGAGGGAACTGTAAGGTTGGGCTACTGTGACGGTTTGATTCAGAAGGAGTTTAATTTATAAGATCCCTGATTTTAAGTTGACCAGAATGTTTATTTCCACTGTGTACAACATGTTATAAGTGACCCACAATCTATCTTTATGCAAGGGATAATGTGCAGCGAGGCGGTCATTATGGGGAAAAGAACACCCGAATCTAGATCCCTCTGCAGGTGGTACTTTAAGTATATTTTGATGCTAATACTTTTGTACTTTTACTTGAGTAACATTTTGAATGCAGGACTTTTTATTGTAACCGAGTATTCCTACACTCTGTTACTTTTACTCAAGTACAAGATCTGAACTTCTCCCACCTCTGACAATAAATCCTGAGTGGTTACCAAAAAAAATATCATTGAAATGCAGCCAGATGCTGCTTTTTGATTTGGTTTTCACTAATTTCTTGACTTTTTCCGATGCGCTTGCATTTAAATCCGGCTCCCCATCTCCCCGTCGCTCTGTGTAGCTTGCCTGTACCTCTACACTTGCTGTCTTTGGAGCGTCTGCCCCTCAACCTTCTTTCACATAATGGAAAGAAGGGTCGACTCGAGTCTGACTCGAGTCAGACAAGTCATGTGACTCGAGTCCACACCTCTGATTTATACTATTCATCTTGTATGAATAAAATTTAATTGGCCACAGAAATATGAATATAAAGGAAAAGAAAGTAAACAAAAGGGAAAGGTGATATACTTACCTCTGATTCTTCTGCAGAAGATTATTAATTTTCTTTGTTGTATGTTAAATGTTTTTTGTCTACATCATTCAGTAAATTGCCGGCTGTTCTATCCAAACCACCTGGTCTCTGGTCTAATTACTTTACTGTCTATCCACTCCAGTAGAGTCTAGAATTATTCTGATCCAATAGCTTAACCCAAGATAAGAAGTGCTACACACATTTATTGATGCACCGGAGAGGTCTTGTTGTCTTACCCTGCTGCTGTTCCTTGGATGTGACTCGGCTCAGAGAAAAGAGAAGGTCAAATGTTTGTTAGCAGTTTTTTCTATTTAGCAAATCCAAAAATGGTGAATGTACAATTATTTAAATGTGAATGGAGTGTGAAGAGTTATATTAGCCATCCTGCATTAATGCAGAGTTTGAATGGTGTATGCATGCTATTAATAATATTCCTATAATATTTGCCTCCAGTCTTACAACACAGCATTGGGAGTTAAAGAATGTCACAGTGAGACTGTGTGTGCATATGCATTGTGGCGATAGCTAACTGGTTATGACATTGTTTTCATTGCTGTTGCTTTTCCCTCACTTATGAACCAATACCGGCTAAGACAACAGAATGAGGCCTGGTTTCTCTGTACGCTAACCTTTTTAGCTGACTGGGCAGCATAATTTTTTTTTCACTAATAGTATCAAACCTTTTTGGAGATCCAGGAATACCTCCATGGTGTATTCATTTTTCTCTACTGCAGTAGATAAGTCCTAGAAGTTTTTTATTTTTTCAAGAATGCCGGCATGTGTGACATGTCATGTGTTAGGACAGAGCGCAGGGTCAGGTGAGATGAGAAGAAGCAGATTGTTTCATCAATGATGCTTAGTGCTCAAACATAGTTAAAGTTCACGGACCATGTTTCCCTGATGTCCCATTTGTGATGTTCTTCCCACAAGTTCAACGTTGTTTTTGTCCTGTTTTGTTTTGTCCTAATATCAACACCCGGTCTTCCAGTGACTCCGTGTGTTCCCACTCTGTAGGAGCTCTGCAGAGTATTCATGGATCATGAGCTGGGGATGGAGCGGGGGTAGAGGGGTGATGCATGTTGTTCTGGGGAGGGGGCCATTTGCAGGACATGAAAGAGGTGACTGTGTCCTTGGCTCTCCTGCCTCTCTTCAGAACGGCTCGTGGGGAGGCTGTGGAACTCAAAGGATCCAGTCTTTTGGTGTGTTCGCTCAGCCTTTGTTTCTCTCTCTCCTGCCTTGAAACACAAGAGTGTTGAGCTGGCGGGGGAGCGTATAAAATCTGGAAAGAGATTTTTCATCCAACACAGAGGGAACAAAAGACAGAAAACCGTCTTCCCCTCCCTTCCTGTTTTTGGTCAGTATTGGCAACTGTGCTTTGAAAGCTCCTGTGAGCAACTCCAGTGAAATACACACTACCAGACGGAGGGCTACCCTGCTTCTCCTCTGTGGGGTGGGAACAAACAAAGTCAAGTTATGGCTAACAGAAGGTCATGGTACATTCTCACCAATGATATGAGTATGAAGGAAGGTATTAAATATCATGGATGCAGTCACATATAATTGATTCTCTGTTTCAGTCAGAACAGAAAAGCTGAATTGCTGGAACAGCCAAAGGTAAACATTTTCTCAAAAACTGCTGCACTGCAAATGTTACATGTGAACAAAGTTACATGTCACACAGGAAGGTATCACCAACCAACGGCTTTATGAGGCATTTTAGCATCTTCAGTGTTTAGATTTTTTATTTCACTTATCAACCTGGTTTCCCGCAGCAGGGGCAGCTGTGAAAAAACTCTAAAAATCCTCCAACACTTCCACCTCGGCAGCGAACAGCAGCCATACACAGTTAGCAGCTCGCTAGTGAACAAAGTGACCAACTCAGCGTCTAAAGATCCAGAAATATTCTCAGGAGTTGTTGGAGAGCAGACACAGAGTTTGGATAGTAAATGTGTTGGATTATGATATTCATCAGGTGGACACAGCACTTTTGGAACAGGGCTGAAACAGAGGGGATTATGGGATGCTACAATGACCTGTTTGGTGTTTCAGACAAACACTTCAGAGACAGGATCTGTATATATCTGAGGCCTTTAATGTATTATTGAGAAAGAGTATAATAGGGGACCTTACGGTGCTATAAATACTGTTCTGTAAATACTGTGCTATTACATTCGGAGGCATTAGTAAGATAAGATATACTTTAATAAGGTATACTTAAGATAAGATATACTTTATGGATCCCAAATTGGGAAATATTTTTGACCTTGCCTAATAGTTTCCATTAATACCACAGTTTAATTCCATTATTGTATGATTTAGTCTATACATTTAGCTGAAAGCTAGTTAATTAGCATATTAAAAAAACAAAGTTCAGTTAACTCATCCCAGTCTGTAATGTCTTATTTAACCCTGATGATTTCAATCACAACACATTTACAATGACAATGAAGCACTTGTAGGACATTATTAGAAATAATGTTTTTCTATTTTTTTTTTTTTTTTATCTGAACATTTGTTATATTTTATGGTCTCTTGTTTGGGAGCCATATTTGATTTTAGCCAACTTGCAAGGTATTTTATAATCAATCAATCAATCAATGTTTATTTATATAGCCCAATATCACAAATGTTACATTTGTCTCAGTGGACTTCACAGTTTGTACAGAATATCAGTATGACAATACGACACCCTCTGTCCTTAGACCCTCACATCGTACAAGGAAACACTTCCAAAGAACGAAAAGCCCCACAGTTTAAAGGGGAAAATGGGAGAAACCTCAGGGAGAGCAACAGAGGAGGGATCCCTCTCCCAGGACGGACAGACGTGCAATAGATGCCGTGTGTAAATCGAAAAAATAATACATTTACAACATAGGTAGACCAAATGTTTGGAAATGCATGTGTCTATAATAAGAAGATGAATCCACGAGGATGTCAACAATCCTGTGGGAACCATCAGGGAAGTAGTATGATGAAAGTCAGGCAGGACCACAGTGACAGGTTCAGCCACGACTCGAAATCCAGGACTCAGATCTAGGACTCAGGATCCAGGACTCAGGATCCAGGACTCAGGATGCAGGATCCAGTGCTCAGGATCCAGGACACAGGACCGCAGCAACAGGATCAGCCACGACTCAGGATCCCGGCGTAGATAGACACCAAAAAGAAATTTGGGGGAAGCTGGGTTATTCAGAACATGAGAGTACACAGGTACAGACAGAGAGAAGAAAGAAGTAAGAAGTAAGGTGTCCCCCGACAGTCTAAGCCTATAGCAGCAAAACTAGGGGCTGAATCTAACTCAGCCCTAACTATAAGCTTTATCAAAAAGGAAGGTCTTAAGCGTACTCTTAAAAACGGATAGGCTGTCTGCCGCCCGAACACAGACTGGAAGCTGATTCCACAAAAGTGGAGCTCGATAAGAAAAGGCTCTGGCTCCCATTGTACTTTTAGAGACTCTAGGAACAACCAACAACCCTGCATTCTTGGAACGCAATGCCCTAGTTGGACAGTAGGGTATAATGAGTTATTTAAGGTAAGATGGCGCCTGCCCATTAAGGGCTTTGTAGGCGAGAAGAAGAATTTTAAATTCTATCCTGTGTTCTACAGGGAGCCAGTGTAAGGCAGCCAGAACAGGAGTAATGTGGTCCCTTTTCCGAACTCTGGTTAGTACACGTGCTGCAGCATTTTGAATTAGCTGAAGCGACTTAACTGACTTCTTGGTACACCCTGATAATAGAGAGTTACAATAATCTAGCCTTGAAGTAACAAATGCATGGACTAGTTTCTCTGCATCGTTTTGAGGCAAGATATGCCTGATTTTTTCAATGTTACGTAGATGGAAGTAGGCGGTCCTTGAAATAGATTTTATGTGGGCGTTAAAGGATAAATCCTGATCAAATATAACACCAAGATTCCTTACAGTCTCACTGGAGGCCAAATTAATGCCATCCATAGTTAATATATCTTGAGATAGTTTGTTTCGTAGAGTCTTTGGGCCGAGTACAATAACTTCAGTTTTGGCCGTGTTTAACATCAAAAAGTGTAAGGTCATCCACGTTTTTAAGTCCTTGAGGCAGTCTTGAATTTTATTTAGATGATTGGTTTCATCAGGCTTGATGGATAAATATAGTTGAGTATCATCCGCATAACAATGGAAATGTACAGAGTGATTCCTTATAATATCGCCTAACGGAAGCATATATAATGTGAACAAAATAGGTCCAAGCACTGAGCCCTGTGGCACTCCATGGCTAACTTTGGTTTGCATGGAAGATTCATCGTTGACACACACAAACTGAGAGCGTTCAGATAGATAGGACCTAAACCAGCCTAAAGCAGTTCCCTTTATGCCAACTAAGTGCTCTAGTCTTCTCAATAGGATATCATGGTCGATAGTATCAAATGCAGCACTGAGATCGAGCAAAATAAGAATAGAGACAAGTCCTTTGTCTGAGGCTATTAGAAGGTCATTTGTGACTTTAACCAGAGCTGTCTCTGTGCTATGATGTGTTCTAAAGCCAGACTGAAAATCTTCAAATAAATCATTGATTTTTAAGTAATCCACAACTGTTTTGCGACTGCTTTCTCAAGAATTTTTGAGAGGAACGGAAGATTAGAAATAGGTCTATAGTTGGCTAAAACCTCTGGATCGAGGTTGTGCTTTTTAAGAAGAGGTTTTATCACTGCTACTTTGAATGATTGTGGTTATAAATGATTGCAGATGGCAGCTGTGAGTGTCACCAAAGCTGTCATTTCAGAGCTTTAAGGCCCTGGACGGATGTATGTTATCAACACTACAGTCTCAAGCTATTTCTCTTTTCTCTATCTAATTTTTTGGTTTGCATGGTCTCCTTGTGTTTAAATGCTTCTATAACGTCAACCCTGTAATGCACAATCAAATAATATTCATGTTTATTCATAATAAATAATATAATAATAATAATAATAAAAGCTGCAGTAATGTCCCATGATGCAATATGCATATATGTATGTGGCCATGAAGATATTGTTTGGTGCCAGGCCTTGCTTCCCCAATTCTCAAGTTTTAGATTTCCTGGGAACTGTGGGAACCTTAACTATATTCATTTTATTATGTGATTGGAGTCATGTTGAAAGGCCCACTGCTGTGGGACAACCAGACCCCCCCCCCCACCCCCACCCCAGCACAGTCTGTTGCTCAGGTGACCACATCATTTGCCAAACAGAGTTTCAGATAAAGACACTGGATAAATCCAATGCCAAAGTCCTTCTGTAAAACGACTCTCTGAGATCCCAGCACTCCCTCAGTGATTCACTCTGAGTTCACACCAGAGTGCTCATCAATGGCCGGAAAGTTGTGCAACATGGGAGAGTTTTGTAGAACTGGAGTAAATACATTTCAATATTACAGAGAATGTGTTTGGTTGGTGGTATGCAGTGTTGGAAGTACTCAGATCTTATACTTAAAGTGCCCGTGAAGTGCATTTTTTTGCGCCAAAATGAAATGGCAGTTTCATTTCTTACATATAATTGTACCTGTTCATGGCTAAAATAATTTTTTAGGAAGTGCGAGGGACGAGATAAACATCGCAAATTTTTCATCCCGTGAACGGCCGTCTGAGCCTACCGCTGCTGCAGACGATAGCGGCTGTGACGTCACAAGATGGGCCCAGTTGTGATTGTAAACATGGCGGAGACTTCGGAAAGTGATACTGGTGCGAGAGAAATGAGTGATTTTGACAGCTTTTCGGACAGGATAGATGAGGAAAGTGGCCATGGAAGTCAATTTAGTTGAGGACAATATTTTGTCATAGATCTAGAGTAGATCTACACACAGGATTGGCCATCACCTGATCATACATTCATCTGTTCATAGCATGATGCAACATTCATGTTCACATGCAGTGTTGTGCTAGTTACTGAAAACCAGTAACTAGTTACAATTACTAGTTACTTCACTACTTACACCAAAAAGTAATGCGTTACTGTGAAAAGTAACTTTTTAGTTACTTAAAAAAGGGCACCCATTAATGCCCTTATACTGTAGCCTTCATTTCAGTACTGTTATTGCATCGGAGAATAATACAACCTGTTGATCAACTTGACATGCATTTGCATCACTGAACTCTGCTAAGCAATGTGGTCTATACAAACACAAAGATATGTTTCAAAGTGCCAATCCAGCCGCTGTTGCTTAGGTGGAGGTGGAGTGGCGTCGGATGAGTCTGGGTCTGTGGTCTTAGCTACTAGCTTCGTCCCAGCATGTTGTTTCTGCAGATGTTTCAACAGATTTTAATTGCTGTTTTGGGCAGTCGATAGGATCTTTGACCCGCCAAGACACAACTTACATTTAACTAAAACGTTCTTTTCTTTGTGCTCGACAAAAGTGAAATAGTGAGAATATCTCCAGGCGGAGAAACTCGACTTGAGCTCTGCCGCCGCCATGATAGTCTTGTTAGTAAACAAACACAGTGGCCTTTATTTTTCATAAACAATCTACGAATCTACGAAACAATGACACCAGCCACTCACCTTCATCTTTTGGGAACAGAAACATCGCCACTTCGGCAGAATTGACATTACCACAGCCAGCGGCAATGCATCGCTTCCCGTGTGTTTTTCCTCCCTTTTTCTTCACTGTCGCCTCCATTGTCAGGTTTCCTCGATTGGCAATCACTTCCAGTCGACTGCGAAACACTTTCCAATAAAATACTCGCTCAAAAACGTTGGTAAATTCCACTTTGAAACAGAGACAAAATGAACGGTGGTGAATGTAAACACTTCGGCTGAGCCCATCTTCTGACGTCACGCAGTAGATCGCAAGCCACGCCCACGAAGGCGGAGGTCGACTGCGGATTGCCCAGCGGAAAATTCCAAACTCGTCAAATTCGTTGCTATTCCAACATCTTTGATATGGGTTCCAATGGACAATTTTGGTCATTACTATACGTATTAGCATAACAGATCATGCACCGGCGCACACTTCACTGGGTCTTTAAGTACTTAGGCGATGTGTGGCGCAGTGGGTTGTGCATTGGTGTTCGGATCAGGGGGTCACAGGTTCAAACCCCACTG